>CM052545.1:6268565-6318116 GCA_028533065.1 Trachops cirrhosus | reverse complement strand
AAAGAGTATCGGCTGGCATAAGGACGACGTCTAGAAAAAAGTCCTTATTTAAGATTATCTGACAATAGAAACGGCTGGAAGCAAACACATTAAAAGTCTGTGACTTTATTTAGGGAGCTGTATTACCAAAGAAAGCACAACCCTGGCAAAACCCGAGGCCGTGGGCCGACTTCAGCCGGAGCAGATGGCAAAACGTGTCAACACCCACTTCGGAGAGGGAAACACTGACAAGGGGGACACCCACACGGGACGAAGCTGGGGCCCGCGGAGGACGTGGGCGTGGAGCGCTCCCGAAGGCAGACACGCGGGCTCCCTGCAGGCCACCCCTCACTGGTAGGGGAGAGGTCTTTGTCACAACCAAGGACTTTCCCAATTCTTCCATTTTCTGAGGGGGAGGGTTTTTTTTCAATTACAGTTTACACTCAATATATATTATTTCATCTTAGTGCCAGATGTACAGCACAGTGGTTAGACAATCCTATACGTCACAAAGTGATCCCCTTGCCATTTCAAGTACCCACCTGGCACCGTTCATAATTATTACAATATTGTTGACTGTATTTTTATGTTGCGCTTTACATCCCAGTCCCCAACCCTCTTCCCCTGGGGCAACAATCAGTCTGTCCTTTGTATCTATGAGTCTATTTCTATTTGGTTCATTTGTTTGTTTTGTTCTTTACATTCCACACAGGAGTAAAATCGTATAGTCTTTGTCTTTCTCTGGCAGTTTTGAATTGCATATTTTAGGTGGATAATTTATCTCTTGATCTACAGCCACCAGATCACAGAGAACTTTATCTGGGCCTGTTAGAGAGACCCGACCGTCTGCCATCACCTAGACTTCCTAAGCTTTGATCAGCCTGATGCCATACAGGCTGGCGAAGATGGTAAGGAATGTACGCATGAATATTTAGGGGGGCAGAGTGGCAGGCTGCTAGCTCTCCCCCAGAATCTGTGTTCACATACTTTTCATGCCATCCAGCTAAAAGTGGCATTTTCCAGCCTGCCGTGGAATGTGAGTACACATGACGTCTGCATTCTAAGACTTCACTGTCACTTTGTTAAAGAGAAATCTCTTGCTCCGGACTTCTCCCCTTCCCGTGAACTGGGACACAGCCACACATTGCCACTCCCGATCCCAGCAGCGGCCTTGCCAGTCGGGACAGCCACCGTGTACGGGGCGGAAGGAGACAGGAGATACGCAGGCTCCTCGCAGGCTCTGTCCTTTGTGAAGCGCAGCTCCCCTGTCACCCTGGCCTGGACTGTCTCCTGTGTTACAACAGCTTAATGTGCCGTGTACATGTCTGTCCCTTCTTAGGGACTTCTGGGCTTTCTTGTCTAAAGTAGGTCAGTTCTGGGGTGAGAAGTCAAATTGGGATCTCCTTTGCACTCCAATGAGACTAGAGAAAACTACCATTATAAAGAGTGAAGATACCACTGAAATAATGTGTATTTATTGTGCATCTTACACACTGCAAGCGCACCATCTTTTCTTAGATTAGAGACAAAAATGAGAGACAGTATATTACTACATTCAATTCCCCCGTAGACAAGGGAAGGGAGAGTCTCAGGCAGAAGACGGTCCAACCTCTGATGAACGTGTGAGAAGAGAAAGGAGGGCTTGGGGCCTGGGTCACGGAGGGTCCCAGGAAGGCAGAACGCCCACAGGGTGCACCATCATTCCGCAGGTCTCCGTTTAGTTTTTAGTTTCCAACAGTCCTTTTATACTGGTTGCCCTTCCTAAGTTTTTGGAAATTCAATCAGGCTGCAATCATAGAGAAATAAATTACACATTGGCCAAAGGCAGCAGCAGATTGGAGAAAATTATTATTATATATTTGAAATCTTTATAAAGACATTCTAATCAGGATATGAAAAATTTTCTAAAGCTACATTTAAATTTTTACAAGTGAGCACTCCAACCTACAGGTGGGCAGGGAACAGTGAACGTAGACTGGTCGGATCCTGCAGGGTTAAGTAAGAGGCAGAAAATAATACAGAATAAATTGCCAGCAGATGTTGTTGTTGGTTCAGAGCCTGACACTGCCAAACGAGAATAGGCTGTTGGGATATCATGGAATGTAAATGACTTTCTCACTCTGGGCAATTTAATTTCACCGAGTGGAAACTTGCAACTTTCGTTATGATGTACCCACTGTAGCTGAAAATATTTAAAGCTTTGCGAGTATTTCTTTACCTGAAAAGAAGTAATTGAGGGAGATGCCATTGGACACCCAAGACCCGTCTCCCCCCGGGACTGAGCCCTGGCGGTGCAGGGCCTCTCCCGAACCTTCTTCAGCGGTCTGAAACCAACCGCGACAAGGCTATTGACACTGGGAAGCAGGCAAACGCGGCACAGGAGCGCTCCTTGGGTTGCGGTTTTGTGCTGTCGTTTTTCCAGTAGAGCGGTTCACCAGCCCACCGCTGCTGGGAGTGCAGGCCGCTAAAACCCTCCGCGCAGCCAGGTCCCACTCCCTTCCCGAGGGCGCCCTGCATCCAAGACTGGTCCAAGCGGAGAGTGATAAAGGCCCGGCCTGGATGGCGCCTCGGGCAACTCTAAAGAGCCACTGCAGTCTCCGAGAGGGCTGCGCTCAGGCCTGCTCCCTGCACTCCCCACCCCGCGCTTGGCGCAGACGCACCTCCTGCACACCGAGGCCCACGGCAGGGTCTCTGCCTTCCCCTCCATGCACCGAGGCCCAGCCCACAGCTCCAGACGCTTGGCCGGGAGACCAAGGTCAACTCGGTCACTCTTACTCAGCATCTGTGAGTGCGGAAGGAAGGGAAACTAACCCCACAATCTCCCCTCACGATTTCACCTCTCTGGGGCGAGGGTGGGTGGGAGAGGCCATGGAAAGGGGGGGGCAGCGCTGCCCGGACTCCGGGCTACCACCTCCTCCCGCTGGGTGCTCATCCGTGCTGTCCGGGCGAACACCGAACCGCGACCCTCCATCGCTCCCCAATGCCAGAAGTCCAAGTGCTGGCTGTGGGTGGTGTCTCGGAGCCTACCAGGAGGCTCGGGAAGTCTCCACGCTTCTCTGTTCCCTGACAGAGGAAAATGCGTCTGGGCTGATGCCCCAACACCTCAGCTCCTGAGTCCCCACACGACAAGAGGGACAGAAGGAAACTGACTGACACCTGGCTGTCCTTGGGAAGAAAGGGAGACGGTGCAGGCCTGAAAAACGGGCCCCTCCGCTCGCTGTCTTCGGCCCTCAGTTCCATGTGGCCCGGGCTTGCACAGGGGTCGGAGGGGGCTGGGTGCAGATCAGGTGGGTGGGCTAGTAATCACCAATGGGGTTTTCTGGCCCCAGTTGTTACTAATTCTTGGAGCAAAATTTTCTCTTTAAACTTGGGGTTACTTATTGCATTCTTGTTCAAAGAGTATTGGTCACTGACTCTAGGTCAGCAGGGACATCTCACTGTCTTCATAATTTGAAAATGGCACTTAAAACAAGTTTTAAAGTCTCCTCCTCCCTCCTCCCCCCACACTGCCCATGATCAATTAGTCTAAGTTGTGCAGTGAGGTGATGCAGACTACCTGAATTCGGTACCTGAATTTCCAGAGTGGCTGTTACATTGATTAACACACAAGAAAATTGTTGCTTTACCTCTTCCCTTTGTAGCTGTAGAGACAGAATTGTACGACATAAAATCTGACGATGACTAGAACATCCACAAAACTAATCCCCTGTTGGTTTGCTGGGGCCTCCTGGTACTGTACATGGCTGGTGATTATAGCACCAGTTGCTTGAAATCGTCCGTAATTATTCTCTTCCGATTCTACACAATGATTCTTGCTGTACATGAAATCCAGCAAATCTCAGGTTTTACCTCGTGCCTAGGTGCCATCATTAATTTGCTTTTGTGTTGTTTGAAAATGGCCCTCTATCTCACACAGTTTGCCTTATACAATTTGCCTAGACAACAACAAATTAAATCTTTAAGGCATGTCTTTCAGAAGTCTATCAACTCGAAAAACATAAAAAGGAAAACAGCACCAGCCCTGTTTATTACCAACCACAACCTTGGTCCTCAAAACATCCATGTGAGGGGGGAGAGGAAGCACTATTGCCAGTACAGCGTGGGCTCCCTTAATTTCATGCACTGTGACTTCAACAATTTCTCCATTTCTCATCTTATTTCTATAGAAGTAGCTTCATTTAAAAGCAGGGAAACCACATTTCATGCTCTTCAGTTTCATTAAAGTTATACAAAAGGAGCCTACCAAAAGGAGCCTCTCCTAATTAAACAGTTGTAGCAGACGAAAATATTGAAATGATGAATCTGAAAGGAAGCGGACACTCTCTATTCCCCAGAATTTTTTATCACGACATGAAAAAAGGAACTGAAAAATTAAGATCTGAATCCCAAGATGCAGTGTCACATCTGTCAGTGTAAAAGGAGAAATGAAGCCCCCTGACTTCTTTCGGTAGAACAAGTGACAAGCGAGAACCAGAGAGCAACGGAGCTCCCTCGGACCCTCCACCAGGGTGCGCTGTGTGCAGATCCTACACCAGGCACCGCCCCTGCCCTGGGGTGTGATCCGAGACCCGTTCTTGGAAGCTCAAGGCTGCCCCGGACACTGTGGGCTCCCGTGAGGGCGCTTTCATCACGATTCGGCCCCAGTTAGAGGGTGTGCTGGTTAATGGACACTTCAGATAAAGTATCAACACGAATAAGAAAGAGTAATACTTAAAAGGTAACGAGATTAAGAAAAAGAGCCCTCATAGACACAGATGACAGTGTGGCGATCACCAGAGGGAAGGCGGGGCGGGGGCAGGTAGAAGAGGGCAAAGGGGGATAAATAGCGATGGAAGGAGACTTGACTTGGGGTGGTGCACACATAAATACAATAACATACAGATGATGTATTACTGATGCGTACCGCCAAAACCTATATAATTTTATTAACCAATGTCACCCCAATAAATTCAATAAAAAATTAAAAAAACTTAATGTGCTATTCCTCCCCTCCAGGATCTGCAAAATAAGCCTGCTTGATGGACAGGCTCCTCCCTCAAAGTAGAAGGAGTGATGGCCTGCTTCTCAGGGCTTAGGAACGAGACTGCCTTCTAGATGGCTTCCACCTCAACTCCAAAGGCATGCAGAGCGAGCTTTGTGAAGCAAAGACCTTTGCTCTGACCTTGGTAATGACTTATTTGAGTTTCATTCCTTACAGCTCAGGCTCTGAACCACTTACTGAGGTCTAATAAGTAGCTCAGAAATCTATAAATCTCGTACAAAGTTTTATGTTGACAAACTTACGACCTAATTAATCATTGCCTTTTTCTCTGCCTTGTATTATTCACATTATTCCTAAAAAGTGCTTTTCAACACAATTCTATAAAACCCAAAAACTAGTTAGTATTTCATTAGGTATAAGTAATTTTGACTTCTGATTTCTTCAATCCCTTTAGTTCTTAAAAACATTTGAAAGTTGAGCTCATAAAGCCATAAAAGACTGATTATGCTTTGTTATCCATATTCTTCAGTTTATCTGCATATGGCAGACCACTAAGTGAAGTCACACATATTTGTAGCACATGAGGGCACCCTATTTATGAGTACAGGGGTGTTCACATTAAGACCTTAAGACCTTATCTTTGCACATGTGTCTATACGAGTATATCTACACACAGATTAGGTAAATAGGTGCACATGTGTTTACACATGCACATAAATAGAATGATAATTTTCATATATGGTAATGAAATGTCACATTCTAATCAAGTTAGTGTATCTTACAGCTTTCGGAGAGTTGAAAGTACCTCCTGTGAGGAAGTGGCATTGTATGAGGAAGCTGCGGCCACGACTACTAGTGAATGAGTCCTAGGTTGTGTGACTTAGACACATGCCCCATGTGAAAACACTTAGCAAAATGCCACTACGCCCAAGGTTCTGCTCTTCACGCTCCAGCAATAAGACTTTAAGAGGAGATCATTTTACAGGCCGAAAAGCTGAGGCTTAAAGAGACTAAGATACATCAAAGTAGAGCGATTATAGTTCATCATCTAAACCAGAACATTCTGGAGAGTGAAGGGAGGCACTACCTGGATAGGGAGCCAGGACCGTAAGGGTGACACACAGCTGTCCTGGGCAAACTAGAACATGTGTCATTCTACCGAAGGAGGAGGTGCAGGCGAGACTCAAACCCAAGCAGGGCAACCCCAGAGCCTGGAACTTTAACCACCTAGCTAGACTCAGCTGTTCCTTCCTCTCCCGAGGAACTGAGAGATGGGGGCTACCGAACCGGGAAGCACTGAGGTGCGTGGAGTGCAGGCAGTCAACCACGGGTAAATAAGAGGGTTGCGCCACATGCAAACACGGAATCACTGGGACTAGTATCGTGCTGGGGAGACGGGGTTCTAAAGTCAGCATGCGACGTGAACACCGAGTCCAGTCAAACTGTAAAAGCTTCACAAGGATCAGCACCGTGAGAAGCATCAGGAGAAGCGACTCCTACTGCAGGAACAGCAGATACCTCCTCCTCGTCTCTTGCTCTTTCTCCTTCTGAAGGACTGCAGTTCGATTCTGGTGAGTTCCATGAGCATGGCATATAATGTCATTGAATAGTTCTGAGTAGAATAAAATCAGTGCTCTGGAAGTAATGGTAAGATGACCCAAGAATGGAGGTTAGGACAAACCACTCTGAGAAAAGGGCAATGTGAATAAAGACACTGGAACCTGGAAAGTGCCTGGGACATCAGGCCCAGAAAAAGATGTAATCAGGGGTGTCCAGCCTTTTGGCATCTCTGGGCCACACTGGAAGAAGAAGAGTTTTCTTGGGCCATACACTAAATACATTGCAACATGTAATCACAAGAGAAAATCTCATAATGTTTTAAGTAAATTCACAATTTTGTGTTGGGCCACATTCTTAGCCATCCTGAGCTGCGTGCAGCCCATGGACCACAGGTTGGACACCCCTGGTAGTTAAAGACTAAGCTCTGAATGTCAGCTCAGGGAGCTCGCTTCTCATTCTATACCCATGTGTGGCAATCTGCGGTGTGAGTCAGATCCAGCCAGGAAGCATTTTCTTATGAAAGCCATTGCCTCGCACTGGGAGCTAGTTGTCAAAGGAACTGAAGTTGGCCCAGCAAGAAGGTGCTCCTGGCCTGGAAATGGTTTTGAAGGTAAGATGTGGACTTTTGATTGTCATGTTATGTCCCTTGATGCTGGGAGTTTTGTGCGGGATGGGGAGATTACCATGTACATAGAAGCCTTTATAATTAAAAAATTACATATGTAAATTTTACCTATCTGCTCAGTACTCAGCTTAAAAGCATCTGTCCTGGGCGAAACACCGGCTTAGGGTAGCATGACCCTGAGCCAATGTTCTCTCTCTCACTCTTTTCACACCCTCTCTCTTAACCAAAGTGTTCAAAATGTTCCAGGGCTGAGTCTTATGGGCACAGATGCCAGCAACAATTATTATCGGCAGTGGTGAGTCACTACAGGTTTTTGTGATTTGATCTAACAATTTTTTTCCTGACAATTTTCTGTGAAGCAAAGAAAGCTGAAGACCAGGGAATGTGCAGAAAAATTCTGCAATAGTTTAAGGATGAGTGGCACCCAAAATAGTTGCTAAATATAGACTGGCCAACATTTATTCGATGCTATTCTCCATTATACAAGCTTGCTGGAATGGCTTCACATAAAGTTTTAATAACAAAAGAAACTGCTGAAATAAAAATTACACCAGCGAGAAAGGTGAGAAGCTCTCCCAGTAGGAAAGCGTGTGGCTGTACTCTGACATACGTCATTGTCATCCATGGGCCAGACTGGGCACCCTGGCTGTGCCATTATTCGTTATCTGAACTTGGACAAGACACTGGATCTCTCGAAGTCTCAGCTTCTCCTCCGGAAAATGGAAGTTGTGCCCATCACTGACACTGGGAACTTCATTCAACAGCTACACACTTAGGGTTCCTGGAGCGATTTAAACACGGGCAGAAGCCGAACTGACACATGGAATCCTAGGACATTTGAGGGTCACAGACACTGGCTGCACACCCCGTCAGCCATGCACGGGAAGCTGCCCCCTGCCTCAGACCAGGGCCAGTCTGATCTAGACCGATGAAGGGACTGACAAAAGCAGCCAATGGTTTCTACCTCAGGATCAAACTTTCAGCCCCAACTGTGCCCATGGGCGCTACCTTCTCCACAGCCAGAACCTAGCTCAGCCTCACACGTCATGTTTCCTTCCCAGGGATCCATTTGTCCCGCCTCTAGATAACCCCATACCTATGGATTCCAGTAGCCTGACCCTGAGCCCATGCCTTTTCTCGCTCTTTCCACACCTCTCTCTTAACCAAAGCCAGTGCTGCATGGTCCACGGTCTACTCGTTCCACAGGCAGGTGCTTCTCTGTACAGCAGCGCACAGCAACCCAGGGCCTTCCACCAGCTGGAACGCACTCAAGACTTTCCTTCGTGTCTGAGGCCTCGTTCTCACGACTCCCAGAGACAGCTACCCAGGCTTGCTTATTTGTAAGCTACACAGATAATAACTGCCTTGAAGAGTTGTCAGGGGATTCAGTAATAAAGTAGGATACCATATCCAAGTATGTCACTCACTTCAATGGAACTCGGTAAACACTGCTTCCCTTCTTTCTAACGCTGTGGGATTCTGGAAAGAGTAAAAAGGCAGTGCACTCTGGGTAGGAGGGCAAGCTCGGGAGCTAAACTGTCTGGGTTCCAACCACAGTTGTCCCAGCTCTGTAACTTTGGGCAAGTTATTTAACCTCCGTCCTTCCATTTGTGAAGGGGATGATGGTAGTAGCTGTCTCACATGGGTGGTTGTAGAATTAAATCCAATGATGCACACAGAGTGCTCAGAACAGGACTTGACACTTACGTGCTCAGTGTTAGCTAGTGTTGATGCTCTGACAACTCTTCTCTACTTTAGATCAGAGCGGAAGCACCAGTGGTGTGCGAGGTCCCCACGGGAAAGGCTGCCTGTGCTCTTCTCAACTGTATGGGTAAAAGTGCCATCTGCCGTGGCATTCCCAGACCCATCTATGATCAGACCTGCACTGGAATCGCTCTCTGTATGAGGTTCCCGGGGCTACCATATTGAAGTCCTACTGATGAGAATAGCTCAAAATGACAGAAATTTATTCTCAGGCAGTTTGGGAGGCTAGAAGTCCAAAACCAAGGTGTTGACAAGATGAGGATTTCTCTGAAGGATCAAGGAATATATTTTTCTGACATTTGCTGGCAATCCTCTGCATCCCTGGCTTGTAGACACTTCTCTCCAGTCAATCCCTGCTTCTGATTTCACATGGCATCTCCCTGCGTCTTCACATGGCTGCCTCTCGCTGTGTCTCGGCTGTGCCTCCTCATCGCTCCTTACCTCAACACCCCAAAGACTACCTCTTAACTTGATTACTTCTACAAAGACTCTCTTTCCAAATCAGGTTACACTGAGTACCAGGATGTTAGACCTACAAAATACCCTTTGGGGGAACATAATTCAAGCCATAAATAACCCTCTCATAATACACATTAGGTGCAAATCTCATAATTCTTAATAAGAGCTTTTTCAACAGCATCCCCCCAAAACTTCTGAATACTGTATAAAAATAAAAACTAAATAATTCCGCAACCATGAAAAGGGTACTTAGTAACACTGACACTTAAAGTTTGCTATCATCACACAAGCCACTTTTTGCTATTAAAAAAGAAAAAAGGTATAAAAAGTTTCTGTATTTTAGAAATAACAATAACTCTACAAGCAAATATTATGGGTAAGTGGTGATACAAAACCCCAAGAAAAGAACAGTTCCTAAAACTTGGTATGGAGAACGCAACCCACACTCTGTGTGTGTGCGTTTCCTTGCACACGTACGCACGTACTTTATTTGCCTCTGTGTCTTTGGGAAAAATGGAAATGGTCTGAAATCAAGCAAAACAGATGGCTGAGTGGGCCTCGTGAATCTCATCTATCTCAGGGAAGCTTAGAAGTCACTGCAACATGTTTTCAAGAAAAATCTGTGAGTTTTTAAGCTTCTGCACTTTGTCCTATTTCAGTGCAGCTCAGAATATTTACTTGTGAGATCCTCAAAGTCTGGCCTCTAAGAAAGACTTGCAGCCGACGTGAAACCGCGCGGGAGCCTTCGCCCAGGATGCTCCTCCTCGTGAACCAGACCCACGCTGCGCACTACCACAGCACGCTTGCGTGCCTCGTGTTACACTGGTTGTATTTCTGAGTTCTGTAAAAGTTGGCGGCAGGTAACTTCATGCTCACCAGAAGTGCTGTTCTTAAGAGAATGTTGCATTAAGCCTCTTATGAAGCAATGAATCCTCTGTGAATATTCCTACTGTAGAAGCATAAATAATGGTCATTCCTTACACGAAGAGCTGCCTGCCATGTGTGTTACAAGGACTGCCCGTCACGTGGGTAACATGTTCACGTGACAAGCCTCGCCTCCCTTGGAAACATTTTACACACAAACGCCAGATGAATCTTCCTGTGACAGGATTTCCCAATGGTTTCTGACTGGCACCAAGGACGTTTTATAAGCTAATTTCCAAGCCTGCAGGAACTTTGAATACGCTCGGTCATTCAGCTTGACCTTTTGCTCCTTCAGTCTTTTCTGCATGGGATTCCGGCCCCTGTGTCGATTCCTGTCCCCATCCTTAGCATCCTCTGTGGACTAGCTGGCATTTCCTGCTTCACCTTTCCTTGGATACTCGGTGCCTACTCCGTGCTTACTATAGCATGCACATATAACCCCTCCCCTGTGTGATGGTTTTTATTACCCCCCATTTGACTTCTCTTATTTTCTTCCTCCTACAGTAGCTATCTTTTCCACAAGTCTTCACTATGTACCAGTTTGATCATTTCTGAGGGTCATAATTTATGGACTTTCATTGTGCCCGTCCGTGCCTGGAATATAGCCCGCACTCATTGCGATCGGAGAGTGGGTACAAGGTCAGGCTCACGGTCCAGCAACAACACTGCGCTAGGTGCCATAGGCAGCGTGACTAAGACCCGGTCTCTAGCTCAGATACAATCTGCTGGCGAGAAGGGAGAGACTCGAGTAAACATAAAAACGAGACTCTGAGAAGGGCAGTAAGGAGGCTGTAAACAATGGGAGGGGTAGGGGACGTGGCTTGCAGTAGTTACAGACGAGGAGAGGCTTTGTGGGGAGGGTGCTGTTTGGAACGGACCGTGAGAAGCGGTTAGAATTTTAACAGCCGTGAAGGAAGCCACCATGGATGTGGAGACCAGACTGAGCATGAAATCCCTGCGCGATCACTTCCGTTTTGCTAGGAACTGAGCATAAGCAGTTGTAAACAGAAGGCGGTAAACCTAACGCTGGTGAGCATAGGCGATGTTTTGAGGACCAAGTCTGGCTGAGAATGCACAAATTCTCTGCTTTGGCCTCAACTTTGTAAACTAGAAGGTTCTGGAAGAGACTTTTGTTTTGATTGGTAACGAACACTGAGTTGTTAATACTGCAATTACACTGGGCCTGAAATCCTACATTAATTGAAAAGCAAAGGCTGCATTAACCAAACTCAGGAGCTTGCAGTGTTACCCCCCAAAGCTGTAAATCAGAACAAACCAGCACTCAGGCCACTGGGCTTTCTCCCAAACATCAGGGAATTTCACCTGAATCTAAGAAAAGAGCAACGGTGAATGTTTACAGCAAGTGCCCACATTTTTCTCAAAGCAGTAACAAGCATCTCAAACCAGATAGATTTTCAGGTTTCTAAAAATTACTTAGAAACCCTCAGATTCATCACGGGAAAACCGTCTTTTGAGTCACAGTATGCTGTGTCCACTGGCCAAGAGGACTTCTTCAGTCTGTTTTTCCGAGCTTGGTTTAGTCTGTTTCCCAGTGCGTCCTCTGCGACTCAGGAGACTTTTCTTGCTTTTGCATATGTGTTGCTCTTCTGCATTGTTTCCTGATATTCAGCCTAAGTCTTTTTCCTCTCTTACTCTACTTCGCCCTACATGCTCCACGGCTGCCAAGTCACAGAGGCCTGCATTCTAACTGCTGAGATTTGAAGTTGCTCTTGATTTCAGTTTTCTTCCTTTTTTTTAATCCATTAGCCACATTCTTTTCAGCCGCAGAAGAACAGATGTTGAGCTTCTAATAAGAAAAAGCATGAGTCTCCTAGGAAAACACTGTCTCCTGCATCTATAAGCAAGATCAGAGCAGAGCTAAGATTCTAATATTTGACGAAATTCTGCTGAGGAGATGAAAATTTCATGGTTTCTTTTGTGTATATTTGCTAATGTTTTAGTCTAAAATAAATGAGCAAGGACTTTTTAATGTTACGATATATACCTTCCCAGCAGGAGCAATACACTGAGCTTCATACCAAACCTTGGAAATTCTCTCCTGTGATGAGTTTACGGTGCTTGTGAGCCTGACCTTTATTATTTGCTACATACAGAACAGGGCGGAATAGAGAAGAGCATTATCATTCCTAAATCATACGAAGTGTTCTCTGTTCGTGCCATGTCATAGAAAAATAAAGTTTAAAGTGCAATCAGGTACTTTGATAGGAAACCTCAGTCTTTGATTACTTCTGAGGAGGTGTATGCATTAATGTCAAATCACTTGATGTAAAAGCCCAGATTTTTCTATCAAAAAGTAGCTTTTATAGAACATTAAAATCAGATAGATAAGCAGTTAAATGCCTTGGTGCTTTGTAACTCTGGACCCCTGGTGTGTCTTCTGATGAATATGTGAATGATTGACAACCACATTTTGAAACCAACTAGAAATTGGCTAGAATCACAGATATTGGATCATTTCAAGACAGTGGTGTCTATGTCAAAGTTGGGAGTCAGAGAAGCCATTTTTAAAGCTCTTAATATCTGATCTGTGTTTTCATTTCTACTCTTGACTTACCCCAGCACCTTACACAGTGTCTTGCATAGAGCTAATGCTCAATAAATAATGTATCTTTACACCAAAAGAATGAGAGATGAAGAAGTAGAAACAGCAGGGACAAAAATTCCTTTGAAGAAATTTTGCTATGTAGGGAAGTGGTAGCTGAAGGAAGCATTGGGGGTCAAGAGAAGGTGCTTTTTTTTATGGGTGGGAGACATCTTAACATGGAAAGAAACCAACCAGGACTTGGGTGTGGTAAGAAGGAGGAGACAAGAGGACTTGCCAGACTATTGTGTGGGAGTTGAAGGGGACCTCTGATAGACTGTTGACACAGCACCCTGTGACTCGCTTCTAGTCCGGTGCCAGTGTGTTGGGCAGTCAGCCTCCTGAGAACGCAAAGCAGTGAGTCCACCCTGGGCGCTGGCTCTGACCTCGCAGCTGTCCACGAGAGGGCAGCAGACCTCCGGAACAAGGAGCTCGGCAAGGGGGTCCCTGAAGCATAAGGACTCTATTACAGTCTTCAAAAATAAGAGAAGGAATGTGCCTTGTCCTCCCCAGAACCTCAGTGCTAAAATCCAGCTTAGAGACCCCCACAAAGGCTCCTGCCTTTGGGAGGTATTAGGGTAATGTGACCAGGCTTTGAGATCTGGAAGGAAAGAAGCAATATAGAAGCTGATTGAGTGTGGAGGAATGGTTGGTAGAGAGGGAGGTTGTAGCTATTATGTTGAAGCATTTCTTTAAAAAACAAGACTGGATCATTGTTATTATAAACAAAGGGATTCTCTTGGACTAACTACTACCACTATTATTCCAAAAGAATGATTGCCAATGTAAAAGAATCAAATTTATTCTCTGAAACTTTAAAGAGTTAGAACTAGATCAGGGCTAGAAATTCCAATCAATGTTAGGAAGAGCTCAACAACAAAGAAATTCCTGAGTTATGGTCTTGAAGTAAGAACAGGGGAATAAGTGTATATTAAATTATTAAATAATCTTAGACCCACTGCTTTCCACAGACAAGTTATGTGACCCACCTCTATCCCTTTGTTCATACAGATCAAGTTTCCACTCATCAACACAACTTCATTGTTTTAATAACAATTATAACTAACACTCATTACATGCCAAGCTCTGTTCTAAATGCACTGTGCATGTTGACCCATTTAATCTTCACAATAACCCTATCATCTTCATACAGTTATCACCCCACTCTACAGATAAATAAACCGAGAAACGGAGAGACTGACCTGCCCAAGGTCACCCAGAGAGTAGGTGGCAGAGCCCGCATTCAAACCCAGGCATTCAATTTCCAATGTCCATTCCCTTCAAGTACTTCTGGCCCCTCTACTCTCCTACCCTTTCCTGGCCTCCTCTGCCCCCATGACAGTGGTTCTCAAACTTTAGTCATGTTTTAGAGTGACCTGGAGGGTGTCAAAACACTGACGACCGAACCCCACCCCCAAGTTTCTGATGCAGAAGGTCTGGAGAGGGGCCTGAGATTCTAACAAAGTCACGTTTCTAACAGACTCGCAGGTGCTGCTGCGGCTGCTGATCCTGCTGCCCCGTGAAGTCCGGTTTGGGAACCACGGCTCTACGGAATCACTGTCAGCAGAACGTGTGACTAATCGGGAGCCGAGTAAATGGTACCCATCAGAGCAAGGCTACGCATTCCTGTCAGAGAAACACACCAGTCCAGCCACTCAGAGAACATTAATTTTTCTCTTGTACGAGAGCCCAGGGCATCTTGCATCAGGACTGTCACGTGCAGGACACAGAATGCGTCCATTCTGTTGTCCCACCACTCTTCAGGACATTATTTCCTCCTGGTCAAAGCTGGGGCTCTGCCACGGGTAGGTTCCACCAGGTGGGAATGGCAAGGTGCACCCAATAAATTAAGGTCCGGACCCAAAAGTGACACATGTCACTTTTGCTCACATTCCAATTGCAAGAATTCACTCATCCGACCACAATAACTACAAGGGAAACTTAGAAGTATTCCATTATTATGCTCAAAAATAGAACATAGTGAAAATACATCTAGTGGTTAACATTCAATCTCCACTACATATACACGACTCTCTCCCTTCCATACACATGACTTATCCATGTAACTGCACCAGAGAGTACAGTATGGTTTATATTCTCGCAGGATCTAAAGCAGCCAGGATTTTCGTACTGGAGAGATGCAACAAATATGATTAATCAAATTAGCCAGAGTAAGGTAGTTAACTTCTGTATTTATTTAGTCACCAAAGTATACTAATGATAGCTGTCCTAGCCATCTTAAAGACGTACTATAAAATATAATTATGGAAAAATAAAAAATTATTTTAATAGTTCTTGAATGATGTCAGGCAGTTCATTAAGCATTTTACTTAAATCATTTATTTAATTATCACACAAACCCCATTTCAGGTAAGAAACCCAGATTTTTTCAGGCGAGGAAAGGAAACCATATAAACATTAAATGATTGTTCCCAATCACACAGCTATTGATTGGTAGAACTGAGTTTTGGACACACAGAGATGTGACTCCACGTCTTTGTTTAAACTATTACTGAATCTTCAAAGACTAAATTATTCAATGTAGGGACTGAGCCGCCTTTCAAAGATAAGGGAGTTATTCATGGCATTACTGCTTGGTTTGAGGGCGCTCCCTCAGTGAATGTGTATGAGTTTGTACGAGTCTGATTTGGAGGCATTTAATCCATCCCTTCTCCAGCCTCGATGAGTACCAGAATTATCTGGGGAACTTCTAAAAAAAAAAAAAAAAGGCCTGTCTGGACCTATTCCAGACCAATAAATCAGCATCTCTGGGGAGAGGACTAGGCATCCATATACTAATGTATGTTTTAATTGTATAGGATCTAACCGCTGGAAAGGATTCAACTAATAAAGGGATGGTCCTGCTGGCCCAGGAGACAGGCGGCTGGCTGGTAAAGACCAGGTGCCAAGCCACATTCCATAAGTAAGCCTTAATCCTTCCTGTCTTTGAACCCAAGTGTGTTATTCAACGTCTTCAGCGTTTCCCTAAAACCCCAGATGGTGGTCAGCGCACATCGCTCCATTCAGACCAGTTTTCCTTAACACCTGGTACTCTTTGACCTTGTCTCCACACTGTGACACCGGGTCACAGGAAATTCTTTTTGTAAGACCAAGCGAGACCTCGCCCTGAATTCCTCAGGGTGACCAAGGGCACAGTCCAGTGCCAGTGTTGTTTGTCAGCGCAACAACGTTCCAGCACCGTTCAGGCCCCTGTGATCCCTTGGGGTGTTTTCAAAGCCCACCAACAATTACAACTCATCTCACGTTTACATTGTCGTCTCTGCCATCCGTTCCTCTCCAGAGATGAAAGGAAGGTATTTCTTCTGGAAAAACAAAAGACCTAGTGATAAATATGAATTCTGAAGTGTACCAAATTTTAGACTATAGTGGAGTCTATTAGTTGTTCTTCAATATCTGTCCTCCCTTCCCTCCCCAGAGACGGAGCCCGTGAATAGTGGCTGGTCACATGAAGGCACAAAATCACGGTCCATGGGACCCTGTGACGCAGTGCTGGCCAGTGGAATGCACATAAGCAGAACAACTTGTGAAACCCCTGGGAAGTATCCTCAAAGTGCGGGAGTAAGCTCTATATTTCTCTTTCCTTCTTCCTGACAACTGAAGTGAGGGTACAATGACCGGGCCCCCGACAGCCACCTCAGACTAAGAAACAGGTGAGGACGGCAGACGAATCAGAAACGACGAGGCCGGGCGGCCCACGCTGGCCTGCGTCTCCATTCCCCTCCGCTTCACCCTCTACATAGGGCGTTTCCATCACTTGCAGTGGGACTTAATCCCAAAGCGTCCCTGGCCACTTAAAGGAAAAGTCACCAGTGGATTAGCAAACTATGACAGAAAACATTTGCACAGTTAAAAGCAATTGTTTAAAACTGATACTTCAGGATGAAATGGAATATACTCCCCCCCCACCCCCACCCTTGGTTGCTCCTTTCGGGAGCAGTGAGAGAGAGGAAAGGTGAAATCCAGAGCTCTCAAGGAGGGAACCGAGAGAGTTTGAAATCACTTGATGTAGGAACACACTGTTGCTAGGTGACTGTTGTCTGCCAGCGTGCTGAGGTGTGTTGGTACCTGGAGAAAAACATAAGTAGGAGTAATGTTTTGTTTAAGTTTGCCCCTTAATGATGATGCTGCGTGATTATAACATGGTGAATACTGCGTAAACAAGCCAGAGGAAGAAAATAACATTTTTTTCATGTCAGATAAAACAACGTTTTGTGAGCAAAAATGACAATGTCCAGAGGGAGGACTGGGTGTCAGGGCCATGACGGGCAGCTTCCTCGCTGTACCCCTTCTCCCCCAAACGCAGGGCTGTCTCAGAGGCTCCAGGAGCAGCGGACACAAAACTGGGTTTGAACTTGTGACCCCTGCCAGAGCCTGAGTCCCTCAGGAAGAGGGGGTCGGGAGCCCATGGTCCTTTAGCCAAGGGGAAGCCAGGCTGATTCTGGTGACAGTCTCGTGCCACGTGTCCTGGATGTGCTGCACGCGGGAGCTGAGGGAAAGACAGACACAGAAGTTCTCCTGACAGCGGAGACAGAGCGAGTGGTCGGGTGGGAAGCAGTCAAGTGCCCCTCGAGCCACTGCCTCAGATCAGCCACTACCCCCCTCGCTGCTGCTGGTGGAGACTCACCCTCCTCCCCCTCTTCCCTCCTACCAGACCTTCTAACTGCTCTAACAGGCTCTCAGCTGAAAGCTTCCACTGAGCGCAAGGAGGGGTATTTGTCATCATTAAAGGTTTCCAGAATGGGGATCAAGTCGGCCCCAGTAGAGGTGAAAGGAAGTGGTGGGAAGGTGCAAGGCCCGAGCCCCGGGAAGCAGAGCCAGGCCTGGGCACGCCGGCTTGCGCGCACCCTCTCCTCTGCCCCTGCGGTTGATTTCAACGACCCCATAGCTGGTGAGACCGGGGAGGTCAGAGGACAGCCACGCGCAACAGAAACGTTTGGATGGCCCTTTCTGCTAGCTCCTACTTTACCTGAAGCCTCGAACAGGTCCCACCCCTCTAGGGGGAGGAAACACAGAAGGGCGTCGGTCCAGAGCAGCTAGAAATGTAGGCAGAATCGAAGCAAGAACACGTGCGGGCTGGGGGAGCGGGGGCCGTTCCTGGGTCTGCTGGGATTCCGGCTTTGGGGTGGGAGTGTGAGGCGCAGGCGCGGGGTGCGTTTCCAGCAAAGCCTTGCTGGTCTCCCACCAGGCAACGGGGGTTGCAGCGCTGTAATTATCAGTATTCGCTTTTTTAAAAGATCGGTTCAAACACCCCAAGTAATAATTCACCTCACAAGGATTTGCTCATTACGTGGTTACTCCATCCCTCTGCTCTTTCAAAAGCTTGTTTTTGTAGCTACGCATGAAATAATCTCCTGGAGTTTCTGGAGCAGGTCTTTTTCTATTCGTGTGATTGCAAACAGAAACTCCTTATTCAAGAAGGAAAAGGTTATTAAACCAAGTGAAGGTCTTTTCTATGTTAAAGTAAAAAAAAAAAAAAAAATACAGAAGGAGCATGACTGCTCCCTGCGGCGAGGCCCCTGCAGGGGTGTGGGCGACGCACAGCTCCCTCGGCCTGTCCTGACTGGCACGTGCCGGCAGTCGATATAAAAGTCAATTTGTTAATAATCTCATTTGCAATGTGTTTGGTTATTTTTTACTATCTGCTTATTGTTTTGGAGTGCCCAGGCTTGTTTTCTAAATGAAATTCAAGTAAGTTATCACAACCTTGAGCTGTTACATTCCGAGGTGCTGATTTGAGAATTCTCGATCCTGAAGCAAAGATTGCGAAGTCCATCTCTGGCCAGAACGCGCACGGCCTCCTCTGTGGGCACCCCCTCTGGAGCCTTGGTTCAGTCAATGGCATTTTGGGGGAGAAGTTGATGCTGGCTGTGTTGAAGGAGAGTCCTATATTTTTTGCCATTCCCACTATCGCCTCCCTACCTTCTGCCACGCCACGATCTAGACCTTTTTCTTGTATAAAAACATACTGAACCACAGCACACTGCAGAAATTTCAGCGATTCCCTCCCTCGGCCCCCTCCCGAGGCATAAGTTGTCCCAAAAGCATCCCGATTGCCTTCATGACTACAAGACACACAGAAATTACCATCCAGCACTCTGCATGCACCCCCGGCATTGCTAGGAAATAAGGCAGAAAAGCCATATTGAGTCATCTTATTGGGTGTTATCAAGAAACAAAATGAACTCATTATTATTTCCTTTCTTTTCCCAAGGATTTGCAATTCCTGGATGAAACCTGAATGACATCAAAAGGCAACCCTTTAGAAAGTGGCCTATGCTTCCCCCATTTCATTTGCCCTAAGTGTTAATTGACTTTGAAAAGGCAGTACATTATCTTTTTAGACAAAAGAAAAGGAGAGACCTGATTTGTGAACACCAACATCCTACAGCATCAAAGCGTTGTTTAAATCATTGCCCAGCAGATCTGAGAACAAAATTATCCAGGAGAGTGAGAATGGATTTATTTCAAAAAAGGCAAAACAGCCTCAGAATGAAAGGGGGCCACTGCCATCTAGCGGGAGAAGCCATGGTAGCCAGCTCTGAGCTCAGCCAGCCTGGCCAGTAATTTTCCTGCGTGGTGGTCCCTGGGCAGAGGTCACCTCCACCTACCCTTTGTTCTAACAGAAACTTGGCCACGGTGGGGACAAACGGAAGTTGTGAAAAGTTCTCTCCTAGCAAGATGCTTGCCTGACAGGTGCGCCAGAGCCGGTGGGGGTGCCTGCGTCCTGGTGGGAAACGCCTTCGCTCTGACACTTCCAGCATGCCATGCGGGACCTCTGGACCTAGAATCAGCGCACCTATTTCTTCCCACACTTTTATGATATTTCTTCCTTACAGCATAATTTAACACTTCCTTTAAAAATTTTTTCACCATTCGCCTAACTGAAGTCGTGATGATGGTCAACATATATGAAATTAAAATAGCCTAGAATATTATGAGAACAAGTAACTATAGCTGTTTAAAAAGCCAAAAGTGGAGACAGTAGGAGACTCGTAGAACTTACAGGGATGGAAGGCTACGAAAAACAGGGCATTGGTGTTTCCATCAATATAGAGGCCAGGTACGGTCAGAAAACAGGAATTACTACAGTATGTCACTGGTGGTTTTGGACATGCAGTTGTTTAATTTAGAATGTAAGTTTAATTTAGAAATAGAATGTAGTCCACATGGAACGTTGAAAGGCAAAGTACCTTCGTCCTGTTCTCAGTCTGGAGGAAAGGAGTTTCAGGGGACTGTAACTCCAGTCCCCACATTTAATATCATTATTTACTGGTTCATTAAAATTCACTCTGTGACTCTGAGCCAAAAAAGCAATATTTCTTCCCACTGTGTCCATAAAATTCCTATTTTAAAAGACTCCAGTTTTCCTTCGGTTTCACCAACACTGTCTCAGCAAAGAATAATAACCTATCACGTGAGTCTCGTCAGTGTTACAATTGACTTCATCAGACTAAAGAAAGGACATGGCACCAACCAGTAATTATCATTGAGAATGACTTTTAATTTGAAACGTGTGTCTGCAACTATTCAGTGGCTCTGCAATACAGGAAGCAGTAATGCTCGTGCCTCGTTTAAAAAAAATAAGAATTGGAATAAATGACCTTTATGATCTCTTTTCCTTCTGGGAGTTCTAGTTCTATTACCATATAATCATGTGGTTAAAAATTAGGTATGATCTAAAATAAAATGATAAATAAATATGGATAAATAAATGAATGGTGTAGAGCCAAAGTTTTACCCAAGACATTCTCTGATCAGAAAGTCAGTCATAATTAGTTACTATGTTAATATGGGGGAACCTCTATATAATAATTTATGATATTGATATGGATACAATTTATCCTAGAACACTTTTTATATTGAATATATTCATATTTTTGATTCTGTAGTTTTATAATGACGAATCTAGACACAGATTTCCTTTCATTTACCCTTCTTGAATGGATTCACTAGCCTTCCATGATTTGAGCATTGGTATCTTATCAATTCTGAGAAATTTACAGCCATTATTTTTTGAAATATTGTAGCTCCTCATTTTCCAAGTTCTCTCCTTCTGGAATGTTGACTAGATGAGATCCTGCACCTTCCCACTCGGTATTCCACAGCCCTGAGGGCTCATGCTTCTCATCTCTTTGTCTCTTGGAACCTCAACCTGCGTAACTTCTTCAGCTATGTGTTCCAAAGCACTAATTTTCTCTTTCACTGTGTCCAGTCTGGTACTGAATGTGCTCATTGAGTTTTTAACTCAAACCATCACATTTTCCATTTCTAGAAAGTCTGTTTTTTCATATTTGCTTAGTAATTTCTATTATCTTGCTCATTATTCATTTTAACATATGTTTTATTTCTATAAACACATTAAACATGCTTATTTTCTGTGCGTTCTCTAATACTATCAATACCCGAAGGCCATTTGAACCTGATCCTACCACCTACTGTTCCTGGTAGCTCTCACTTTCTTATTTTGTTTCTTTGTGTTTTGGGACTTGGGCTGCAAGCCCATATTTCCTTGGGATAGCCACAGGAATTCTTTGAGAATTTATTGGACTCCTTCAGAGATCATTGTATTTTCTTCCTCCGAAAGCACATCAAACTCACACCATTTCAAACCTCCCTGAGGAGTGTCCTATGCCTAGAAGTTTCAAGCAGATCCCTTTCCTTCAAACCAGTGCCAGACCCGGAGAGCAGTGGTGCTTCCCTTGCTGTGGGAAGAGTGGCACGGTGAGGAGTATTGGTTCAAAGTTTCATTTCATCCTTACACTGAGGATGCAGACAGGGCTTTGGGGTCCTGTCATATGGGGTGCCTTTTTTAAATCCCAATATTTAGTAGGCCTTAGAGTTTTTCTCCCACTTTCCATGCCCTGATGGGACATAAAAACTAAAATTAGATCGCCTCAACTTGGCAGTATTCTCAGAGTGAAAGTTGTCCCTATTGTTCCAGTCACCTGAGTTCTCGTTTTTATCTAGGTTTTGCCTGAGAATTTCTTAATTCTTTACCAGACCTGCATGATATAATAATGCAGGAGGTTTTCCGTTGTTTTTAGCCAGAAGGTCTGTCAACGAATCTCGATTGCCTTACTGCTAAAAACAAAAGTTCATTTATATCGACTCCAATCAAAAATCCATAGTCCATGCATCGTGTTCTCTATGACTCTACTTCTTGCTCCATATCCCTTAATGATTCTATGGATCTTTCGAAATAAAGCGAATTATGCCATTTTCCCCTTTAACCCGTTCGACATCGGTCCCTTGCAGCAGGATGAAGTTCGGTCTCCCTGATGTGTCGTATGATACAGGCGGATGTTGCCCACCTCTCTAGCCCCCTCTCTGCCAGCAACACGGCTACCGTTATCACCTCCATTCAGTCCCACCGAGTCACTCCCACTCTTTCTGCCCCACGTGCTCTCTTAAACCTTCTCACATGTTCGTGGCTAGAGCACCGCTCTCCTAGTCTTCCTCCAAGTTTCGGTTTATCTACCACCACCTGCAGAAAGCCTTCCCTAAGTCCCAAACCCAGGCTGACTCATGCCTTTCCTTGGTCCCCCCAGGGAGCCTTCTACCTAGTTCCCTTTCACAGCTTCTGTCATCCCGTTTGTGTTTCTGTACCACCACCCGCCACCCCGCCGCCACTATAAGCCAGCCTTTGAAAGGCAGATATATTTGTCCTGTTCCATTTATACTTGGCACTTACCACAATCCCTGTAACATAACAGACACTCAATGAATATTTTCTATATAAAAATTAAGTATCTTTTAGCTTTTACTTAATTGTAAACAAAGGCATCATTTATGCCCAGGTATTTCTATGGGACTGAGTCATCAATTACCGAGTAATACAAAAACATGGGGATTTGTATTCACGTTAAGGACATTGTTATTTCAGAAACTTATTTTTATCCTGAAAAAGCCATCTTTCAAAATAGGAAATACAGATCCGAAACTCAGTAAATGCTGTTGCCAGAGGACATCAAATCATAAAAGCTTTTGGGAGTGTACTCCTATTGTCTATGAAGAATGATTTAATTCCTTCATTATAATTCCTGCTGCATTCAAAGGAAACAAGGTAAAAGACTCATCGGAAGGTCTTCCTAACTGAAATCTTAGGAGACGGTGGTAATCTGACATTCATTAGAGCCACAGCTGAAATGATTAGAGGCAGACAGACCCTAATTGAGCCGTGTCTAACCAAAGGGAGGAGGGGCGGTGTGATGTCCCTGCAGGTCACATAAATATCACCTCTGCTCTCCTCCGAGCCTGTGGGCCCCTGTTTTCTTTCTGTGTTTCTGATCCGTTGCCTTCAGAATGCATGAGGTGTCCTTTGTTTTCATCAGAATTACACTAGGAGTTTGACTTAGCCAATATGGTACACATGCTACAAAATCCTCTGTCAGCTACAAGACTGCAGGCTAAACCACTGTGATTTTTTCTTAAATGTGGAAGTACTTAGTCATCCATCCCTTTGATTTTGATGAAATTGAAGCAAAGTGGTGATTTATAGACATGATATAATTTTGCACAATGGACATTGATCTTTATGGCAAATGAAGTGTGCCAGGTTGTATATATCATAAACCACATTCAAAATATCACAAGAAAAGGGATGGGATTTTTTTAAATCATAAAATCTACTGCTCAAAGTATTGAAAATCCACAATATTATCAGTGACATGGGGGTGAGAAATGCAGCTTTGGAAACTCTTGGGTATTTTATTCTTAAACTCTTGGGAAACATTTGCAAAAGTAGGAAAAGTAATCTAAGCAAATATCTTAAGTTTCCATTCATTAGTTATGACTTATGAGAGAATTCATTGAACTCTTGAGAAAGCTTCAGAATTCTTATTTAAAATTCCTGGGTCTAAATTAAATGGTTAGGCTTTTCCAGATTTCAGGTATAGTAATATTTGATAATAAGGGTCCATGAAACCCCTTCTCTAAGAGAGGAATGCAGTTCTTTCTCACTCTCTGACAGTAAGCAGTAAATTCCTCTGTTTATAGATACTGTTCTCAATGCATTATGATTGCATTGATATTGAACACCAACCCAACATAATCCTAACAGAATTCCAGTGTAAAGATAAAATCAAACAAGTAAATATTTAAGTGGCTTTCCTGGGTTCACCAGTGGCGAAGGAAGAATCAGAAACGATTCTAGTATCTACATAACTTGTCTCCTATTCCTCAATTTTACCCATCCTACTGAAGTACCATTGATTTTTTATTTTTTTCCCTTGAGAAGTAACATGCTCTTGTATGACCATTGCCCTCTCAAAGGTACTTATATATTGGGTTTAAAAGGGTCTCTGATTCTAGCCAGGAGAGTCTCTTTAAAAGGAAGGCCGCTCCCCTTGGAGCTATGCGTATGGTGGGAAGACATACTGTGAACAAGAAGAAACAAGTTGCTGAAGTGGATAATGACCTGGACATGACATTGAAGCTCAAGGTGCATTGTGAGTGGAAGCAGAACCAAGTGGAAGGCAGTGACTTGTGGCGTGTCATGAGGACCAGCATTGGTATTGATTTTAGTCACTTTGCTGACCTAAAAGAAGGAAAATATTGTGAGTATTTTGAAATGTGCTGATGATACAAAGCAGAGATATTTAGCCAATACATGGTAGGAAAACAATAAAACTAACAATGACTTAGGTAGGCAAGAATTAGAGACTGGAAAGTGCCCTGTGCTATTCGATTTTGGGAAAGTCTAAATAAAGTTAATCTAAAGTGCAACACAGAAGAAAAATAAACTGAAACTTTGATGGGCCATAGTTTTCAAATTGTTTCCCTCAGAAAAATAAAAGAAGCTATCTTTTATTTTTGTTTTCCACATGTTGAGAAACAGAACACTTGTAACATTGGCCATCATTCCGTGCAAGGGAACAAATGACCGAAATATTGGTAGTTTGGGGAGACTCTATGCTGAGTAGACACTCTTGAGAAATATAAAAGGAACCATATCAAAGCTTGAGTCAGGCAAGCTAGGAGAACTCCTCAAAATGATAAAATTACTACTATGGATCCAATTAATATGTAACACCATGGAAAATATTTCCACTGACAGAGAGTATATGGAGGAGAAAAAGACTTCAACCTTTCTCACATTTACAATTATAAACAAAGGCTGAAAGCAAAAAATAAAAAACCTCCACTGAGAAGCCCATGGCAAATTTGAAAGCTCCTATTTCCAGAGGGAGATTCGGATGACGAAAGAAGAATCAGAGGTGTGGGGAGAAATACGAAATACAGCGGGCTAAGAGGGAGAGGACGGATGGATTTCTGTCACATGGCCTCTAAAGCCGGCGCCCCAGATTGGCCGTGGCTTGACTGATGGGCAGACTGTCCCGCACTTGTCCCTCAGAGCCACTCTCGTCTGGAGAGCTGTTTTTTCAGAAATGTCTCAGCATCAGAGTCATCTTACAGCCATTCCTCAGGGACTGGGGCATCGAAAGTCACACGTGTTCCTTAGCTATTAAAAAGGAAGTTAAAACCTTCATTCAAAATGTTTAAATTTTTGTTCAAAATATTTTGTCCAGGTAAAGTGTGTACAAACTACTGCATGAAGAATAGCCCACGTGGGAGGAAGAACAGGGAGGGGCAGCTTCCCCTGGCGTTGGAGCGCCAGGGGCAACACCTTCTAATGAGAGGGAAAGCAGGAAGAGGGCCTTCACCCCTCTCACCAGCCCCGCAGCATTACACAATATTTTTTATCTTCCTAATTTTGCTGCATGGAAGAATGGAGCAATAACAATAATAACAGCAAATGTTTTTTGAACTCTCTACATGTGATGGGAAGTAGGGTGAATAAAGCTGGAGAAATGGGACCGAGAGTGGACATCTTGTAATTGTGACTCACTTCCCCTTCACCATTTCTTCTTTGAAATGGGGAAAGGGAGAAAAATTGGGAAAATAGAATAGCTAACGCAATAGCTAAAGCAGCACGGAGACATTCTGAAACCACTTACTTGCTGAGTCAGAAAGGAAAACATAATCCACCATTGCATACATTAGTGTTAAAACACGTGGATAAGGTCAAAATTCTGGATTATTGAGAAAATTACCAAATTATGCAAAAGAGGGTTTACTTATTTTAAAGTGTGTTTGTTCTGTTTCCGGTTTGTCTCTGTGGTATGAACAAACAGTAATTGATCATCTAGCACATGCCCATACAGTTCATTTGATTTCAACTCCACACCAACTTGGGGGATTAAACATTCCTAGTCCTGTTTCATATATAAAGAAATTAAGGTGCACAAAGTTTAATATCCATAGCAAAACAACAGTACAGGTATCCCTGCTCTTCGAAAGTGTGCATCAGGGCCCTCCCCTTTTATGAAAGACCTACATCAGTACCCGTTGTTGCTAACTGAGATAAATCCAAAGAGGATTTTCATTTTTATGACAAAAACAACAATAGCACTCAGTGTTTGGTGTGCAGGAAGGCATGAGAGAGGGAGCCGCACACCTGCAAGGGAGGCCTCGCCTTACTGCATGCTACTGTCACTTTGGGTGTTCGGTGTGAATTGGTATTTTTTGGTAGGTTACTTTGTGGGTCTATTTTTCCGTGTAGAGCCATAGTAACCACCTCTTCACTATACGGCATTTCAGCTTCTGAAAGGTTTCACTGAGGAGCGCTCTTCTTTCCAACATCAAGGGCAACCTGCAACTGTCAGCGCCGGGACTCAAAACCAGGTCTGTTTAATCCTAACCAATTTCTTCTTATCCATTTCTAATCATCTAATTTAATACACAGATAATATGAATTTTCAAGTTTACAATAGTATCAATGTGCCAAGATGCTGTAAGTAGAGAAATACATGATAATGCATGAAATTAGACAACAATTCTAGAGGAATTTTGACTCGAAGGGAAAAAATATAGTCTATTTGGTAAGAATAACGTATTTTGTGATATGTTTAAACCCAAATAACTCCAGTTCTTTTTCCCCAGATTTTTCCTCCTTACACCCAATTTCTGTCTTCTATTCACTGATTCTTTCAGATCTGTTTCAAACATCATTTCCTTTGACCCACTTGAAATCCTAACCCTTATGTCAAATAAGAAAACTTGACACTTTGAGCCCTAAATCACAATGCACTGTGTCCTTTCATCCATTGTTAATCTCATATAGAGCATTATTTGGGCCTCCACTCCTGCTTCTGAGTGCCTATCTTCACTAAAGAAACTGAGGATGAAAAGTACAGGAGAAAAAAAGTGAAAACTAATATTTTGGTGCTCAAATCTCACCCACGACTCCATGACTTCCTACAACTTTTACTTACTCTCATTTCTTCTACTCTCCTTCCGTTCTGAATTCCCAACCTCCCCACTCTATACCACAAGGAAAAAGAGGGAGTTGAAGAATTAAGTGAGAGAAGAAATAAAGAAAATTGAGAAGTTAACTAGAAAGCAATTAGTAAGTTTGTTAGCAAGTTGAAAGAAAGGGAAGAAAAATGGAGGCAGGGAAGGGGGGGTGGGAACCCCAAGAGAAGGGGTTTTGACCTTAACAGGGTAAGAGCATCTTTTAAAGGTTCAGGGCTACTCCCCTGGAAATGCACATAATACAAAAATTTGTAAATAATCACAACAGTAGGCAGACCTCTCTCCAAAGCCCACTCATTCATAGACCGAACCTTTGTATTACAATGTTATAAAACCAGTCTCTGAATGAAAAATCTAACCAAAAGGTGATTTTCAAACACACACCGACTGTCGCCTTTGGCATATGGAAGCTTGCTATACAGAGACTGGGATGTACAATACGCAGGGGGAAACTGAACGGAAAGCACAAAAAAAAGGCAGACCACTAATAGCCACCCAAAATGCCTCAGGGACACTCTGGGGCTCTGACCCTGCCCGGCATCACGCTGGCATATATCGGATTCTCGTGATACCATTGAGTTCTTCCATAAAGAGCCTGCCCCAGCCTGTTTTCCCTCCTCTGCGGGGGGACTTGAGTCATCACTTCGCTGTGAAGAATGCAATCTGCTCTCCAACTGGGAGCAAAGGTGAATTGAGTTGTGCTCTTTCTTCTCTCATGAATAACATCCCCCTGATGGCTCACTGTGATGCCAGCACTTCTAGCCTCTGCCTCCCCATCTGTCAGCATCTCGTCAATGGGGGGCTGGGGGTGGGGAGGTTGCATCCACTAAATGGAGTTCATCCAAGAACTTCACACCTAGCAATGTGACATCTGGGACAATGCTGTTTCTCAAGGAATCAGTTGGGAATTGGCACACCTGAGGTTTTTCACGCAGAGCTATGTCCAAATACCTTTCTCTAGTGGAACATCGCATCAGGTTAATGCTGGACCTAATCTTGAAGTGAGCAAGTGCGGATAACACTCATGACAAGCTGCTCTATCTGGTGAGTTTAGTAAAATGATCAGGGAAACAGAGAACTACAAGAGTTTCCCCAAAGGGTTTATCCATCCGATAGAGCAGCAGCTCGCCCCTGAGAAACACATGCAGCAGCTCCCCGTTGCCTCCTAAATAAAGGAGAGACTCCTCTAAAGTGCTCGCCGGGTCCCAGGCATCTGTTCGCATTTCCGGTTTGTTCTGAAATCTGGTCCCATTCCTAGCTTATATCTCCCTGTGGGTCCAACCAGCTTAGCCTGGGCTTCAACCAACTTGCTTTTAGACAAACCCTGAATTTTTCCCTTCTGTGATCTGTTGCTTTGGGTGTTCCATTCCCGTTCACCTTCATCATTTTCTCATATCGAAATCCCACTCATCATCCCCTGAGGCCTAACACTACGCCGAAACCAAGAAACCCTCCTCTCAGCTCCCCATCCTCACCCCAGGAGAAGGCGCTCACATCCTGAGTGAGGCGCAGCACAGGCTTCGGGTTCAGACAAGACTGAACAGCTTGGATCCCAGCCGCGGGCCATTAGAAAAGTTACCTGCCTCTCTGATAATCAGTTGTGTTTTTTTAATCTGTGAAACTGGGACAGATGATGGCTTTTAGGCATATTGTGAGTGTTCGCCAACACATCCACATACTCCAATGCTACTTTCTTTCTGTAAATCCGATTTGTGTTCTTTTCAGTATTTTCCAGTACGTATCACATACTGTCTCATTCTGTGGTTGCTTACATACATGTCCGATCTCCTCTCCAAGATAACATTGCTCAAATGTCAACTCACTGCGGAGGCCTTGCGTGACTTTCCTATGTTACCCACACCATTTGCTTTCATCCTCTTTCTCTGCTCTTTGGCTCCACAGTAATTCTCACCATCTAACCATGATTGTTTCTTCATTTGCTCCCACGTTTGGCCTCTGCTTCCCTCTACATGTAAGCTCCACAAAAGCAGGGACTTCTTCTGTATCACCAGCACCTAGAGCAGAGCCTGGCCAATAGTAAGTGCTTAATAATATTTGGCAAATTAGTGAAGGATGTAATAAACCCTTTGAGGCTAGCGATAATTTCTCACCTATGATAAAGCCTCCAGGCTGGAAGGGACATTAAAATCCCTTTACTGCTTCTCAGACAGCTGTGCAAGGAATGCATCCCCTCCCTTCGAATCCAAGGCGATGCTCAGACCCTCCAAGCTCTCGTGCTTGTGCTTGCCTCCCTCCCTTGAAGGTGCCGCTGCCGGGAACTCCCACTTCCTGCCCCACACCTGCCTGATGAGTCCCCCCCGGTGTCCCCAGACCCCGGTGGCAGAGTGGCAGGAACACGGGCTTTGCAGCTGCATGGACTGGGTGGGATGCACTCATTCGCTGGGTGATCCTGGACGCCTTACTTGGGTCCTGGGGCCTCAGTTGTCTTATTCATAAAGAGGGAACAGTGGAGCGGTGAGGTTAAAGATGCTGGCTGGAAAGAACCCATCAAGGTTCCTCATGGTAGGCTGCCTACAAATAGAAAATTGCAAAGGAAACAAAAACAGAAAACAAACAAAACAAAAAGCCTTCCTGTTCCTTTCTCTGTAAAATCTTCTGTAACTCTGCCAAGCAAAATTGATCACTCCCTTTCTATATAATTTAACAAATCTTACAGGTAGTTCTACCGTGTCCATCATAATGTTATACTGATATCGGTAGACTTCCAGCCTGTTTCCTCCATTTGATTTGAGCTGAGGACAGAAGCCCTGAGTGGACTGACTTTCGCAGGCACAACCACTGCAGGCGCCTGGCGCGGAACAGGCTGCCGGTGCACACTCGTCTTTAAGTAAATGAACCCGGGGGGACCGTGCCTGCCCCCTGGGCCCAACGCCTTTGCCGTTTCCCTGGATTATTTTCCCTCAGTGGAAATTCACTCTTACACTTCACCTGCTGGTTTACAGCTTTTCCCACTAGACTTCCTCTCTGTCATTCAGTATAGATCTGGTGGCTGTCCCTACTGATCTCTAAAAAGTACCACAGGAATTGCCCTCCAATGTCTGGCTCATTTCATCAGCTCCCTTTGTCCGACTCAGTCACTCGATCGTCCCTTCAGCATGCATTGACCGAACACGGCCCAGAGCTGCGGATAGGACCGCTCTCGACTGCTGGGTCATCAAACACGTCACATGGTTGCTATTAAGCTGTGATTTTGCTTCATACGAAAAAAATCAAAGTAGACAAAACACCCATTTCATAGCATAAGGGCCAGCAAGAACCAGTGTGTGAAACTAATTAATTGTAGAATTGTAATGAAAAATAATTGTTAGTTGTTTGAGCACAACTAAAAACAGAAAACAAAGACCTTAGTGAATGCATTTTCTGACTTCCAGTTAATTTTCTAAGATTGGTGTATTTATACTTAGATGCTTATAAGCAGCACTAGGAGATAAAAATATGTTAGGTATTATACGACACCTTTAAATTCCATTATCATGAATATCATTGTCCATTGTTTTAAATCTAAATCTAAGCCCGCAGCATAGGATAAACTAAGCACAGTTAAAAGCAAAGAAAATTATTCATTTTTGTGCAGGTCTTCCTATCTACTAGATTGTCCCCCCTACCTGCCACCCTGCACCAGAAAAGGGAGGCCCCTCTGACCTACAGAACAAACACATTCATGAGACTGACGGTGCAAACGAAACGTGAAACTGTCGTCCAAAAATAAAGGACGGAGAAGTCCTCTCCAGACGAGAAAGCCAACTGAAAGTCTCGTTGAGCAGGAGGGGTCTCAACATCAGACCCCGCACGGCAGATGCCTAAGGCCTCGGTCTGCACTCCTGTGCAACGGAGACGAGAGGGGGCTCCCTTCCCCACATCTGAGGTGGGAGGATTAACAACACTGGGCCGGGGAGGCATTGCAACACGCACAGATGAAGAATAATAGGTATAAGCATAAAGACTGCTATTCAGAAATGCTCTTTCAAGTGTTCTTGATACTTGGGCAGACTTCTGTAGATGCTGGAGGCTTTGTTCACATGTGTGGGGTTTTCAAAGGCCTCTGTGGCAAAAACAAACAGCCTGCTGTTTCATCTGGAGGCCAGAATCATACCTCAAGCCCTTGCTGACCATCCAGAGTGTTGCTTCACATGCTATAAGATATACCAAGGGAAAGGCAAGGTCCTCTGCTGACTAACATCACACAAACTAGGGCCAAGACAGAAGTGCTGCCTGAATGTACAGCCACCCGAAATTCTTATCTTGATTTCTTATTTCTAATTGCTCGGCTTGGAATATCATGTATATCCTCTCTCTCTACAGTGGGGAGAGAACTGGGCTAGAGCTGGGAGCCCTGAGTAGGCATTCCAGTTCAGCCACTTACCCAAAGCAAGTCTTCGCTATTGGAAACCTATGTGCCCTCGTCTTTAAAACACTCCTATGTGACCCTCTGCCACCGGCTGTTTAGAGGGTGACAGAAAAGGATTCTAAAGAAGCTGTCAACTGCAAGCACTCAGTGTAAGAGGCTTGTTAGAAGGAGACTGGCTATCTAGCGCCTCCTAATTCCATGAAGACTAAGAGAAATCATTTGGTTACCATCCACGGAAAACAGAGCGATACGTGGATTCAGAGTAGAAAGAAGTTTGCTGAGAACACAGAAACCCTAGTCTCACAAAATGAATAATGGAGTCAACTTCCCCAAAAGAAATCCACTCCAGAAATACTGGAAAGCCGTATGGTTCCGGGCGTGGTGCGCGGACAATGGCGAAAGGTCATTCTGGAATTCTGCAGTAGAGGAAAGGCATGAACAGTCATCTTGTCCATCCCATTAAGTGGCGAGAGGAAGACACCCTAACAGATGCTGGCCCTGCAACGAGCAGAGAAATGACACCGTCAGGGAGTGCGGCAAGGACAGCAGGTCACAGCCGCACTTACAGAAACACTGTCAGCAGAGGCGGCGGCAGCCACCTCCAATTTGAAGAACAGTGATAAACACAACGGGAGGAAGAGATGAAGCTGGAATACTGAGATGCTACCGGGTGCTCCTGATACTGTCTGTGTGTTCGTAACACACCAATCACATCATCGAGAACGACCGCTTTCTGAGCCATAAATATTTTCTGTGGCTGCAGAAACACAATGCAGCTGTGTGTTTGTGTGATAAGCCCTTCGTACAGAAGGCGGACCCATAAGCTCACACAGATAGGATGCAGGGCTGATGGTGGAGAAGGAAAGAAAGCGGTTCCTCCCTCACTCCTCTGTAGGCTCAGCAAGGGTCCGCTGTGAAAGAACAATCTCTACATGCATAGCACACCTTGCTTACAGGGAAGAAAAGCAATCCCCAGGCATTACCTCATTGCTCTTCATCATGTGCCCAGGGAATAGGTAGCAAGTATTATCCAATTTTGCAGGCAGGGCAAGGAAGGCTGTGATTGGCTGGACATCTGGGCAAAGGTCACAGAGCAAGTCTGCGTATTGTGGAGATTAGAGCCAGTTCTCCAGCCTCCCTTTGCAATACTTATTACTTAAGCACATTTTAAAACTCATTAAAATGGCAAGGAAATGTGTTCCAGAACAATGCCAAGTGAAATAAAAAGAAAAGAAAGGATGTAAAACTTCACATTCAATATTACTCTTAGTCATATAAAATGCATATGTTTATGAAATGGGACTTGCAGGCAGCCAATATTAGCAGTGCCAGCATCTGGATTGTAGAATTAATGGTGATTTGGGTTTTTTCTTCATGCCACGCTGTAGTTTCCAAGTTCTAAATTATGAGCAATAAAACTGTTGATGAGAAAAATAATTCAAAGTGAAAAATGTATTAAAAATGCTTTACAGGTCATAAAAATGTGAAAGTTTCAGTCAATAACATTTGTAAGAGTTTCTACACTGGATGCGATGGGTGTTAACACAGGAAAAGAAAACATTTCTACAATATTCTCTTCCAACCACACGCCACACACTCCCACCCGCTCTAACTCATCTGACATTGGCCAACAGATTTGTTTTCCTAAACCACAGGCCTAATCAATGACACCTTTGTCTCTCCCAAATTATGCCCAAGCTACCGAGCCCAACGTTCGGCCTAGAATATGGCCACAGACAAACTTGTGAGCTTGATTTTTGACTCGATCCTTAGTTACTCCAGGCACGTTCCGTTCTCCAAAAACATTTCATTCGTTGCGACCACTGTTCACCCACACGCTAATGAATAAAGTTATAGCCTTACCTTGTAGCATACACAAAAATTAAATCGAAATGAATCATAGATCTAGACACTAAGAGCTAAAGCCATAAAAACTGTTCAAAGAAAACAGAGGGAAAAACCTCCCTGATGATGGATTAGGCAATGATTTTTTGGATATAACACCAAAAGCAGAGGCTCATGCGGACCCCGGCTCATGGAGTCCACGCCATTGTGGGTGGGGGAGAGACATTCACATGGACCACCGAGTCCTGTGGAGGAAAAGGGCGGGTGGCTTCGCTCTCAAGAGGAGCCAAAACCCACGGCCTCCACCATGACAGGCCTTTATTTCTAGCTCTGGGCACAGTACATGATGGTCCTCATTTTCTATGCACAGGTTGGCTTTAGGTGGTTCCCTTTTATAGAAAACAAAGGAGCCAATGCCGCTAATCACATCACAAAAGAGGGATATTTGCAAATGAAAAGGCAAAAGTAGTTGAACGGTTACACTCATCCTTGGAAGGTTTAGCATGGGTTTTACAGTAAATGTTTGCTACAAATCAGGGTGAGGGAGTTTTTTAGCAAAAGCAAGACTCAAAGCGGCCTAGGCACATTGCAGGCCTGATTCCCCACGGGAGAAACTATCTGTGGGAGTGGGTCTTGTGCATCGCCAAGTGGGAGCTGGGCCCACGCCACGCAGAATGGTCTCCCTACAAGAGGTCACCAAAGAAAAAGAGATAAATCAGATTACATCAAATTTCAATTTTTTTTATGCAGGAAAGGACACTATTGACAAAGTGAAAGGCAACCTTCAGAATGGGAGAAAGATTTGCAAATTATATATCTGATCAGGGCTTAGTATTCGGAGGACATAAAGAACTCCTCCGACTCAATAATACAAGAGCAGGATCTCAAAGCGACATTCATACAGCCCTGTTCATAGCAGCATTATGCACAATGGCCAAAAGAAGAAACAACCCACGTGTCCCTTAATAGGTAGGGGACAGACAAAATGTGGTATACTCATGCAATGGGATATTAATTGGCCTTTAGAAGTAAGGAAATTCTGACATGCAGGACAACATGGATGGACTTTGAAGGCATTATGCTAACTAAAACAAGTCAGCCATGAAAGGCAAATACTACGTGATTCTACTTATTTGGAGGCAGCCGATTAAGCCCTTAGTGAAATCTCGCAATCAGATGAATGTTGCCCTCGTCTGAAGCCTAACTGTAGTCCAGAACCTAGCAAAGTGCCTACAGAACACTTTTTCATCATATGGTATATTATTTGATACTCAGAAACATTATAATATCCATTTCAAATATATAAAATTTAGCTGCAAAGAGTTATGCAACTCGCTAAGGTCAAACCGCAGGCTGGTGGCTGATCACCCATCTGTCCGTGGCTTTCGTTCTAAACGGGGCTGCCCAATGCCTACGGGATCTACCTGTAGCTGCTAATGATGCACTTCTTTGAATTATTCATTATCAGCCACTTTTTTTTTTTGTATTTCTACTCAGCTGTAAATTCCTTAAGAACAGGGACCAAGAGCTAAAATGTTTGTAACCCCAACAGTCACGAGCACACATTTGATCAGTTTTTGTGGAAGAATAATCTGTGAGCCGTTTCTACCCCGGGATGGACCCCGATGACCAAACACCCACTAGCAATCTGTAACTGTAGATAAGCGCCACGAAGAGACGCTGTTCCCCGGCACCAAGGCACGGCGGTCGTCCAGATGCACACGACACCCAGCCAGTCGTTCACGGGAACCAGTGTTGCTCTGAGAAACCCTAACTGGCTTTCGCTGAGTGACACTCCGTGTCTGCCTTCACCTGGACTCCTCTGCCATTTGCCAGCTGTGCCATTTTAGGCAGTCGCTCTCCATGCTTCGAGAAGGGCTGTCACCGAATTCTTCTTCATTTCTGCAGAACAATTTATCCTGTGTCTACTCCGGAAAGCTAAACAAACCAAGGTTTGCGTTACTGATTTTGTTCAATAGCAACATGCTCATCGCAAAGGTTGGTCCACACTTCTTGGCCTTGTCTGAGGGTTCCAGCCCAGGACATTCTGTAGCAGCTGGTCTCTAAATTCGACCCAGAGTAGTATCTCTGGATCTTCGATTTTCTTTTTTTTTTAAGATTTTATTTATTTATTTTTAGAGAGGAGAGAGGGAGAGAGAGTGAGGGAGAGAAACATCAATGTCTGGTTGTCTCTTGCTCACCCCCTACTAGGGACCTGGCCCACAACACAGGCATGTGTCCTGACTGGGAATCAAACCAGTGGCCCTTTGGTTCACAGGCCGGCACTCACTCTACTGAGCGACACCAGCCAGGGCTGGATCTTTGCTTTTCTAAGTTTTAATATTTATTGGAGAGTTAATTGCAAATGTACAGTATCGGCAACATGCTATGTTTCCTGAGAGACTCCCCAGCAGCCTGCAAACATACGGATTTAATGTTCAGTGACTTTACCAGTCTCCATACATTGTGGGTCGCTATCATTAACTATATTTCCCTTCATTCTCTCCTTTCAATAACCACACTCTAATTGACTTTACGAGAAAAGGCCAAGTGAAAACTGTAGAACACATCGCCCAAGCTGTGGGCGGTGACCAGCTGTGGTCCTCTGCCAAAGTCACTGACCTTGGGCATCGCCACCTACCCTCGCAACACGATGGTGAGCCTTCAGCCACGTAGCGGCACCTTCCTCTTAGTCCTAGAGATTTTTGAAGCCGTCCGCCTCCCTGAAGCATTGAGTATTTTTAGACCATTTCTGGGATGCAACGTTCTCTGCCAGGGGGCCGTGCCTCTGTGTAAGCCGATCACTGTCTTGCAGAATAATGTAGTGATGCAACATGGAGCAGAAGCTATGGGGAGGACGGAGATCAGAGATCCCCGGTGCTACAGACACTTCCCCCCAGAAGTTTTGTTCCTTCACTCAGCACCCAACTCACCTTCCGCTTTGACCTTGTCCATCCCCAGGATCCTGGCTGATGGCCCCAAGGCATGGTGGAAAGCGGGAAGGCGACTGGGCATCGTAATGAGATAACTCCCAAACCGCAGCTCGCACGCCCAGGCTGCGGAGGCGTGCCCACCAGGAGCGCATGCCCGTGCTCTGCACGCGGTGTGCGGCGCCGTGCGGCGGTCCGCGGACAATGCTCTCTGAGTCCGCCTTGGGTTCGTTCCTTCCCAGGAAGCCAAGGCAGGCGCTGCACACCAAGGACTGAAAATCCTGGCTCAGGAAATAACAAAGGTCTTTTCTGTTTCCCAGCCAAAGAGACTGAAACTCAAGAAAGATGGGGAGAAATGTAGTTTAAACAATTTATAGCTATTTTACTTGATTTTCCCTTGAAGCAATAAATAACTGTGCTCCCTGCTGCTGGTATTTTATCAAGCTCTGTTTGTTATAACTGTGCATTATGTTCCATGCAAGACAGCATCTTTGAGCTTTCTTTTTGCATTTCTCCACTGCAATTGAACTCGGTGAGGAGCAATACCAATGGACCACCGGCATGAAGAGGGAATAGTGGAACCCGCTACTGAACACACCGCCTGAATGCAGAGTCCCCTGGTGAGGAACAAAGGAAGGTAAAGCTGGCTTCTTTAGTGCAAATTAGCGTGGTGACAAAAATAAGCCAGAGCCTCTAGATTACCAAGCACTCCCTGCTGATGATGACCTTTGTCACTAAGAAGCCCAGAACAAGAGAAAATTATTTCCAGCGTAATATAGCTCCCCCACCCACCCACCCACCCAGCACATCCGCAGCACTGGGAGAGGGGCTCTGAAAACGGCCCTGTCATTTGGGCTGTCACTGAAGTACACTCTAGCTTGTCCCCCGGGAAAGGCGGTGGAACCTGGGCATGGTGTCCCCTTCGAGTCACAGCGGCGGGAGTCGGGACTCGCCAGGTCCCTGCTCCTCCAATCATGAGGCCTGTGACATGGAACTTGACTCATCTGCCCCCGGGCTTGGCCTCACAGTGAATCACAATATGATGACACTGTGAACCCTCCCGATCGTATTTGAAGCATTTTTTTATGTCCATTGTGCATTTGCTCATTAAGGGAAAAAAGAGAGAAGTAGGTAATTTTCTTCCTCATTTCTACTACGGATAGACTGATGATATACAAAACTCTAACGATCTCACTTTCCTCTCCATAAAGTAGGGCATGTCAAACCCTTCTCTAACTAGTACTACACTGGCCTGTACAAAGCCCAGTCACAGAAATCAATGGTCACACGCTTTTCAGATACAGATGGACAAGGCGAAGCCGGTGTGTCTAATTCAGCAGCCTCTTCCTTCCTTCTTATGCATTCATGTGAATGAATGATGTCGGAAAGAAGACCTGCCCAGGCAAAACCTAAGGCTGTCTGAGTGAGTGCATCGCCTGCGGCGGAATACCCACACCCAGCACCACAGATGCGCCCGGGCCCTGTAACCCTGTAACCCACCGGGTCTGCCCAGCGGCTGACAGCAAAGTCCTCTGCCAGAAGGATCTGTCTCCTCCGGAGACGAGAGGGTCCAGAACCAGTCCTAGCGAGATGCCGCTGCAGTGAGAAATGGGGCAGGCACAGCACTGAGATCCCTCTGTGCCCGAGGAAACCAGTAAATCTGGTGGTGGAGACAAGTCAGCCTGAGCTGTGGGGGGAAATGTTCTCCCGCTGAAAGTCCCCGAGGGCTCCGTAAACGCTTGCGCGTTAATAATGGTTTATAGATGGAGTCTTTCGACTTAGACATTTTAAGCTATCATTTAGTACACACGTAATGAAGAATGCTGTGTGACGTGAAAAGCAATATAAAGAAAGGAAATGTAGTCCACATAAGGGTCATTTGGATAATTATTTCATCTCTTTGCATCCAGAATTGTGAAATGAAATGGAGTCCTTCCTCACTTCTTCTGCAATAAATCATTAACGAAAAGTAAGTGGTTTCACAAATAAATGACTGTATCTATGACTACTCTCCCCAAATCAATAACACATTTATTGATAATTCTGCATTTAAAGGTTCATTTCACCTTAGTATCGACATTCTGTCTCCCCTGCCATTTCATTCGATTTAAAACTTTTCATTCTTGGGAATGAATGGTAAGAAAGTGGCTGTTAGAAAGTGGCCCCATTTCAGAGTCGGGCAATGCAACTCAATATATCATTTTTTTATTAATTACTATAATCAGTAAAGTTTCTTGTTTGTATGCTCAGCAAAATTACAGATAGGAGGAGTTCCTGGCTTCCTTTCGTAAAGAAAGAATTTCTGGCTTCTACTGCAAGACGCCCTTTGGCTGCTCTGTCAAATGGAGCAATGTATAAAAACTAACTTCCTGCGAGCCTTCACACAGACTCCAGTCAGTCCCACAAGAATTTTTGGGTAACTGCACACTGCCCAGCCCTGAGCGGGGTGCCAGGGATGCGAGAACTAAGATGGAAGGCCTGTCCTTGGGAAGCACCCAGCCTAGTGGGAAGGCAGGAGCACGCACAGAAAATCTCAAGGAAGCACAGGACAGGAGTGCAGCCCAGTGGGGTTGTTCAGGGACTGTGGGCTAGAGGAGGCGATGCTCAGGCTAAACTTAGCCTGGCTTAACATGGAGACTTCACAATGGAATATAAGACACAGACAAATGTCCTGGTCAGTTTGAGGTGCTATAACCAGATGCTGTAGGTGGAGGGGCTTAAACCACAGATACTGGTTTCCCCACGTTCTGGAGACTCTAAGTCCAAGGTCAAGGTGCAGATGACCAGCTCCTTGCTGCACCCTCACTTGGTAGAGAGAGGATCTCTGGCATCTGCTCCTCTCCTCAGGGCACGAACCCCTCACCGAGGCTCTAACGGACTCTGCACAGCCCTCAGCTCCCAACACCAACCCATTGAGAAGAGGGCGGAAACACATGACTGGGGGCAGGGAGTGCGAAGTGGGAGAGACACAAACCTCAGTCCACATCACTGAGCACGTCCAACTGTGTCATCACCAAGCAGTTTAATAAAATCATGACCACACTAATTTTGCACGTGACCATGCGTGAAAATCTACATGGGAGCCTCAGTCCGTGGAAGAGTCAGTCCATTCCTTCCGAGGCAGACCCTGGAAAGGGTCGCTGCACGGCCTCAGAGGGAAGGAGACAACCAGGGCAAACCCACACGCTTTCACCTCCACCCTATGTTAATGCTGTGATGGCTTAAAACTGGTAAGAACTGTCAGTGCTGGAGCAGGCAGGGCCAGAACGGCGGGGTTTTACTGCCATCTGCTGGCGGCACTCGGCATGACCGGCGGTGAGGGTGCTGGATTCTACCTGCAGGGTCCCACGTGGCTCTGCCAGCAGCAATAACCGCACCACAGGTGGGGTGGGTGGGAGGCTTATGGTGAGCTATTTCATTAGAGAACATGCATTTAAAACTCATTTTCAATAAAATGAGTTTTCCGAAACCTGTTTGTGTTGTATTCTAATCAGATAAGGAAATGTTAATGATATTTTCTTAGTAAGTTTCCAAATAGTAACCCTGGAACTAAACTCATTTTTCATTCGCATCTCTTGAATTTTTTATGTATACCTTGTTATTCTCAGCACAATTTAATAAGATACACTATAGGGAAAAGGCTGTGTTTGCCATCAGATTTTCAATTAGCGAAACAAGGTGCTGTTGGCACTTGAACGAAGTACAACATATTTCAGACGTGAGCAAACAAAGTGTTGAAATCCCGTGTTTATCTTGGTTTGAGAACAGGTTTTATTTCACCACATCTACACACTATGTGTGCTTCTCTAACTTTCCCGGAGGACCTCCTTTAGCTATAACACCATTTATGGCCAAAAAAAAAAAATAGGCAAACCAATTGTTCCGTTACTTGCTGGGTTTCATTATAGACTGAAACTCCCATTCAGCAATTTTAGCTGCTAATGTAACAGAAACTCATCTGTTCAACGAGATTTATTACTTGGTTTTTTTACATGTTCACAAGATATTGTTGTACACTTTGCAAGGGGCCTTTATTATCTAGTAATGATGGCTTGCAAATTAAATTAGTTTTTAATGGCGTAGTTAAATTCTAATTTATGTTTTGGAGCTTTGTTTAATTCATTTAGTTATAATGTAATCGTTTTCTTGCTATTTTCTTACATTACATAGAAAGAGCAAAAGAATGGTGGGCTCATCTCCTCACATTCAGTTGTCCCGGCATTATTCAATCTTTCCTCTAATTGCATTTCCCCCAAGAAATTTTCAAAACAATTGCAGTCCTATCCTTTGGGCAAAACTCTCCGGTCGCTCCGCATTCTGTATCGGAAGTTGAATCAAACCGTAACAGTAACTCTGAGGCTTGAGTAGCTGTTGCACTTTCCCATACTCATTATAACCCTACTGTGCGGCGTAATGTGCTGGGCAATTATTCTTTTACAGCAAATCCCTTTCCTGTGAGCTCGTGCTCTTTCCTGAGCATTCAGGAAAACCGAAACCAAAAGTGCTCATTAGGAGCACAGAAAGTAATCTTTTATCATGTCTACCTGCATTTTCTTCCCTCTCAATCTCGAGGGCTTTCACAGGCCCAGCTGCAATAACCTTTCATAATAACACCTTTTCGTTGGGGTCCACGCCGCAAGGGCAAAAAACCCTTCGCAAGTTTCAGCGTTTTAAACCAGAAACTGGATTCTGGGTTTCGTGGAAGTAACGGATATGATTTGGAATTTCCCGAGCACACCAGACCCTGCCTCTGGGTTGGTGCTTTGCCCAGGAGGACGAAGCACTCGGGGGGCATTTTAATGAGGACTCTCTGCATCACCGGCTTTTTAAGTTCTCATCCGTATAAGGATCACCTCTCAGGCCACTCTTCCTTTTTTCTAATGAGAAAAATAAATCTCATATCCCAGATGATTCTCCCATGCCAACTGCAGTTTGGGGGTGCCTCCTGCAGGTGGCTCCCCAGGAGTTTCCAGGCCCAACACACGGTGCCAGAGAAGACCCTGCTTTGGACTCTGCTGGTCCTGCTGACCACCATCTTTTAAACTCTTGGAATTGGCCACTGCAGGAGAAAGAGGCTGGTTGTCAGCAAATCATGTTCCTTTCCTGGAAAAGCAACCAGTGCTGCTGCCTAGACATCAGGAAGTGGCCATGGGACCTCAGGGTCCTATTACATTAAAAAATAAAAATAAAAATTGTCCAAGACACCAATGGAGAATAAAAGCTGCCTTAACGTTAGTGTCCATGTTCCCCTGTCTGAACCACAATCCTTACTGTCTTCTGGTCCCAAAATTTGCTGACAGTGACCAGTAGTGCAGCATGTACAGAATGGATCCAAGATTACAAATCAGGCCTTGAAATGTCCTTTCTCAGGAGACCCATCTGCATTGACGTGAGCCTGGGAGGAAGAGAATGTTTGCGGACGAGGTAATTTGCTTCAAAGCCCTTACCCTTCCTCCTACCACTCCTCCTCCTGTCCACGGCCCAGCAGCCGTGTGCTCAGCGTGGACTCTGGCTCACAGTCAGCGGTCTTGTTCCCCTCATCCCGCAGCTCACCAGGTGCTACGTAAGGACCTCACTTTTGGCCTAACCCTCCCTGAAGCCCTAATGTCACAGCTCACTCTGCTGGAGATAGTTAGATTCTTAGAGGGAAAACGAAACCCTTGAGGGCACAGTTCAAATGAAGACTTTATAGATTGTGAATTTAATCCCTTTAAATATAAAACTCTCTTATTTACTTCCACCCGGGTGACTGACCTTTACAACAGAAGCATCCATGACTCCATGGACTCACGAGTGACCTACACATCCAAACAACTAGTGCTCTCTGGGCCCCGCCTCCAACGCACGGGACCCTCCGCGCTGAGTCTCTGCGAGTCAGAGCCCGCGGGGCTTCCCAGCTGCTCCCTGTTAGGGGTTCACGTGTGATCCTCAAAAAGCTATTAAAGTCCTCACTCCCCGGGTCTCAGAATGTGACCCCATTTGGAAATAGGATCATCGCAGATGTAATGCATTAATGTCAGATCGGCCCGTATTAAAATGAGCCCTGAATCCAATAGGACTAGCGTTCTTACACAACGCAAGCGCAGTGGGAGATGACCACAGTGCGAGCAGCCGGCCCCCAGAAGCGAAGAAGAGACGGAATGTTTCCCCCCAGACTCAGAGACAGCGTGCCCCTGTTTAGGTCTCGATGTTGCATTTCCAGCTTCTAGATGTTGCCAGAATAAATTTCTACTGTTTTAAGCCATCCTAGTGTGTGATACTTTGTCACAGAAGGCCTAGGAAATTAATACACTCCCACCCCCCACCTACGGGAGGCTTATCCTGGCCTGAGATCACCCCGCCAACCACACCCACTTCCACTTCCCGGGGGGCAAAGCGACTCAGAAGTAACTGAGTTTGTTTTGTTCATATTACAGACAGGTGCATCAGATCCCACAGCCTTGCCGGAAAAGTCAACCATCAAATGATAACATGGAGGCCTGTTAAATTTCACATACTTTTCATAAAAATTGATTTTAGAAACTTTATCTGTTTAAGTAGGATATACTCCTTTGGCTTAGGTGTACAATTTTTAATATGTCATTAAGTTTTGTCATAGAGGCATCCCGTAATACTTTCTTTTTAATCTCAGAAAGTTCATGTGTTTTATAGATGATGTTAATTTGGCCATAAAAAGAAACACACAGCTGGGAAATTTGATTTGGGCTGAAAGGAAATCAGGGTGTGTGTGTGGTAGTCACTGAATATATTCAGCGAATGTAGAAGTTTCAATACAACTGTAATAGCATAAACCATAAAATATAATAATACAAGGGGTTAGCTCTGTATTTAATTTTTAAAGAAATCTGTACTTGTAAGAGACAGAAAAAGAGCAGAGCAGCTTTGAAGGTATTTAGTTTTGAAGAAGACTTGCACACTTGACAACAGAGTCCCTCAGAAGTGTGTCACCGTTGGGCTTGGGTGTGTGCCATGGTTTTAACTTCACCGCACACAACCGGCTCAGGAATCAGCTGGCTTTTTCCAGACTATTCAGGGCGTGCAAATACCTCCAATCAACCATGTATCCTCAGCTACTCACTCCCATCAATAAACCCTACAGTGTCTCCCAAACTTTCTGACCTTGCTCTAAATTAAGAAATGCATTTTACATTCTGACCCAGTACAAACCTCTATAGGTAAGTAATTTATATGAACATATATAATACACAATTGAAACATTTCCCAAAGCCACACCTGCCCTTGTTCCTTGTAGGATGCTCTAACGTTATCCATCCTCTCGTGTTTCACATCTCCACCCCTGCTTCATTTTTCTCCCTAACAATCATCCCATTACGTGACATATGAGGTACTTCGTTGTCCTGCGTATTGTCTGCCTCCTCTGACCGGACTACAGGTACCACGAGACAGGGGTGTGGACGATTTTGCCCTTAATGCACTCCCAGTGCCTGGGACGCAGCACAACCCATGTGTGCAGTGAATGAACGAACGAGTGAATGAATGAATGAACTAATGAATGCGTGGTGAACGCGCCAGGGTCGTGCACGTCCGCGCGCTGCCCTGAGCTCCGGAGCTGCCACCACACATCCCAGGAACCCAGGTGAGACTGTCAGCAAAATCCGTGCAACCGAGCAACACTGAGCATTCGACAAAAAAGAGTCCCCACTTGGCATGTTGGTAATCGTTTCTTTTTAAAAAAAAAATAAAAATTTTAAACAGCCTCGTGTTTAATTTTGCCACCTGGAGCCCCAGCTTCGTGATTCATGGCGCAGCTGTCAGAAGGGCGTCATTAACAAGGCCCGGCCATCTGCTGGCTTCCTGTTTCAGCCGATCATCCTTGCTAAGTAGGTATTAAGATCCATTGCTCTCGCGATACTGAGGAAGTGCATGGGCTTACGCGTGTGTAGGTGGCAATCTTCTTAAACGTTATTTTAAATGTGGGTGTCCTCTGAATTTTTGTGCTCTCTGCCTTCATTACAGCTCTGCCCTTGGAATTTGTTTCATTGGCATTGGAACTAAAGTGTTATTGAAAGGGATCGAGGAGGGGCAATGCTTGTGGAGACTTTACGGAAATAAAGGACGAATTTAACTGATGCTAAAGAGAGATTCCCCGGATCACCAGTGACCACCAACCCACTACACTGCAGCTTTATCATCAGCTCTCCTACGAGCACACAAAGCCATGTGTTGTGAAGAGATAAGGATTGGGTGGTACGCCTCTTGGCCAGAAGGTAATAGCTAGCTAAGTAAGGACACTGTCAAGTTGCTGGACAACTTTCTCAATAAATCAGGGGGAACAAAGACCCTGATCTTTCAAAACAGCGCAAAACTTAGCTCTCATATTCACCCCGGCCGTGCCATGCAGAGAGGCCATCCATGTTTGTCGATGATTATTCCACTCGGAGCTCTCTAACAACTTTCCTTTCTTCTCTATTCGGAGTTGGTATTCCACAACAACAACAAGAAGATTGTTCACAGACTGACCTTCTGCAACTTTTCAGCTGTACAAAGGACCCCTAGACATTGTCAGTGTCTGAATACAACAGCAAGGGGGAGGAGGTGGTAGGGGGAGGGGCGGCGGCTGGAGGGAAGAGCTGAGAAGAATGCACTCAGCAGGGAAGGGGCTCAGCGGGAAGCGGGTCACTGTGGTCCTCGATCAATGCAGGAAAAGGACAGAGGGTGGCAGGGAAGACTACTGATGGGTCACGGGGAGACAAGAGGACCAGATCCCTCCTGAGTCTCTAAAGACCAGCTTTGCTCCAGTCGCTATTTTACTTTATAAAAACAGGAAGTCCTCCGTCCCCACCTCATGCTGTCCTGCCCACTTTTTCCATGGGAAGGACACATAAAATGAAATCATCTACCTTACCTGGGAGGGGAAGGCAATGACTTCCCACTTAGGTCAGCACACATTACAGAAAGGAGCAGGGACACTTTCCACCTGCTGGGTTCCAAATAAAGCCCAGTTAATGTTCCCTTGGAGTTCAGACTCAGAAAAAAAACTGATGTAGTGACCCTCAAAACAACCCCAAAGGGCCACGGGAAGACTTGACAATGGAACTGTTCGCTCGGAGTGAGCAAAGGGCCAGAGCTCCCACATTACACAGCAGTGGGACGAGAAGGCATTATGCCATCCCTGAGCCGTGCCACGTCCCCGATCGGCGCTTTCTCTTCCACTCTGAATGGTGCTTTCACATCTATTGTTGCAAATCTTTCAGGGCCGCTAGGGGCTGGAGAGTCCAGTTTCTGACACGGCTGGAGAGCAGATTGTTGGGGGACCAGGGGGGCGCCTTCCCCGAGGAGGGAGCCCTTTTTCTCAACACGCCAGGTGTCTCCCAATCCCCGGAAGCAAAGAATGCAGAGCCCTATCACACAGCCGTAATAGAATGTGATTAAACCCTGGCTGAACTTCCCCCCACAAAACAAGGTATCACATAAAGTATCCAAAATCAGGAGTATTGGGGGAAAACAATCATTCACTTGTTCAACCAAGAAAAGGTTTCTAGATCTAATTGTCACCTGCAGTGTGCACCACACAAAGGTTGCTGGCTACAAGACAGAGTTGTATAAATAGCATGACAAACAGCTGTGGATTTCAATTACTCCATGATCATCAGTGTATAGAATAAAGAGGCAATTTTGCAGAGGAGAAACCACAGGGAATACATTGGACTGACAACTGCCTGGAATTCAATTTGCTGAAGTGATATTGAAATATGGGGGAGAAGTCGCAGTGTGCTGATTAAGTTTCAAGCTGCTGCATTACTAATACTGTCTCACGAACCTGTATGCTCTGTTATCACCATAGCAACATGATCATCAGAGCAATCCTGAAAACAGGCTATGCCTCGGACTGTTCATTTACATTTGTGATAAATGCTGGAAAAGTCAGGTACATTAATAATCCGGGTCTCTCACAGAACCTGGCATCCCAGAAAAATTGCAGAGAGCGGAAATTATTGCTTTTCTATACCTTTAGTTATTGGACACATATAAACAAACAAACGAGTAAGAAAGATAAATGCATTGGAGAGCCAAATGTTCATCCGACAAGAAATAGAAGCAGGAAGCCTGTTTCACTCTAGCTCTGGTGAGAGTCAGATTTGCCAGAGCACCTAATGGGAGAGAAAGTTGATGTTTGAAGGCAAGTTCACATACACACGTGCACACACTGAAGACTGAGTGACAGCATGAAACTGGGTCCTCATAGCACAGAAAAGTGCAAAAAAGCTGTGCAGGACTAACGAACGTCTTACTCTGCTGACTGTACCAGATTTTATCTACTGGTGTTTACTCAGCTGAATGAATGCGTGAATGAATGATTTACACGAAGCATTTTTGACAAACTGGACTTGCTTATTTGACTCACTGTACACATTTCTCATTCCCAACATTTTTATTTTGATTTCCATAGCTTTTTAATGTTGATTTCAAAGTACAAATGAAATATGTGAAAATACCATTTCTGGCTTTTTATTTTTTTATTAAGATCTGCCTTCCTGATAGAGGATTAACAAAGAAATATTAGACTCTGAGTTCAGAAATATGCTATTTTTATGCAGAATTAAGCAGATGAGAAAAAAACTCACAGCTAAATTTTAAATTGTTTGCCTTTTCAGAAACAGCAAATGGATATGTCTCCTCTAGAGGTTCTAACGTGAATATTTTCAAGGATTTCCAGACAGTGTCTTCTGTTTCCGTGGAATGGCACCCTCCTCTTTTGACCTCTGTGTGTCCAAAGGCTTCACTGCATCCCCCACAATGAGACACTCTCTCCTCAGGCTTATGTGATACTGCAAGTTGGCGTTGATTCCACAACAAAAACATCCAGAAGCAAAGACGCCGGGCAAACCATCGTTGCCGTATTGACATCCTACTTAGAGGGCCCGTGTCACACTGGGTTCTCTAATACAGGAATGCAGCCGTTTCATCCCAAAAGAAGCCCACGTCTCACATGAAGGAGGGGTCCAGAGCAGACACCTGAGAGCAGAGAAGCAACACTACCTCCAGTGACTCCCTCTGCCCCCTTCTAGGGTGGACTTCCCCGCCTGTAATACCAACCTACACCCGCACGCTCACACACATCTCTTACCATGTTGTCCAATTTCCTTGCCCTCCAAATGCTTCCTTATTCTTTGGAAGTACCAACATGCAGAGAAAAACACAGGGGACTTGGAATAAGCTCAGCTTCAGCTGGAGCTCAATTTACAGCTCTGTAACACTAAGCATAAAGTCATCTGACTTCATGCATCTCATTTTCCTCATGTGTGAAATGGGAATCACAACTAGCCCACACTGCAAAAGATTAGATAACATGCTCAGTGTCCACCTGTCCGCCACGTGGCGGGCACCCGGTCAAGCTTCACTCCACCCTCCTGACTCCTTCAGTGCACCCAACCTGTCCACCTTGCTCACCTGTTCAATGAGGTGCCCGCCAGAGCATCTCCCCCCACTATTCCTCATAAAAACTTCCAGAAGCAAACCTCAATCATGCCACTCACCCTAACGCCCCCCTAAGCCTCGTCCATCAGCTGGAGACTGTTGTTGTGCCCTATTTCCTTTCTCACTGCTGGCCCAGGCTCCCATTCGTCTCTCCCTTCCTCCCTCTCCTCCTAGCACTTGCTTGCTTCCTATCACCCAGTGCCTCTCCCTGGGGGAATCCAGGTCCCTGCCTCTCCAGCAAGACAAAACAGGTCGGGAGGCTTCTCAGGGAGACAGCGCCCAGAGCAGGAGATTTACCTTAAAACTCTCTGGGAAACCCTGGTGGGTTTATGAAAGCATAACACAGCGGGATCTGGAGGTCACACTCTAAGGCAGTCGGGGTGTAACCCAGACTCTGCTGAGGACGAGAGGAGAAGTTGGGGATTAAAAGTGGAATAAAAAGCAAGATAATCCATCAAAGGCTGGGCACAGATTTTCCAGATAGAAGCTGCTCACAAATCGCTCTCCACCCCCCTAGACAAATGGGTTTCCTTTCTCTTTATTCAACATGTACGTGTGTGAGGAAGGGTTGGAAGAGATGAAAAAAGACAGGGAGTCCAACTGTCCGTCCTCAATATTCCAATGCCCCTCTGTCTCTGTCCACTAGGTTTGCTATAAAAACAAAATACCATAAACCGAGTTGCTTGAAAACAAACATTTGTTCCTCAGTTCTGCAGCATGGGAAGTCAAAGGTCAGGGCGTTGGCAGGTTTGGAATCTGGTGAGGACCCACTTCCAGGTTCTCCCTGTGTCCTCATGAGGCAGGAAGAGCAGGAGAGCACCCTCAGGTCCTTTTATAATGACCCTCAGGTCATTTAGGAGGCTCCCCCCCACATGACCCAAAGGCCCCCCATCTAATACCATCACATTAGGGCTACGTTTCAACATCCACTACCATTTTCCTATATCCGTCTTGCTGGACTGTCTTCCCACGAGTGAGCCTTTTGCAGTGAGTTCTCTTGAAGGTTGAGTCCACTTGCCCTCTGCCCCTACCTGGCTTCTCTGTGCAAATGACTTCCTCACCTGCACCTTAAGCCCTGGCTCTGTAGGTCCAGTCACCACCTGTGTGACACCTCCACTCTAGTGACGTGGTGGCCTTCGAATTCTGTGTGTTCCAAACCAGAGACTCTCCCGTGTTTGAGAGAGCTGATGTTCACAGTTCCCCAGCAGGGGTGCCTGGTTCCCTCTCCGCCTCCTTGTCGTCGTGAGTCTAATGAGGAGGGGGAGTGTTTCTACCCCCCTTCGCTTTCCTGAATATGTTCCTCTGAGTGGAATCAGATGTCACGATTCTAGTGGGGCCACAGTGGTCATCTGGCGACAGGGCATTAGTGACTCACATAGGTGGGACTCGCTTCTCTCTATGGCACTCTCTGAGACCCCACGCCCCACAGGGTTACCTGAGCCAGGACCCGGATCATTGGATAAACCTAGCCATCATTGTCTTCTTCTTCCCACCAGTGCTGGGAAGTGATCTGTGTCCAGATGGGATTAAGATTTGGAAACAGCCCTGGCTGGTGTGGCTCAGTGGATGGAGTGTCGTCCTGCGAACCAAAGGGTCACCAGTTCGATCCCCAGTCAGAGCACAAGCCTAGGCTGCAGCCATGTCCCCAGTAGGGGGAGCGTGAAAGGCAAACACACATTGATATTTCTCTCTCTCTCTTTCTCCCTCCCTTCTCCTCTGTCTAAAAATCAAATAAATAAA
>CM052545.1:6235536-6268065 GCA_028533065.1 Trachops cirrhosus | reverse complement strand
CATCATGGTAACACCCCACTCATGCATCATCTCATGCAGAGATTTTTGGCAAAATATCAAATTACCCAGGCGACTCTGTACCCCCTACAGCCCAGATTTGGTGCCCTGTAACTTCTAGCTTTTCCCAGAACAAAAACCACCTTTGAAAGGGAAGACATTTCAGACCATCCATTAGATTCAGGAAAATATGACAGGGCAGCTGATAGAGTTTGGGAGAATTGTTGAGGTCCCAAGGTGCCTACTTTGAAGGGGACTGAGGCTTCATTGTCTTACGTACAATGTTTCTTCTACCTTACATCTTCAATAAATGTCTCTATTTTTCATAGTGCATGGCTGGATACCTTCTGGACAGACCTCGCTTATATAATAAATAAATTTTATATATAAAAATCATTTTTGCATTTACCAACCCTTTTAGGAGAGAACCACTCTCTATCCAAGTCCAGAGTTATCAAAATCAGTATTCTAAACTTTTTCCTGTCACATTTTTCTGAAACATTTCTATCAAGCTTCTTGGTGATCTGAAATGCATGGAAGTGACTGAGCTGAACCAACGACTCCATCCCAGCCCCCGAGTGGTGCTGGGCAATGAACAGAGGCCCTGCACTCGCGGTGCACTGGTCACAGTCCTCCAAACGCTCAGGAGAGCATGACGAGGTGCACGGTTTTTCACTTCGGTCAGGTGAAGAACATGATCGGAATACAGTTGTTATCTCAGTCACTTAAAACCAACATCCGGTTGCGTCTGCATGAGGACACAGTGCTGACCAAAACGTTTAAATTTCCTTCTGAAACACAATATTGGACTCACTTCCTTCTAGCAGCAGATAACACTCACAAGGGCTAAGCTATGGAAAGTCCTTTTCAATAGGGTGGCTGCGACATAACATCATTAATGAAATACTCAAATTCCAGCTACTCCAGAAAATTTGTATGAGGCGTCTAGCTTCTCCCATTCAATGAGGAGATGCAGAGTGCTGCCTCATAGGAAGCGTGACGCTCCTGGCCTAGAACCGACTTGGCGCAAATTCCCTGAACCAAGAGAACAACGACGATAATATTGAATAAATATTTATTGGACACCTACACTGTATCAGCCACTCTGCTCAGCACTTCTCGTGCGGTATTTCACTTAATCCTCAAAGCACTGATAAGGTGAGGCTGTGATGACCTGCACTGTCTCACCGTGAGGCTCGGGCTGGCCACGCCAGGTAGTTGGTGCAAGCTCACTTACCCGCCGGGTGTGGAGTTCTGTCTCCAGCCGGGGCTGTCTGTCTCTGGCGATGAGCGCCCTTTCACGACGCCTGGTCGGTCACCTTAGACACCCTCTGGTCCAACGCCTCTTTCTAAAGGGAGGGACACTGGGGCCCACAGACGGTCAACGTTACTAAAAGGACCTGGAACTTGGGCCAAGGGAGCCTGCGTTTGTTCTTTAAATGACAAAAAGTCGTTTTAAGTTTCTCTCTCCTGTTTTTCTCTAAGAAAAGTTTAGATATTCCAGCAAAAATAGTTTGGTTTCTTAATTAAATCAACGGTTTTTCATTTGTATTATCACTGAAGTAGAACGTTTAATAATTAGAGTATTTATTCACCATAGGTTTAGGGTGAAATTGTAACTCTGCTCCACCTTATAAGGAAGTCTTCACATTTCATTTTTCTTGGGCTTCAGAGCATATACCACATCCATAAACCCTGCTTGTGAGCAAAGTACCTTAAGAAAGCAAATCAGCATGCTGTGAGCATGCCCAGGCGCCCCCGCTTAGCAGGGGCTTAATCACAGGCAAGGAAGAAAATCACCGAGCACTTAACAGGACTATTTTGAGGACCAATGAATGAGTGCAAATAAAATGTGTTCTATTATTTAAGGTCAAACCAATCACTTGGCAAATATTTATTGCTCAGCCTTTTGTCTACATTTTTAGTCTACTAATCATTCTGGAAAAAAATAAATCCTGGTTTTTAAAATGTTAAGGTATATTTTTCTAGTTAAATGAAATAAGAAAATAACGGTCTTTGAAAAAGGTATCACCATTACAAACATTCTTTTGGCTATGTGTTTTGAGGGCTTCTCTCATTATAATAAAATTAAATCCTAGGTAAAGAACATTTTTCAACACATTGATGATTTAGGGAAGCATAAGGGGAACCTCAAACAAAGAACCACAAAGAGAATATGAGCTGAACGGAAATGAGCTATAAGCAACCCGAAGGCCACGTTGGGCAAGAATACAGATGCTTGTATGTCACTGACATCGGGGAAACTGAGCTTTTAGGCCTCTTGCATGAGAGGGGAAGTGAACTTGAGACCCTGCGCTAAGGCAGGAACCTGGACAGGGATTCAAGGAGTCCCAGGAGATTGCACCTTGGGGCCACTGGCATGAGAAGCAGGATGAGCCTGATGCCCATAGTCAGCGAAGAAGCCCAGAATGGGCTAAAGCAGCCTCTGGCAGAGCCAGGCCCAGGGTGAGGCAAGAGAGGCCGGGACCCTTTGACGTTGATGGAAACGTTCTAAACCCGGATTGTGCTCATCACCACTCAACACGACACATTTCCTAAGAACCATCCCACTGCACGTGCATAGGGGATGACGTTGACGGCATCTACACCATAACTTAGGCTGTCTTCAGAAGTAAATAAGCAACATGACCAAAATGCAAAAAAAGTAGAAATTAGAGAATAAAAATATAACAGCCAATTTTACAGGTTCTACAGATGGAATGTGGACTACAGATTAAATAAAGAATTCTGTGAAATCTCCTGAACCAGATACTACACGGTGGCCGTGGAAGAGAATACCCTTGTTCCTAGGAAAGTCACACCAATGTTTCAAGAATTAAACAAATGCAGTATATGCAACCTTCTTTCAAACGGTTCTGAAAAAATTAATTGTTTGTGTTGGTGTGTGGGGGGACAATGAGTGATAAATCACATGTTCTCTGTGCTATTATAGATACTTTCTATAAAGTATGTTTATTTCAAATAGAAAGTTTAAAATTAATCACTTGAAAAGACTATAAAAATAGGCACTTCAATGACACAATTCATAAAAATTAAAAAGACAAACAATATGAGAAATGAAAAGAACTAACCACAGAGATGATAGAAAGAAAAGGATAAAACATTATAAAAAATTACCCTAACAAATGTGAAAACTTACATAAAATGACTAAATTTCAAGAAAATATTAACAGCAAAAGCCGACTCAAGAATAAATTTTAAAAAGTCTTAATAGTTTCCTAATTATAAAGAAATTGAAACAGGAGTTAAGTTTCTTTCATACAAAGAAAACTGGCAGGCCCAGAAAGTTTAACCAATGAATAATATTAAATTTTCAAAGAACAAACTATTCTAAAATTTTATGAACTCTTCCACAGAATAGAAAAAGAGGTAATACTTAGATAACTCATTTGTTAAGATTAGTATAACCCTAATACCAAAGCTAGACAAAGACAGAAAGAGAAAATTCTTAGCTCAACCTCACAAATGAACACAGTAGAAAAATTACTAAAGAGAATATGGGGAGGCTGAATACCTACTAGTATTTCAAAAAGAATACATTAGACCAAATCAGTTTTTGTCCAGAAATGGGAGGAAGTTTAACATCAGAAGAGCTATAAATGTAAGATATCACATTTACGTACTAAAAGAAAAAAACCATTTTGTCTTCTTAATACATACAGAAAATGAGTTAATAAAATTCAAAACTACTCAGAATTTTTTAAAAAATACACTCTTAGAAACTTGGACTAAAAAGAAACTTAATTCAATTAAGAGTGACTTGAGCAAAAATCAATTTAAATGGAAAAACATTAAAAATATTCCTTTCTAAAGTATGTACATTTTCCATTAATTAATCATTTTACAATGTGTACATACATTAAATCATACTGTACACTTGAAATATATACACATTTTTCATTTATACTGAAAATTATATACAAATTTGTCATACACATATGAGCTGTGACAAAAATAAAATAGATTAGAAAGATAAGCAAATAAAGTATGAGGCAAATTATCCACTGTATTTGAAACAAAGTGTCAAAAGGAAGAAACACAAGCAAATCTATAAAAGATAATGTAGGAAAAGCAGGACACACAAAACCAGACATTATAATGACCATTTTTGTAACGTTCAGAAACATGAAGGAATAAACACGATATTTTTTTAGGGATGCATTGTCTGTAAAGCTAGGAAATTAGATGAACCCCAATTCACAGCGGCGCCTTCCTCTGTGTGGAAGGCAGGAGGAAGGCTGGGGGTCCCCCCGGTGGGCCTCGGCCTTACCAGGCTCAGGGCTGGAGGCGTAGACTGGTTTTGAGAATTTGCTGACATAGTTTATATGCACATCGCATATGTTTTTTGCACATATCAAGTATGGAAATGTTTAGTCAAAAAAAATCAAGGTAAACTTAAGAAAAATCATGCCAAAAATCCAAAGAGGTTTATTCACTGCATTCTTTATTTCAAGTTCCTTTTGATCAAGTTTTCACGGCAGTTTGCTCTCCTAGCAATGATTGGTAGTGAATAGGAGTTCAAGTTCCTTTAACCTGCTCATTTGCAGGACAACAGGGCCTGTGGATTCTGCGGAGCAGTGAGAAACATTAATAACTCTACTGTAAGTTTACAGCAAGTTTTGTTGGCTGAAATGAATTCTGACATGCTGGGAGCTTTGAGGAGTATTAACAAAACTCAACTAAATCTTTATCTATGCAAATGAGGTCATTTGTATGAAAACAAGCGTGAGCCCCTGCCCTATTGTAAGGGCCTGGACCCAAAACACAGTTAATTTCAAATCTTGATGATAACATTGAAGTTCTCTGAACCTTAGACCCTTCATCTATAAAATGAAGACCGTGATACCTCCTAAAACACTGTGCCAGTCCATGGTGATAAAATAACGATAATGTTATTGGTAAAGAGACAAGAACCATAAATCTCGTTCTTGCATAATTCTCGGTGTAAGCTACCATCATCCTCAATAAATGTTTATTAAAGATATTACATTTCACTTCTTTATTAAGACTACTGAAATTTTATATCCTTCTTAAATAGTTGAATTAAGCAGTAATATTGCTTCTGTGGCGCCCTGGGGAGGTCCTTCAGAAGACAAAAGATCATGTTTATCATCAGTATGATGTTTTAAAATCACAAAAAGTTTTCATAAAACATCAGTTTTGCCTGATCATGAGGAGTTTTCATCAAATTTGATAGAGTTCTCTTTCCTGAACTCCACATCTGCCATCTCTTTCAGCAGAAATCACGAGAAAGTCTCTGAGACCTGTCCAATCATAGCAAGTATCCCCCTCCCCCGCCCTCCCACCATCAGTAAGGACCTGAAAAATGTCTCGGAACTCGACAGCTCCTCCACGCACCCCCTTCTCCTGCACAGCATCACACACGGCCTTGCCTCTCCTTGAGAGCGGCCCTGATCTTCTAATGTCCTTTGCCGATTCCTTGTGTCCCTGCACGCTGCTCTCTCCACGGCCTGTCAAGAGCCTTTCGCGGTAGCCTCACAGGGACCCAGGCTGCCCCTCACACTCTGTTATGTAGTCTAAACTCCCAGCAGGTCCATCCATGCCAAAAGAGTAATCAGCAGCTTCACAGAGACCACAAGAGGATAAGAACCATTCGGTGGGAACCTCAGTGGAGGCCCCCACCCCCACACGACTGGCCCTGGGCCTCATGGCAGCACCCATCCCCTGAGCCAGGGGCCAAACCGGGCAAAGACACGAGTGACAAGAGCAGCAGAGAGGGAACCGGTGGGTGAAATGCACAGCCCACCCACCATCCATTCCTCGCTTAACTTTCACAGACTCCACATCCTTCCTGACCCCTCGGAGGAGCACAAGCACCTGAAAGCAGAGTGAGAATGAACCAGGTGGGAAGAGCACTTTAGAAGGGAAAGAAATTTGGAAAGCAGACTCTGAGCAGTACCTGAGTTTGTAGTACTTAGATCTGACTGCCAAAAAGAGCCTGGGCTTTACAATGGAAAAGGCAAGAATAACTTGAAGACTCATTAAGAATAACGAATATTCAGTAAGATTTTGATGATGGAAAGGAAGGGAGGAAGGGAGGAAGGAAGGAAGGAAGGAAGGAAGGAAGGAAGGAAGGAAGCAATGGAGGGAAGGAAGAGGGAGGAAAGGAATGAAAGAAAGAGGTTTAGAATCAAGGAGAACTCATAAAGTTATGAAATATTCTTTTTTGCACAGATCTGACTTGTGGTTGTTTACACCAATTACAAATATTTGATCACACAAAAAATAGTAAATTATAAGTTTAATGAGAAAAGTGGTTAAGAGTGGCACTTGATTTAAGTGGTAACATTATGGGTCAGTATCTTATTTTAGTTTTTCAGTCATATTTTCCAATGTTATTAGTGAGGGTTTGTTTATTTTAAGAAAGGGAGAAATTTTGTTTAAAAAAAAAGAAGAATGGCCAACAGTGTTGAAAACCTCAAAAGAAGTGATTTTAATAAGGATATAAGAACCATAAAAAATAAAGGGCAATTGAATCTGGCTGGTGGCATACTCATCATTGGGCCATAGAAGAATGATTTCTTTTCATTCTAGTATCACTGGTTTTAAAGATGGCCTTGATACTTATACTTATGTACCTTGTATACATAAAATAGAGGACATGCGACTCATTCATTTCCACACTGTGCCCTCCCCTGAGGAAGAAGCACATCCCTAGGTGTTCGTGCTCGTTCTGATGGAAGCTATTAACTGTTGAGACACAATTTTGTCACAACACCGTACATTGTGGGGCTACACAAAGACTTATCCAAGAGAAACTATGACCAGCTTCTTCCCTGCCTGCCTCCAAGCAGACCTCCTAGGTCAGATGCAGAATTAGGGACTAATGTAGGGCTGCTACCTCACAATTCATTACTTTGCTTTCATTTTACATTTCTGTCAGGCTGTCACTGTGTATGACAGGTTAATGATGATATAGTTACTTCTGAATATTTTTAGATATATTCCAGATTGTAGAATAAAGCTTTCTAGAGATGTGTACAACACAGCAGGTGGTTGATATCCAAATTAGTTACAGCTGCCACATTTAAATAACAGGAGAATAAATTGAATATATAATGAGATAATTGTATATGTGTAGATGAATACAATATATCAAATCAAGATAAAAGACTATAAACCTTGCAATGACCTACTGGGTCATTGGTTTTACTATTATCCCACAGTTCCAGTTCCTATTTCTAACCTAAAAGGAATGATTTCAGAGTCCTTAAAAAAAAGACCTTAATACGCAGGATCCCTAATGCATAATGCAATTCCAGAGAAACAGTGGGCAATCAATAAATGCCTCTGATGCTCACAGTAGAACCAAATTTAGGTAATAAAGCTTTATAAATCTGAACACACATACATTTCTTAACAAATACTAAGGATGTCACTGGTCCAAGAGGAAAAAACAGACCAGTCTTCTCCAGCTTCACATTAAATATTTAGAGAGTCTTCTGACTCTGGGACACCTGCTAAGCCATGATAAGAATAATGCACTCCAGGCTTTTCAAAATTGTTTGACCCTATGAAACATTAAAGCTGTTTTATTCTCAAAGGGTTCTCTTATAAAGAGAGTAAAAGCAACCTCATTCCTCTTGCAGAGTAACCGAAAGGGAAATCTTACATCAGCTTGCTAAACTTAACAGAGCAGTTAGGCTGAAAGGGCGAAACGCAATGTCCTCTAGGACACCTACTACCTTTTAAAATGTTAAGGTATACTTTTCTAGTTAAATGAAATAAGAAAATAACAGTCTTTGCAAAAAGGTATCACCATTACAAACATTCTACTACCTTTCTGGAGGGTGAGATGAACAGCTCTTTCTCAATCACACATAATAAGAGGTCACTTGAACAGCACAAATTAAAAGGTGACTAATTATTCTTTTAGCCAGAAACCCCTTTCCACCGCCTACTATGAACCAAGTCATAAAATCCCAGTGCCCGAAGGGACCTCGAAAGCGTCCTGCCTGACACATCTAACAGATGAGGAGAAATAAAATGACACATCTTAAGTCACTACAACAAAAGTGAAGCAATGGCATGGGGACGAACATTCAGACCTCCAAACTGCCAGAAAACTGTTCTCCGCCTTAGTGGGGTCACCTCCCTTTCCTTCTGGCATGTCACTCCCACCCTTGTGATCACTAGTGAATAGAAAACAAACTCAGGTGCACAACCTCCTCTGTAAAAGCATTTCCGAAGCACATTAACATAGATGTATTTATATCACTAGTTGTCATTGCTGTGCATCCAGAGACACCTGCCTTACCAGCTCTGCTCATGCATTGCGCCCCATCTCCACAAAGCCACTCCCCTGCCTCACTGGTGACAGAAACCCGCCCAAGCTTTAGCACTCGAGCCAAATGTGCATCAGCCTTTCATAACCACCTCCAACCAGAACACATTCTCCCCACTCTGGATTCCTATAATGACATTCACATATAACATCATTTTCCCACTCGACCGTATAAAGTTTTCTATTATTTGACTCTTTCATGTTTCAAGATCTTGTCTCCCAATTAATTTGTGCATTCTTGGGAGGGCTGGCCCATGTGCCCTATCTCATTAGAGTCCTCCATAGAATCTCATGTATACTTTTGAATTAAATACGTTTAATGCTCTCTTTCCAAGCAGAATTTAAAGCGATAGTAATAAACACCTGCTGAATTTAACCAAAGGTGGATCCAGGAGCACGCATTTCTGGGAGGGAGCCTTGAGAGTGGCTGACAGGTGCAGCAAAACCAGGTGGACCACGAAGGCCCTGGGCCTTCCCCTACCGCCCAGCCGGGCGAGGCCTGCCGTCACATCCACAGACAAGCAGGCTTCCCCTGAAATCCACTTGTGTTCTGTTTCACATTAAGTGACACCACGAAATCTCCAATCGTGACATTTCAGAAACCAGTGGTTCCCAGGTATTAAAGGCAGACTCTGCAGCTCATTCAGGTGATCTGGCCATACAAGGTGAGGGAGAGCCCGAGGGCTTGCTCTTCTTATTTGCATCTCAGAAAAAAACAAGTCACTCCGGTCTGCAATTCAGGACTTAAAACCATCGTGCCTTGGGTTTATCTGCATCACATCGTTTCAAATACAGATAATGTCACTGAGGCACAAAAAACAGGATATATTTATGAAATTCCAAAATTCCCACTTTTGATTGTTAATTTGCTACCAAATCTTGATGCACTATATCACTTATTTAATATATCTTCATTCCTACTTTAAAAAAAAGTCTTATTCCCATGAAGGCAAATTAAATAAGCATTATCAAAATACTTCTTGTTAAAAAATATAATTATAATTAACTGTCATCAGTAAAATAATAAAGTGTTTGGCTCAGCCTGTTTATTCAGTGCTATTTTTAAAAACTATTAATTTTTCCTCAAGCTTTCAGAACTCTACCTGGTCAAGTAGATCATAATTCTAAATATTGTGCTATTAGCTGACTTTTAATTAAAACCTGTTACAAAATCACAGCTATTTTTCTTGGCATTCATAAATACATGTATTCATCAAAATGGATAAAATGTGCAATTTAAAAAAATAGTGTGGCTTATGACATAATATAAATTGGAAACAGAATATACTCTTTCATTGGTATGATATCCACATCTCTCCTAACAGTTGTAAATGTCAGCAGTTGCGGTATACCCACGTTTCCCCAGATCTCACCAACCTGAAGGTGCAGTTAAGTCCCAAAGACAATACCAAAACAGCCACTACGTGAACTTCTGCCCCATTTAAAGTCACCAGGATAAACATTTCTGATGATAATGCTATATGAATCCAGACCAATTTACTCTGCCCGGAAGCCAGCCACAGTATGACGTCCCACCCAAAAACACAAGAGTCTAACAACTGATGAACAGTTAAAGCAGTTTAGATCTTTATTGCAGCCTCTTAGAAATACGCAGGAGATGCAGAAAAACTTATCTTCTTTCTCCATCTCTCCTGCAACCTTCCCAAACACGACAGCTTCCCCGTGGTCTCTCTCATGCATCTTCCAGTCCAGCTCTCCTCTCTTCCCTCCCCTGCCCTACCTAGAAAGGCTCTCTATTGTACAGACCAACTTGGGCTCGAGACACCCCTCTCACCAATTAGGCCCTCAAGTTCTGTTCAACAAAGGAAGGCCAGACAACCCACCCAGTTCTGTGTAGGCTTCCACACGGGTGACAGGCACCAATCACTTTCTCATCCTCTGTCTGCACCCCAAGTGCTGATCCTAAACTGAGCGGATGATGCTCTAGCCACTGAATCAATGCATGGACCCATCCTGCTTTGACAGTTTCCTCACATCACCAATGTAATAAGATTACAAAGTAGAATGCCTTTTGCTCCCAGGAGCCCACAGAAAAAACTTTGAAATATTCTCCATCACAGCACAGCCTTCTCTCCAAAGAGCACTAGTACCAAAGGAGAGAGAGTTCAGGGAAAGGGTAAGGAAAACCTCGAACAGAGGATGATACTGAGTGGCCCAATTTTCTGTTCTCATACTGACCCTTTGGCTTGGCCCAATCCTTTTCTACAAGGCTTCTAAACAAAGCCCCAGGAACATACACTGAAGGGCTTTAAAATGTCATACAGATAGTCTTTGACCCAATAACTACACATATGAACTTAAATCTGCACAAGGACATTCGTGACATCCTTACTGTTTATCTAAAAATGTCGGAACGGCCAAAATGCCCCACAAAAGGAAAACGTTCAACATGGCACGCACATAAGATGAAACAGTATGTAGCTTTTTCAAAGAGATGGATCAAGTGATTCGATGAGGCATGCCCTTCTCCCAAGCAAGCTGGAAATACAGACACAACATAGAAATTCTTTTCATTAAGTCAAATTATGTTTGATTAGTAAAAAATATATATTGTTAAGAAAAGATTTGTAAAAGTTAAGGTACATGCATCAAACATACAATTATAATTTAAAATATAAGTGAAATGCAAATGTTACTTCAAATATAAAAGAAAATAGTCATTAAAGTACCTTTTTAAAAAGAGAAATGGGAGGAAAAGAAATAGATACACCAAGTCCAGGCAACTTTTTCACGGAATCGTACTGTCAAGGGGGCACAGAAATAGAGTGATAGCAGAAAGGGAAAGGAAGTCAAGAAAGGGCTTTTCTCCTAAAGATGAAAACTCTCACACCACACTTACAAACTGATGGGAAGGACACAGTGGGAAACAAATACTGAAGGAGCAAATGGGACATCGCAGTGGCAGAGAATGCCAGAAAACAGAGGGGATGGAGGAGCCAGAGCCGCGGTGAAGGAGCTGGCTGCGGGGGGAAGCAGGGCGAGTGCATCCACGGACACGAGAGAGAGCTTAGAAAGGAGGAAAGACGTAGGCAGATTCGGTGACGGGAAGAGGGAGCCGCGCTCGTCGGAGCACTTCTGTCATCAGCGGAAAATAAGGACGAGGTAAGAAGTGCTAGAAGTTGAGAAAGAGAGAAGGAGTGTGCAATCATCACCTCACAGAGAAGGTGCTAGAAGGTAAAACGGATGTACTAGAGAAACACCACGGCCTTGCCGGGCAGGGCTGAGTGCTCACCCGGGGCCTGTGGTCATGGATCTAAAGAGACCCGTAGGCCCAGCTGGGCATTTCCCCCGGCCACAGTCAGCTGTTTGCTCCTAGTCATGACATGAAGTAGAGGTCTGTCTGACAGGGTGAGAATTTGGTCAGCCAGGAGAAAAGCAGGGGAGCTGAGGGTGTATGCGAGAGAGTGATCAAAGGCTACTCTGACTCGAAGCTGGACAAGCAGAGAAATAAGGACATGGCTGAGCATGGGAAGGAAGAACCGAGAGAAGTGGAAGTGGGGACTGGTCCATGCATTAAAGGTCCTGCCAGGGTCAAGGACAGATGAAGTGGGAATACTTCAGAAAAGTGAGTTAAAAGGCAGGAAGTGATGGTTTTGCATGGAATGCTTGAACTTGATGTTTTGGGGTGAGACCACTATTGCCATACACAGGGTTTAGGGTGTCACCTTGAAAGTGGGCAATAAGGAGGACAGGATCATAGGAGGCGTAGAAGTCAAGGCACTGACTGGCCAGGTATGGCTGGACTGTCTAGGCGGTAATTATCAGAATCTGAAAGTTGTTGCTTTGCAATCTCCTTGAGAGCTTCCTGGGTATAACCTGAAACCAGCCCCAATGCCTGGAGGACAGGGAGAGACTGGAGAAAAGGACAGACCACTCCAGATTGGTGGGTGACAGGTTCCATAAGCAAGGGAACTTGCCCAGCTTGTCTTAGGTGGCCACGAGACATTTTTCCACACCTACCTGCTGGCACCTTGACAGTTTACACAGAGGCCCTAACAGGGTTCAGTCACATACCCAGTGTCATTGCCACATTCCTGTCTCAAGGCTGTGTCCTTGGGCAGCTTCTGGCGCAGGGAAGGCCTGAGCACACATTCCAAGCACAGAGGAGGGGTGGGGAGCCTCCAAGTACCCAGGTCCAGCTCTCAGGTCAAACCTGGGATCACACCTTCCTGATGGCCTTCCCAGCAGGAGTTGCAGTACAGACGAATACTTTAGCCAGGAGCTAAGTCTTCGGTAAGTGATCAGTTTGTCAGGTTGTATGGAGTAACTGGCTTACATGCTAAACTCTGCTATTAAACTATTATTTGCTGAAAACAGGAACGGTTTATTTTTTCTCTTCAGCGTATTGGAGAATACCTAGAACACAACAGCAGTTTGGTGGGTGTTGGATAGTGCACCTGCCACACCTTCCCCAGCGCCTTTCTCCCCTCGGCCCACGGTCAAACCAGCAGGACGGCCATGAAGAGGAGGAGAGTGAGACACATAGCCGGGATAAACAAAGACGCACGGGGGACTGAAAAAGGCTCAAGAAATTGGTGCAGCTTTCAACAAACTCCATTTAACTACGTAACCCCCTTTTAGAGGAGAGCACACTGCAGTCTCCATGGTCCTCCTCTGCCTTCCACCAAGAGTGAGTCCAGCCTCTACTGTCCCTCACAATTCAGCCCTGGTCCCCCACCTCCACGTGTCACACACACACACACACACACACACACACACACACTAAAGTCGCAGGCTAACCGAATTCTCTTTCCTTGTAGGAGAATTCAGCTTCATTATTCAAATGTGCCTTTTGCAATCTCGCCTCCCGCTCCAAGCACCTTCCAGCTCAATAGAGTGCACTTCTGCTCTGACCAGTGACATCGCAAAGCCCTGCCCTGTCTGATCAGTGTCTCAACCCAGTTCTGCTCTCTTCCCTCATCTGGGACCAGGAGAATCGCAGCGAGACTGAGAGGAAAATGGCGCCAAGAGCTGCAAGAGGGGTCCGTCTGTAAGGGCGCTAAAAGAACACTGAGATAAATGGTCAAATGTTAAATCCATCCTCTATTGAAAGCTTATAATGTCCTCAAGTTAAACACCCCACTCTGCTGAAGACCTCGCTCTACCGAGTAGGTTTTTAATGAACATTTGAGGTTGTAGGCAGATAAAAAGTCAGTTGCCATCGGCTGAAATTCCAAAAATGGAGCGATGCAAGTTTATTGAAGTGCACTTTCTTTTAGTGCCTACATTTTAAATTCTTTGCCTCCTAAGAAGTTATCTGGCTTGGCATACAGAAAAAGGAAGCCAGAGAGAAAACAGCAACCATATTAATAATAACTATATCTAACCTGAGTTTAAATGATTTTGCTGACATCACTCAACTAGGAAAGAGCAGAGCTGGTGTCTAAACCTGGGCAATTTGGCTCAGAACATGCACTCTTAACTATTACATTATTTTTGTCTCTTTTGTTTTTCAGAATATTAACACTGGTTTGGCAAGCCAAAGTAAATTTCTGAGTAAATGCTTCTTTGCACAGTTTGTTCCAATAGACATCCATTTCTCTCTCCCTCCACTAAAATAATACTAAACAGCTATTTAAAGAACATGGGGTTTGAACAGCGCCCAATCGTAAGCCTCCCTGAGGCACGCGCACCTGCGCCATCTAGCCCGAGATGAGAGGCTGCTTTGTTGTTCTCGGTTCTACTCCCTCCTTCCTACACACCCTTTGCCGTATGACTTTGCAATTCCTCTAGCGAGATGGGGGTTTACCTCCTGGTATTGACTGGGGGCCTGGGCCATGTGACTTTCCTTAGCCAATGGAATATTAACAAGCAGAGGCTGGGGAGGTGCTTATGCATCCAGGTTTTTGCTCTTGTGCTCTGCCGTAGGCAGGAGAATAACGTGCCGGGCGTGGCCCAGGGACCCCGGAAGAATGAGGCTCCTGTAAGGCAGCTCTAAACCTCATCTGCAGTCTGCTGCCAGGCCCAGTCTCGATCAGCTGAGCCTCAGCCAAATCTCAGAGGCAGCAACAAGGGGAAAAAATTGTTCTTTGTTGCCTGTCACTGAGTTTCAGAGTCATCTTTAATCAGTGTCAGTTTAGCCAAAGTCACCTGATACACTCTGTCTGAGACCGATGAAGTCCCAACCTCCGCTGCTGGGCTCTGGCCCAGGGCAGCCTGACCACAAATATTCTAAGGAGAAAACGCTTTTAATTGTCCTTGGAGAGTGGAAATATCCCTGCCTTGCAGAGTTTATATAGAAAACTACATCCTTGTTGTAAACAACCAGAAAAGAAATATAAAGAGGAAATGTAGAAGGGAGTGTAGGGGCTTTTTTGTCATGTTTTCCTTATTTTTAAATATTTGATGTACTTTACTTTCTTATTAGCACAGGAAGGAAGAAGAAAACCCCTCAGGAAATATACTTTCCCCCTTATTTCAGGAATAGCAGTTCAAATAAAAATAGGCAAAACCACATAAAGGGCCAGGAAGCAGGAAAGTCCACCGACTGATGGAGCCGGCCGAAGGAAGGAGGGAAGGAGGGAGGAGAGCGGGCCTGCGGGGCCTGAGAGGCTCCCAACAGGCAAATGGACGGAGCCCACGGCGTGTCTGCGCTCTAGTGCGGGAAATCGGTGAGCGCTCTGAAGTCCGGGTGTCACGGGAAAGCTGGTAGCTGGCATCATCCCCAAGTAGAGCTTTGAAAGCATTTCCTTGTAGCAATGGTTTTCTACATTGTGATTAAGTTTCACAGTGTGAGCATTACATTTGCGAGCTGCAAGACCACAAATTTTATTTAGTACCTACTATGTACCCAGCAGCTGTTATGGTAAATTATAAGGATAAAACCCTGAAGATGACTGAGGGGGATTAAGCAACAATAGCACAGCCTTGTTTGGGGGGAAAAACAATATCATTTCAAACATGTCACTTACAAATGACCTTTGAGAATAAATACAATGTCTCTATAAACAAAGAAGTATGTTGTTCTATGCTTTTGTCCACAAAGTACATTAGGGAGGTTCAAGAAAGGGAGGGTTAAAAATAGATGTGTTCAATAATTTTTTAAAGAAAACTGCAATGATACGACTACATGGAAAGGGTAGGTCAAAACTGTAGTATATATGATTGATACATCAGTCTGGAATGGCTTCTCTCCAGCAGACTAGGTTTACAACAAATACAGCCAGTAGCTTTAATAGGTGCTGAGCTGAGAGGAAGATAGGTTACTGCCTGCTGTTTCAGACCCCTGATGACAATTCAGGAGAATGCATTTGAACTTCAGCACCATCTTCAATTAAACATGGTCTATATTAAGAACACTTTTCAGAAATATCTCAAGTACATTTTAGATTTAAAAAGGGATAATTTACACCATGGAAGTTTGGAAAGCCAGGCTCTAGAAGCCACATACAGAAAATCAGAAGAGATTTCCAAATGCCCAATAGCTTGTTGAACTGGGAGGATTTTACTGGGATAGAGTGAGAGAATTTACTGACATGCCCGTAAATCCCATCCGGGGACAGAGCCTAGCTTATGAGATGACAGTGTGGATTAATTGACTCTTTCCACGCAGCAGGATCTACTCCCGCTCACACACCAGTTATGTGAAAATGAGAGAGGACAGCACAGTAAGGCATAAGGACTTAAAAGCAGAAGTAGCGTTCAGAACCTCCGAGTAAGAGCAAATTAAACACAAGATGGTGCGTCTCAGTTTGGAAGCTGATGATGCCGAAGACGTCACGAAGAGGCCTGAGAGAGCCCATGACCTTCAGAGAGAAGTTGATGACGGCACTTGCAAAACATAAAAGCAAAGAGGAATGGAAGTGGGTCATTTCATGAACAATCTTGAATACTTAGAACCAAGATTTTGAGAATCAGAAATGATATAAAGTTTGAAAGCTTGACTATAATCCATAAAATATTACTGAAATGAATATGCCTTTAATTATTCATCTCTATTACTGAATGTATAAATGTCTTCATAAAGACAGTCATAAAAAGATAGATGATTCCAACCTCTTGTGTCAGGGTCAGATATATTTTATTTGAACAATAAATGCTGTATCGCTGGTGGATCTATAGAACATCCATGCAAACGGACAAGAAAAACAAACCTCGCCATTTTCCATAACATCTCATTGTTGACTACCAAGGAGGCCTGTCTACACCAGAGATGCCATTGCTCTCCTTCTGGTGACTTTGTCACATTAGCGTCAGACTGTAATTGCTCAACAGAAAAAAAAATACCTTTATAAACTGTTCAACCAAATATATAAAGTTCTCATTAAAAAACTTGTTTTCTTATTATCTTTATTTGAGATACATATAAAGGTTCATATGAACCTAGACAACATTTTAAGTATCAAAGGGGGACCAGCTGCCACTGAGGTTACTTTTCATCTTCTCATTTGCAATTAGACTTCCCAGCGTATGAAGGATATCGTCCTCCATCCCAAGGAAGGCTGGTTCCTCTACTTGTAAGTGGGTGTGTGTTGCCAAGTGGGCCAGCACAGACAGGATGAACATTTGAGAAGCAATTTACTTAAATCAAGAAAAGACTGTGGTTGATGCTTTTGTATCCATGCAAAAGAGTTTAATTTTATGATTATGAAGAGGTTAAATATAAGAATTTATGCAGAAAGTGAGTTTATTAATTTATGCAGAAAAATAAATGGCTAAAGGATGGTTTAGAATATTAAATAAAACGAGTGCACAAAAATCATGATTAAAGTCAGCTATTATTCAATATCTATTATGTATTCATTCAGTCTATGAATATTGAGTAAGAACTCACATGCCAACACTGCTGGAGTATTACAAGCAGCTAATTTTAAGACTGTTTCTTCAGTTCAGAATAAGCATTCCAACAGTTTGTGATTGCAGATAACTTCAAGCTATCCATATTCTAACTGTCACTCTTTTAATGAGTGGCTATCACGTGACCTGAGGCAAATAAATAAATTCACCGCAGTGGTAAAAAATAGTGCCTTAGTCACATGATTACAGAGGTCTCTTTCAGAATGAACACCTTGTCTATCCATGAACAACAGGATGAAAAACAGAAAAAATGAAGTTACCAGTGTAAGTATACTGTTCAGATCAATTTAACATGTAAAATATGAAAGATAAATTTGAGAATATGGTAGAAAATATGAGTGGCAGGAAACCATACCTAGCACACGCCATATCTGATGACTGTCCCCTTTATATACCAAGTAAAATACCCTTCATGTGCAAAGGAAAGCACGTGCGAGATTCTGGAGCAGAAACTCGCAGAAACAGAACCCCTGAGAGAAACCCCAGCGGACACAGCTCCGCCTGCCACGGCCACGGCCACGGCCACGAAGCCTCGCTCCTCACAGCCCTGGCAAAGGGCGACAGAGTGTGTGGCTTGCAAGGAAGAGGGTGCGCTTCCTTCTCTCCATGACATGGCTTTCATTTCAGAATTTCCCCAGAATTCCGCTGGGATTCTGGACTGAAATCCCTTTTGAGGGCAGCTGCCTCCACGGGAGACAATTCCAGAGTTCTGAAGGCAAAGCCACCTTCCACGTCAGGTGCAAATTAGTCCCCCGGCTTCTGATTACAGCCCCATTGGGTAGTGCTGTCTGTGCCAGTCGTGTGAATGCTCTGATCTCCTTTTTGTGAGCCACAAAAATTTAGTAAAATACTCTGTCAAATAGTCCACGGTCTCTTATTTTGTGGAGGTCATAAAGATTCCCCCAATTTTTCAAAAACTATCGCCACTTTGTGCCACTGTTAGACATAATATACCCATCAAGACCAAAATATGCCACGAAATTACGTGTCTGAAATGAAATCCTTTGAAAGTCTTGAGTTGCCTGTACCTGTTATTCTAAGAGAAGCCCTAGGAGCATTGACATTAATTATTTTTTCTTTTTTTTATTGTAATTGTTGTTCAAGTACAGTTTTCTGCCTTTTAACCCCATCCCAGCCATCCCCACCTCCCTCCCATTTCCACCCCCCTTTGTTTTTGTCCATGTGTCTTTTATACTTGTTCCTGCAAACCCTTCCCCTTTTCCCCTGAAACTCCCTCCCCTCTGGTCTCTGACAACCTGTCCTCTATTTCAGTGCCTTTGGTTATATTGTGCTTGTTTGTTTGTTTTGTTGATTAGGTTCCTGTTAAAGGTGAGATCATATGGTATTTGTCTTTCACCACCTGGCTTATTTTGCTCAGCATAACGCTTTCCAGTCCCATCCTCCCTGTCACAAAGGGTAGGAGCTCCTTCTTAGTTTCTGCTGCGTAGAATTTGACGGTAATTATTGAACTGAAGGTGGTGGAGGCATTCTCCCCGGTGTTCAGGGGCGCTCTGGGAGCAGAGTCTCGCCCCAGAAACCCTTCTGAGCCCCTGCTTTCCCTGCCCTGGAGGCACCAGCAGAGGTCCCTGCTTTTTGGCCAGAGACTTGACTTGAAAGAGCATTGAAAAATCCACATGCCGCCTAACTTTATTTACCTGGGCAGGCATGAAGTTAGTAACTCACCCTCACATAAACTGCTTTTGCGTTTCCAGGCGCCAAATACAGAGAAACCCCAGCTCTTCCTTAAATACATTACTGAAAACCTCTTTATCGTCTTCCCAGCCACAGGCACTTAGGCATCATCGGCTCTTGTTTTGTGTGGGAGGCTCTGAACACCCTCCAGTCAGAAATGCAGAAGGTACTGCTGCCATTTCTCTGTGACAGAAATTTAGCTTCAGAACACATTTTACAATAAGTCCTTTTTTAGGAATGAGGAAGGCTTACATTTTCAGATAGAAAACGACAAAGTTCCATGAAGTGGCAGTAAATCAATATGCACACGAAGGGAAGACATGAGGGAACAGGCTTAAGTTGTAAGAGAACGTATTTGGATTTGATATTATAAAGAATTTAGTGGCATAACAGTTACAAAAATTGGGAGAATTTATCAACACAGTAATTGGGTGTGTTTGTTTTAAATAACTTCCAAAATGGTGCAGAGATGGAACAGAATCTTTAAAGGCTTCCTCCAGCATCGTGATATTTTTAATCTTTATGGTATATTTTTCCATTACCATTTAGCCCCCTTATATACTCCCTCCCCCACAATCACCACATTGTTGTCCATGTCCATAAGTCCTTTCTCCTTTTTGCTCGATCCCTTCACCCCTAACACCCCCTACACTAGCTGTCTTTTTTACTGTGTTCATCTCCATTTAGATTCTATTTATGTCACAATTAAACTGTCCTAAACTCCTTAGCCCCTCGGTTCAAATTAATTTCATTTCTGAATCACCAGGGACCATAATTCCTGCACCATACGAGATTCCCAACATGGACATATTGTACTAGTCGACAGTTACGAGGTCACGCAGACCGCCACTCGATGAACTGGGAAGTTGGTCTCCATCACAGCCACAGATACACGTGTGCTTCTCTTTCCCTCCTCGAGGGCACGCCCTGCCATTTTTCCCAACGTTAAAAATCTTCCTATTCACTTTCCCTTCATCTTGCTTTCACAAGTACTGTAAATTATTAATAGCTCCCTAAGACAGCATTGCCCAAAATATGCTGAAGAGAACATTAGATCCTTGGGATAGTAATGGGACTTACTTGTAAAAAGGCTTGCATAGTCAAATATATTTTAAGAAATGTTGTATTAAATATATATACACACATATATACTATATATGTATATATTATGTACATATAATATACATTTGCTTGGAGTTTTAATATACTAATGCATTAGACTCACTAGGCAATAGCTGTGGTAGACAACATTACCCAAAATTATTTGGATATAGAATCTTTTTTTTTCTGGAAAAACTCAGGATTACTTTGAGGTTTTAACAACTCCTGAAACTATTAAGGCAGATACTTTGGTCATGAATCCAGGAACCTAACTCAAGCTCCTAAATTCATTCTCCAAACATGTGTGAAGTTGACCTATAACACTGAAATAGTAGAAAAAAATGAGTAATATTTGGGTTCAAAATACAACTGTTCTCAAAAGCATGTTTTCTAGAATAAACAGACTAACCAAATTTTAATGTTAGACATATTGTTTGCATTTAGCTATAAACATCCTTAGTGCTATCTTTTTTATTAAACACTGATTTTATTTAATATAATTCAATGAATTCATGCATTGTTTGTTTAATGCTTACTATGTGCCAAGCATTATGCAAGAAAATAAATGTTTGATAATATTATTAATAAGTATGATAATACTATTCAATGGGATAGACTATTTTACAGGTACAATACAAACATTTTATTAAAGGCTAACCAAAGAAGACCTTGGTAAGTCAACATCTAAAGCTAATCAACTATGGACTGTCTTTTCAAAGAACTGAAATGAGAGTTCTATTTTGGTTTTTTTCCATGCAAGATGACAACTTCTTTAAGTAGTTACTTCTTTGTTTGTGCGTATTTACATTCTTTTAATATTTATTCACGTATATTTTCTTACCTAATGACTAAAATGTCCTTCAGAATAGAATTTACAGAGCCTGACTCTCCTCCCCTAAAATGTTTCATGGTTTTAGAGGCACGTGAGTGACTTCAGGCCATAAAATCTCCTCCTCTACCCTACAGGTAACACAAGAACAAGAAGAAAAAGGATCTAGATCATTCTACTCTATGCCTATTCAACAGTGGGCAAAGTTCAGCACTATTAGCAAATTATTGCTTCTCTATTTTAATTAGCCTAAGGAAATGGATACAGTTTCCAGCTGTGCCTAATTTGTAATCTGTAAGATGCTAATAACTTCCCTGTTTGCATACATGATGCTGTGCTAAACATCAGAAAAAATTACTCTTGATTTTCAGAGTCTAAAGAAACACAATCTTCTGCGGTGCATTTGAAATAAAATATCAGATCAGCTCAGAAAACACCAGCAGAATAAATTAAAAGAACACAGGTGAGGCACAGAAAGAGTATGTCACGTTGAAAACTGCAGACCGTTATTATCATATAGATTGGTCTTAAAGTCGAGTAAAAAACTTTCCCAATGAAAGATGCAATTTCTACCAGGAGGACAGAGTGATATAAGAGGACTAAATTATCTAGAAGATTTAGTTCTATTACTAAAGTTCTATTGCTAAATCTACCAAACAGAATGTGAGGTCTTTTATGCCAGGACTGTGAAGAAGTACTCGGTAAATTAAATGTTATTAAATTTCAAATGTAACATTTTCATCCAACTGCATCTGTAAGATATTTTAATAAGCCATGCATATGCTCGGTATATTAAAACGTGTGGGTAGCATTCACACTGGAAGCACTGATCCGGTAAACACATTTGACTCAATTTTTATAACCAAAAAGATTCAGCTGGATCACTAATGTGTTGAACCCAAAAAGCATATTTTCTCTACAGAATTCTGTTTTTTTAAACATTAACTTCGATCCTCAGAACGTACCTGTCAGTGCAGGGAGGGCTAGAACAGCTAGGGCTCGATGTTCTTCTTGACAAAGAGAAAATCCTTGAAGCTGGAGCCCAAAATCAGAGAATTCAACCTGAGAAAATCACACCATTCCAGCAGTAGCTATAAAGTTTAACACAATCAAGTCAAGAATTCCTTTTAAGTCAAAGAAACCCCAGAGCACACCTGAATTGGGCTTCGAGAGGATCGAAACCGCGCACTGACAGGACTGTAATATAAATCCTTACACACGAGATGTTGCCTTTCTATTAAATCAAACAAAGAAACACGGGTCACAATAGCCCCAATCGACGCCAGCAAGTATGAATTGGTAAGGGATTTAATCTAGATCTATACACATGTGTGTTGTTAATCTGAACTTTTTCTTTTACACTAGCAATTTATTTTTAAAACAACCTATCCCGCATTAGCTGTAGGAATATGTGTAGCAGGTAAAACATTCCAGCTGAGAGGTTTTTGATTCTCTGCCCTTTTTGGTGTTTCCAGTCTGTGAAAGAATCGCGTTGTTTGAATGACAGTCCCAGGTGATAAAGAGGAAAAGACACCGCCCAGAAATGTGGGTCAATATATTCCCTGATTGCTCAGAAGCAACTCGTTCAAAGGCACTTCTGGAGATAATATGTCAAAAGTTGCGCTGTGATAAGAGTCATACTTCCTCCGCACATACAAAGCAGCCGAAGAGGGACATGCTACATGTGGTTGTATAGCGAGAGCCGGCATTTGGTGATGGAAAAGGGCAAAAGCTTTTCCTGCTATCAAAGGGCTCATCGTGGGGACACGCCGACTTCATATTTTACCCGATGATTTTAAACACTGCTGGTGTTTCTTCTCTTTTTCCAGTTGGCTGACATAGTCATAATTTGTGATGAAAGGGTAGCCTTAGCTGTTGGAGATGCGGAGACTAGAAAATCACCGGATTAATTCATTCATTCATTTGTGCATGCACCGTTTCATTCAACAGACCTGCGCTGAGTAGTTACTATGTGCTGGTCAATGTGCTAGGTGTTAGCAATCCAGTGGTTAAAAAGATGAGTACGTGCCCTCGGGGATTCCACAGGGTGGCAATAACCATTCGTATATGCAACACATATTTATTAAGCTCCTAGTATGTGCCAGACATGATGCTAAACATGGAGATATAGCAGTGGCCTAATGGAGCTCACAGTTGAGTGGAGAGACGGAAAAACAAGCATATTATTAGTAATTAAGATGATAAGAGAGAGAGTAACCTAAGGCGTGGGAGGGGATACCTCAGATTGGGCAGAGTTCACTCCAAGGGATGACTTCTGAGTTAAGACTGAAGGATGAGAAAGGGGTCTAGCCTGTCACACAAGGGGACACTAAGTTCCAGACGTAGAGAAGGGCAAGATAAAAAGCCCCGGTGCGAGGGTAGCTTGATGTGTTCTGGAAGATACAGTGCAGATAAGAGTGTGGAACGAGGAAGACAGTGGCATAAAACGTGGTGTGAGAATTATGCAGCATCTGCATAATGCAAGGCCTTCTGGGCCTCATTAAGGAGTTTGGATTTTATCCTAAGTAAATACAGAAGCCATTGGAAATGTTTAAAGAGAGTATTAAAGTGATGCAATGCGTATTTTAAGAAGGTTGCAATACGGAGGATAAAAAGGAGCCAGCAGGGACACGGCAGGCCTGCAACTGTCCAGATGACACTGTCACCACAGAGGAGCAGGGAACCACTGGATTCTGAAGGTGACAACAGCAACACAACAATGCCAACACAATGACGGCGAAACCATTTTTACAGTGCTTGTTGTGTGTCCGCCAGTGTGATTTGCACCTGGATGGTGACTCTTCTAATGCTTACATGACATATTAGTATGTCTATTTTACATCCAATAAAACTGAAGTTTCCAAAGGTTAATCAGCTTGCAAGGTCGCAGAGGTACTAAGCAGCACAGGTGGAGCGTGCACACCAGTTTCTCGCTCTAAATCAGAATGCTTAACTCCTAAAGGAACGATTACACTGGCAAAAATATTTACCATGCACAGTGTATTATTCTGAGTCAACATTAGTGTTCTATACAATTATGTAATTATATATTATAAACTGATAATATATGCTATATGATTATTGTTTACTAATGTAAGCTATATGACGTAAGTATGGAGTTACTATTTGCCATTCAGTTAGCAAAAGTGTCCTCCCCCATGCCACTGCGTTTGCCTTTTCTCCTCTTCACAGTGCTGGGCTCCACAAGGCTCCCTCTGAGGCCCGCTGACTTCTTTTCCTCTTCTGTCTCCCTAGCTGACCTCTTTTATCCTCAGGGGTTCAAAAAGCATTTTTCACCAGGGACCCATGATCACTGATTCAGACTAGAATTCACAAATCCAAATGTCTGCTGGGTATCTCTACTTGATATCTCATCAAGCATATCAAAAATAACACGTCCAATGTTAACCCCAATTAAAAGCATGCACAATCTCCTTCCATGGATAAAAACCCACTTTATTCACGATCCCATCCAGCAAGCAGTGGTGATGCTTACAGATCCACAGTTCAGGCATCTTATCCACCTGGTCATGAAAGCCCGCTGTGCAGTGGTGTGCCCTGGGGGGCACTCATGTGGGCCACAAATATCCTTACACTCTGTGTCTGTGTCCGAGTTCCAGCCACCCATCTCTTCCCCTCACCCACTGGTTACGGATTCCCCAATGCTGTTATGTCCAGGTCTTGATTATGTGAATAAACCATTAGCTATTTCCCCTGAATCCATGTAAATCTTTCCTTCTGTCATATCTCTTTCCAGACAAATAGGACAAGATATACTGCTTGGTATTCCACCCACAGCAAGGATTTTGTTCCCCACTGTCCTTCTGAACCACTCCTACGTTAGACCATGATGCTGCATCATTGAATCCTGGCTGATGCCTGCATATTATGCAAAATCGTTTATAGAAAGGGCTGATTTTTTTTCTTCCTAAGTGAGATAATAACAGGGCACACCTCATGAGGCACAGGTGTGGGCTGAGTGGGAGACGCCAAGGGGCAGGGTAAGTGCTGTGGTGCCTACACACTCGTACCCAACACTCGCCAGAGACTGGGCTGCCAGAGACTGACGTCACACAAGTGAACTTTCACCTTCTGAGAGCATGTTGTATGCACATCCCGAAGTTATTTCCTGCTGGCTCAGGGAACACCCAGCTTATGACAAAGCTTCAGTCATTTGTCACTGTCTTGTGGTCTCAGAAAGAAAATAATTATCTGTAAAAAGGATATAGCTTTGCTTTAAAATCTGAAGGATCTGGGATGCGATTCTCCTGCTAAGGATTGCAGAGGCTCCCATAGCCCATACATACATATGTCCATATAGACACTTCAACACACCCGGATGCCCTAGGCCACCAGGCCGAAGTGGCAGAGCAGCGTGCACCACATCCTGAAGCATCTCTGAAGCCTTCTCTGCCCTTGCCCCACTCAAGGCTAGCTCCCTCGGGAGTCACTCAGAACTGGCTCCTCAGATATGGCACAGATGACCTCCCAGTTCAAAGGGGAGTCTGCTTTTTCCCTTAGTGGTGGAGGGTGGAAGATGTAACAATTTGTCTTCCATTTTGAGTGAAATTGTCAGTCTTCCCAGACTACTAAAACTCAAGAATCTTCCACCATGTACAGGTGCCTTACAACTTTATGAGGGTTTCTGAGGCATTTAAGTTATTTCTTGCTTCTTATTTCTCAGGTCTACCCAGCATGATGTCATCAACGCAGCAGACTTACATGATGTGCGATGAGAGAACCAGATCTTTGGACTAGACTGTTAAAGAATGCTAGTTGAGGTCCCTTGGAATTCCACACCAATTTTAGAGTCAGCTTTTCCACTTCTGCTAAAAAGGCCATTGAGATTTGGATAGGGGATTGGACTGAATATATAAATTACTTTGGGGAAAACTTCAGTGTTAACAACATTAAGTCTCACCATCCACAAACAAAAACTGCCTTTCCATTTGGGGCCTTTTTAAAAATTTATTTCAGCAATATTTTGAAGTTTTCAGTGTACAGGTCTCGCACCTCTTTGGTTAAATTCTTTTAAGCATTTTGTTTTTTTCATGCAGTTGTAAATGGAGCTGTTTTCTTAAGTTCCTTTTTAGATTGTTCATTGTCAGTGTGTGGACACACAGCTGATTTCTGTGTGTTGGTCTCGTGCCCTGCGACTCTTCGGAAACCGTTTTAGTTCCAGCTGTACTTTTGCAGATTCTGAGGGCCTTCTAAATATAGGGTCGTGTCATCTGTTAGCACCTGCATGTTTACTGGTTCTTTCCACTTTGGTTGGTTGCCTTTTGCTCGTTTTTCTTGCCTGACTGCTCTGGTTAAAAGTTCCGGGACAATGCTGAATAGCAGTGGCCAATGCTGGTAGACAGTGGCCATCCTCGCCTTGTGGTTTTCAGTATACAGTTCTTACACATACTTTGTTATAGTTATCCTTAGATATTTCATATGTCGATGCTATTGTAGTGATATTTTTTCATTTCCATTTCCAGTTTGGTGTTGTAAATATTAAAAATATAACTGACTGTTACATATCGGCCTTGTGTCCTAAGACCTTGCCAAATTCACATATTTACTCCAGTGCCCTTTTATGATCATGTTAAATTTTTCTAATTCACTCTTATTCCCTCTGTGAATACAGAGCAATACAGAGAGTATCACATGTTCCCTTTCAATCTTCAGGGCTTTAACTGCTTTTTCTAACCCTGATACACTGGCTAGGTCCCCTAGTACAATGTTATATAAAAGGGATGGCAGGAATGGACATGTTCCTCTTCTTCAGTGGGAAAGCATCTGTCTTTTTCCATAAGCACTGCGTTCGCTGTAGGCGTCCATAGGTTTCCTTTGTCCATTTGAGGAAGTACCCTTTACTGTAGTTCCTACTGTAAGTCCTGGGAGATTTTGATCATGTATGGTGGCTGAAGGATGTCAAATACCTTTTCCACATCCATCGAAATCATCATATGTGCTTTCTCCTCTAGTCTGTTAATATGGTGAATCGCATCGATTGATTCTTTTTTAAACTGTTGCAGAGCTGGTACAAACTCCACTTGGCTGCTTTATCACCACTTTTCTATGTTGCTGGATTTGATTAACTATTATCCAGTTGGGCAATTTGTATCTGCATTCATAGGGAATACTGATCCTTAATTTTATTTTCTTATAAAAATGTGTTTAGTTTTTTTGTACCAGTTTAATATTGGTATCATAAAGTGAATGAGGAGGTGTTTCCTCTTCTATTTTCTGAAAGAATTAGTGTAAGATTTCTTCTACTTCTTCTCCAGATATTTGATAGAGTTTCTCTTAAATTCATCTAAGTATTGAGTTTTCTTTTGTGCAAAATACTCTAACTATGAATTTAACGTTTAGTCAATGGAGGACTACTTAGATTCTCTATTTCTTCTTGGGATGATTTAGTACCTGTGTTTTTTCACAGAATTGATTGGACTATTTAATTTATGAGCATAAAGATGTTCATAGCATTCCTCCATTGTGCTTGGATACTCTATGGAATCTGAAGTGATGCCCCCTCTTTCGATTTCATTTCTGTTCTACTCCTTCATGTGCCACAATCATCTGCATGACCAAACAAGTCACGTGACCTCAGTGTCAGGGACTCCCAAGACGCCCCCTAGGCTCGGGGCTTTCCTGAAAGACTCAGAAAGCTACTGTACTCACGCACGGTTTATTACAGGGAAAGAGGGCAGATTAAAGTCAGCAAAGGGAAAAGCGTACGGCCAGGAGTCCGAGAGGAACCAGGCACCAACTGCCATTCGCCCTCTCCCAAAGCAGTCTCAAGTGCAGGGCTTAGCTCTCCCAGCAGTGATGTGTGGCCAAGCGTGGGACACTCGCCGGAGCCACGGTGTTCAGAGACTCATAGTTGGGGATAGTCACACAGGATGCATCACAACAGACACCTGCGTGACTAACCTGGGCTCCTCAGACCACAGCCTCACAGCCTCACAGCCTCCTGAATGGAGCCTCACTTTGCCAAGTGGCCCACATCTTCAGACATACGAAAACAGGGATTTGCCAAAAATCGCATGTCTGCAGTGGCCTGAGGCCGCGAGCCTGCAGAGACACTCCTGGTAGGCAGGATCCTCCGAAGGCTCAGCGGTCATCTCCCGGGATCCCACAGGCAGGAAGGAAGACTGAGGAAACAGGAAGGGTTTGAGCAGCCCAGGCCCACTGGGGAGCCCTTTCCCATGCGTTTCCCTAAGCTTAGGTTCTGTTATTTACAAAATGAGGTTCGTTGCAAATGGTAAGTGAGATCGTGTATATAGAAAGCTTCTGGCATATGACTCATAAGGATTTTTTTTGGTATAGTTCAAAACAAGAAAAAGAGCCTGCATAGCCTTTGCAACATCAAAATATCTGTATGGTTGGTACATAGCAAATAAACAGATAATGTATTGATTTTTGCAACACAATATTCTCGCTCCAGTGTGGTTATCCAGCAGTGCTGGCACCTACTGGAGACTCCGTCGGGGTAGGTCCCAGGCGTGAGCAGGCTGCGCTCTGCACAAGGGCACCAAGCTGAGGGGCAGTAAGGAATGAAACAGTGGCCCACGTTTTCCCTGCCAGTTTGCTGCAAGCTCCATCTAACTTGGAAAATGTGGGAAATGGTTTTGTGTTTTGTTTTTTTAATTTCACACATTTAAGAGCTGGGAGAGCTAGCAGCAACCCTCTCACTATTGTCATCTCCATGTCACGGTGACAAAACTAGTTATTTCATTAATAGTGGCTTAAGACATTATGTGTCGAGATTACCATTATGGATCAACCTGAGGAAATGTGAGCATTCTAAATGTTCACCGTACAAAACACTACACATATAATTCACCTAATGAAACAATGTATTCTACGATGTATCGCAGCTCTTTTATTTGGAATAGGAATAAACAGTTGATAGTCTTCAAAAAAACGTGCACCATGAAAATACTCTGCACACACCACCAGACAACTTTCAAAAGCTGCACCGAGGAGAGGTTGTTCAGACCCTCTGCTGCTTGTTTCAGCATTAAAGCCATTAGCTCTGGTGCTCAGAGTCTCAGAAGGATTACCGTTCATCACAGGCAGCGCAAATTACCATGTATGCTGATGACATTTTAATGTTCGTGACAAATCCAGATAAATCTTGATAAGCTTTGTTGGATTTACCGGATTAATTTATGTAATTGTCAGAATATAAAATTAACTGTGAAAATCTGATTTGACACCAATGAATGACTTTTCCCTAAAGCAATTGATCACTTACCTGCCTTTCCCTGGGAAACTGCTCGAGATAACAATAAGATAATGCCCAGGGTTCTGTAATATAACAAAATCATAAATATTGAAAATAAAACCAGGCAAAGATTTACAAACAGAAATTTCCTGGCAGGTCATGTTTGCCAGCATTTCACATTTTTTCTCCTTTTATTCTCCTTTCCTTCTCTCTCTCTCGTCCAGGAGGTGTTAGTCAAGGATTTTCTTATCTAAACACTGTCTGTCTTTTCAAAATATTTGTCCTCATAAGGCAGGTCATGAGAAATGAAGTGGCAATTTTTATAAGCTTCCCCATATCAAGGACAGGGCTAGAGTGCATACAAGAGAAAGAAGGGTGAAAATAAGAAGTCATGTTTCAGTCACCAGAGGGTCTTTCCCTCTGTTTCCTTGGTTTCTAGGTCGAAACAACCTGGGAACTAACAGCATCCATCTGTGCCTGCTTCTAGTTCTCACCAACTCCTGCCCACCCAGCGCATGCTCAGAAACATTCAGCCCCAGTGGAGTGAGATTCTACAACATGGAAGAGCAACTGTCAACAAGACTCTCACTCCTTTATTTTAAAATCCTGTTTAAGCCATAGGACACACTATTTATTAACAGACTCATTCTCATTATCCCCTTCTCGTCGGAGGCAGGCTCAAGATCTGACTTGGTGTGGTACCCCCCAGGTCCCACAGTGGCCTGGGCTAGCTCACTGGGTAGTGGGGCACGAACTGAGAATTCCAGGGAGTTATGATTTCCTCATGCAGATTCTAGCACCTCCTGCTTCTCCCTTCTCCTTCCTGCCTGGGACCCAGACAGGATTCTGGGGGTGCAGCAATCAGCTGGCAACCAAAATTCTGTCACTCTGCAGCCTGGGAATGACAGAGCATGTGCAAACACAGCAGTAGGGTTTTCCATTATTTGCAGCCCAACGCCCTCTTAACGGGTGAAAGCAGCATCTCTGTTTGCGTCTTGTGCAGGGAAGATATTCCACGCAGCGTCTTTCCTATGGCATGAAGCGCTGTCTCCATGACTGCCAGACACATTAAAACGTGGTTAATTTTTACATAATGTTCCCAATACAGTGCCATTTGATGTTTACAGTAAGAAACAAAGGCATTAAGACAATTGAGTGCATGCACGAAAGTGACCCCAGAAGAGAGAAAATGGCGATTGTGAAGCCATGCCTCCTCGGAAAAGGGCTGCCGTGGGCTCAGGCCCCGTCCACGGCGAGCACCACGCTGGCTCAGCGAGGGGACAGGGTGGGTAGATTAATCACCAGACTAATTGACTGGCTTTTACACCCAATTCAATATGTCTCCAAATATTGCTTTTATCACAGCCAAGTGCAAGCTCAGTGCTCTCACAAAGCAAGCACTGCGGTGATGTCTGAATGTAGAACCACAGAGCACACGAGAAATTTTGACCAGCAGCAGAATGCATTCCAGGGTAAAAAAAAAAAAAAAACAATATGTGTCTGGCTTCTCACACAGTGGAGCAACATTTCCATATCTTATTTACTTCTTCTCAGGGAGACGGACAATTTTTACAGAGCGAGGGAAGGGAACACTCAAACTGGTCATCGTGACACTCATCGGCTTCTCACCAGTCAGTATTTGTCCAAACTCTCCCCGGCAAGTGCGCCGCATGTGAAATTAGGCAATGCCAAAACTGCTTCAACCTGGCAGGAATGCTAGCGTGTGGTGACTGTGACCCACCCTCCCGGACCCCTCCACCGAGGGGACAGCCGCTGCTCACAGAACAAGGTGCAGCTGGTGGCGGCAAGCTCTGTCGGAATAAAAGGTCACCAACACTTGCTGCGCACCCATCTGTCTTATGCAAAGCAAAATGCTCCCCTTACAACAACACTGTAAAAGGGGCTGTCGATAGAGTGCAAGAGACTGCTTACTGAGGGTACCCATCCGCACCAGAATAAACATCATATTGTTAATTGCGGCTGGCATGCAATTTGCAAACACGCTCAAGTTATCTGTGTTTCTAACAGCCACCTGAGGTCTCGTTGTATCTCCTTAAATCTGCCACGATTTTCTGAATGATGTTTTATGGACACATTTAAGGAAACAATTAGAAGTGCAAATAAAGAATTCCCTAACATCCCCGTATCTTGTGTGATTGAAACACTGGCAGCAAGCCCCGTGGAGAGCTCAGGCTTTTTCCCATCCCCGCCCCCAACACTGTGCTGATAAGCCAAACCGGGAAAGAAAAGGTGCAGCTGGCATCTGGGTTATCTCCTTTCAGAGACATCATGTAACATTAAAAATTAATCTTTTTACCTTTGATTTTCCCCCCCGAACCTTCTCTCTCTGTTTAGTCTGTAAGATTACTCTTCTAAGACAGAAATCACAAATTTTTCACAAAGACGCTAGGATCCTATTCGGCTACAGGTGCTTTCGTATTCTCTTCACCGTCTTCCAGGCTCTCCTTACCACATCCTTACAGGCACTTGAATTATATGCATTCATGGTATGTAAGTGCATCCCAAACCCACTGCCAGCGTTCTCAGAAAGCAGAGCCTGTTTATAAATATGCTCAATAAAAGTGGAAAAACAGAGCTGAATATACAGCAGGAGCACCAAGCCCGACAGAGAATCCATCACCAGCTCTGCCCTCAAGGGAGAGGACACAGGTACAAAACAACAGTAACACTAGAGAAACGGATGTGTCACGGGAGCGGCCAAAACATAGCGAGCCAGGAATCCGAGGGGGGACCCCTCCTGGCTCGACCTGCGAGGCCGAGGCCAAAGGGCCTGAGAGCAGCTGGAGCAGCAGAGCCGGGCGGGACGGAGGACACAGAGGGGAAGACAGGAGGAAGCTGCAGACACACAGCAAGGACGGCGGTTTGTCACGAAAGGCGGGGGCATGAAGTTGTGGGGAACAAAGTAAGTTCCAAATAAGTACATGGGGCGCATGACAGCCACTGCCCTGGCACACACTCTGCACACACGAGCACCTGCGCACCTGGCTGTGAGGCGGGGCAAGCGCCACTAAGACCTGTCCCCGAGGTCCGAGAAAGGACATCTAAGAGACTGGAGCGTCACCTGGTAGATAACCATGACAATATTTACGACACTGTAATAGTGCCACACAGAGGCTCGAATGACAGTCTGGAAGTGGCTTCCCACACTGATGTGCAGGTAGGTGAGTCTGGCAGCTTGTCCAACGTCTCCAGGACAGGATACTCCTGGCACACGACTCACCAAGCCCAGACCTTTTCCTCAGCCAAACCTGCAAGAGGCCTGGTGTTCCCCTCCCTGCAGAACAGAAATCCAGAAACCAGCCAAGCAGCGCAGCCGCATGGCAAGGGGATCGCTGGCTTCCCCGTCCACTCAGGGCTATTCCGAGATTTGGAGCAAGGCTTCCTCCAACCTCTTTGCAAGTTTGCAGAGTTCAACCTTCTTTAAGCACTGGTGCCTACCTGTAACAATTCCAATTCTTCAAGTTTCCCCACGATGTGGCAGCCAACAGGAGTGGTAATAAGAGATTTTCACATGGAGAGGAGACGCGC
>CM052545.1:6116401-6235036 GCA_028533065.1 Trachops cirrhosus | reverse complement strand
GAAAGTCATCGCATATCAGTTTCCCGCTTGTCTCTGCCCGATCCTCCTGCTTCAGTCCTAAGTGACAATAAACATAACAATGAAAATAATTACGATGCTGGTCCCAGTGTTCTTTGAGGACAGCCTAACGAAACACTCCAGTAGACTTCTCTGTGCTTGCAAGAACGTCTTCCATTTGCGCCCACCACGACCTCCAGCCACACTGGTGGGCGGAGGGCAGAGGTAAAGATTTTCTGTGCATTTGCACACATATTCTCTCCTTACTAGAGTATAAGATCTTTGAGGCTGGGCTCAGTTTCGTATGTGTCTTGTATACTATATTCCATTCTCTCAACTGACATTAAATAAAAAAAGAAAATTGTATGGATGCAGCAGTTACGGAAGGGATGCTTAACATTTATTGTACTTCTCCCCAGCGGCTCTATGGTGCTCAGCCCTTAGAGCTGCCTGACAGAGCTCTTCCCATCTAAGTCCAGGATCGGATGAGCCAGAACATAACTGGTTTTTATTGACTGAAAAGGCCAGGAGTGAAACTCTGTATCACTTTATATAACATCACCAGTTTATATATCCGTTGCCAGCATCACTGAGCTTTTAGGAAGCAGATCAAATGCAAAACCTTAGACACATTCTCTGAGAAGATATTGACAAGGGCACTGTTTACCCCATCTTAGGAAAGTTCTACTTTTAAAGGTTAACACACCACTAGAATGAATTTTTTCAATAGCATGCAAGTGCAAAACCTCACTCCTAAACGTCACTGCATACAGCTGCTTGCTTGCTTCTGCCTGATCCTCAATGTCAGCCTTAAGTGACAATAAAGATAACAACCAATGATGACCACCATCCTACATAGTATCTACCATTTACTGAGTGCTTACTATGTGCTAGTCACTGTCCTAACTAGTTTTCATACATTACCAAACTTAATTGCAATGTTATCAAATGTAAGGTAATGTTATATGAGATAGGTAAGATCGTCCTCATTACGTGGTAAGGACATTGAAGCACAGAGAAAATACTTGTCCAAAACATGAAACAGAACGAGACTGAAATCCAGCTCTGAAGAACTTTCCTCTGTGCTGCAGAGGCTTGTACCAGGGAGCTCCAGCCTGCGTGTCCATACATACGTCACTGTCCCCTCCCTGGCAAGGAGTCGTCCTGGAACGAGCCTCGTCCCCTGGGCTGCGGTCACTCTACTTCTCTCTCATTATGTGTGGTGTTTACGTAGATCTGCCCAGCTTGACCTCTTCCGTGGCTTGTTTTCAGGCTCCCTGTGGGATCAGTAATGGAGGCAATCTCCAACAAGTACGGCAGTGGCCCCGGTCCCCTTACCAGGCTTGGCTCCTCTAGTGCCCAGACTGGACACTGCGCCCAACCTCTCCTCAGTCACAAACTCGTCTCTGAACCACCCGGGATGGCCCTGAAAGTCCCGTGGCCAGGGAAGTTTTAGGACCTGAGTGTGCAAGGACTCTAAAACCGTTCCAAGGGAGGGAGGACACAGACCTCCCTGGGCAGCCAGAGATGTTCTACCGGCTCGTGGATGGAAAATCTTACCTTAAAGGAAGTCAGGGTGAGGGGATTAAAGTTACCAGGGAACCCATAACCTTTACATTCATTAAAAACAAAACGAACCCACCACATAAACAAATAGTGATAGCAATGGCATTTTCCACATCTAAAGCTGGCAATCATAGGCATTTACAGTCACTGTCCATTTACAGCATCTTATTCATAATATTTTGTTTTCATTTTTGTTTTCCCTCCTCTGAAATCTTTTATGTTATCATATAACTCATTTGAAGGAACTACTTGACTCGAAGATAAGACATATTATGCAAAAACAAACATTTTTTTTCCAGCTTTTGCTCATTTCTTTAAGAAATAATCGTGGAAACAGCAAACATGATAAAAGCTAGTGTTTACTGAATGCTTGGTACACGCTTCACAATATCACCATTGTTGCCGAGGTCAAGTTGTAGGTGAAAGAAATGAGGTGAGTGACACCATGACAAAGAGTATGCGGCATGTGGGAGCCAAGGAAGTCTTTTCAGTTGCTGGAGTGCCCGGAGATTTTGACCCTTCGTCTTATCTAGGAAATAGATAACACCAAGTTATAAGGAAACCTGGAGTCTTTAAGGACCTGTGAGCTCAAAAAGGAGTGGAATGAGAACTGAGAAGAGACAGGATGTGTAAGCAGAATTTAAGGTTGGCCCTCCGGTTGCTGAAAGATGCGGAGGTGACGCTCACTCTTGGGAGGTTATTTTGCGGGCCAAACGCGCATGTCCCTAAGTGAGGGACTGAGTCAGACACGTGCAAGAGGAACCATTGTGACTTGGTACCAAGGTGACGTCTAGAAACTTGGAATACTATCTAAAGAAATTAGCCGTCCTGAGATTTCAGGAGAAATCAGAATGAAATTTATTTTAAAAGGACAATACTTTCAAGAGTGAGGGGAAATCTTAAGCCAAGGAAACCACAAAGAACCAAATCAATGCTTCTCAAAGCTATGCCTAAAGAATGAAACACACTGATCCGAAGCCAAAGGAGGGTAGAAATAAGCCATAAGCTAGAAATGCTTGGGAGAAGCATAAATGTCACTAAACATAGGCAAAGACCTTCGACTTCACTACTAGTTGGAAACGTTTAAATTAAACAATAGAGAGTTACCATTGTTCATTCACCTCCTGGACTGGCAATATTTAAAAATAGTATCACCACTTATTTGCTGAGAATGTGGAGAAACAACTATTTTCATAAACTTCCAGTTAAGGTATAAATTAGTATTACTTTTTGAGAGCAATCTGACAATATGTTTACAATTTTAAATGTGTTAATACCTTTTCACATCAAGTCCCCTCCCAGAATTTATTTACAGAAATACTTGAACAAGTTCCAAACAATGAATACTGTAGCATTGCTGAGAAAGTTGAAAATCTGATGTAATCCAAATGTCTATCAATGAGAAGTAGGTTATATTAAAATAAAACATATTTTTCTGCATTATGGAAAGCCCATGCAGTAAGGAAAATAGGGCACCTCTGTGTTGCTTATACTTCTTATCACTTGTTTGTATTGACTTCATGATACTAAAAATGACATAAAATAGATGATGAGAGTTACTCTCTGACTGTATAACTTAAACCTAGTTCCACTGCAATAAGTTACCCATTTACTCATTCGACAAGTATTTCTGAGTGTCTGTTCTGCACAGTGGCCGTTAGAAAAGTGTGTAAATAACTTCTCAAGTTCCCTTCTAGCTCTTTGAGTCAGTTTCCTTACTTGAATTCAGTGAAGTTAGTATTTAAGAAAATGCGAAGTTAGCATATCTGGTATAAGAGGAGAATTAATCTTCAGCCTAAAAACCAACAGAAAAGAGCAAAGAGTCACGGGCTTGTCGGGGAAGATCGGGCATGGAGTCGGTGCGGAGTGCCCGAGGGCTGTCTCTGTGGCGCCACAGCCCTCCTGTCGCTTCTGTGCTGGGCGTCTAAGGAGCTGGACGAGGAAAGTCACTGCCTCCCAGTGTTTATTTGCTCTTTAAAACATCTAAGTTATTTCTTTTCATCATTACATATTTAAGAGGAAAAGATGAAAGGGAGATTTTCTGCAATAGCATGAAGGCACATTCATAAAAGAGAAACTGGACAGCACGAAAGATCAAGCGACCCTCCCTGGTGAAAACGTGTCCACATGTTGGGATCTTTTCTTTACGGTGGACAGGAAGCCCTGCCTGGAAACTCCCGAGAGCCCCTCACAGTCCCGGCTGCCCAGCCCTCACCCAGGACTCCCAGCCGCCCTGCGACTCAGTCACCCTGGGTTAACGCCAGTCCCAGCAGAGGAATCAGGATCCCACTCCAGGGCATGGCCGCCACCCATTCCGAGGGGTCCAGGCTATTCCTTGCCAATGCTGAGCATTTGGAATATCACCTTGGGGAATCGTATACTAGGTCTGTCCAGAAAAAGTCCAGCCATTTTTAATATAACGAGAATGGTTTGTGTGACTTGATGTAAGCTGGCAGCCAAGGAGGGTGGACTGGAATGTGCATGTGTGAACAATGATGACTTCACTGTACTAGTCAGCGGGGGCGGTAGATGCTGTTGAGTGAGCATGAGCACTGTGTGGCCATCGCATTCAAAATGACCGAGCGAGTAGAGCAACAAATCTGCATTCGGTTTTGTATTAAACTTGAACATTCCTCTGCAGAAACTATTTTCATGATTCAGATGGTCACAGCTATAGGCAACTGGTGATTGGCAGCTTCATCACAACAACATGCCTGCTCATGCAGAGTTTTTCGACAAAACATCCAATTACCCAGGTGACTTAGCCCCCTCCGTCCCAGATTTTACACCCTGTGACTTCTGGCTTTTCCCAAAACTAAAATCACCTTTGAAAGGGAAGAGATTTGCCAGGAAAGTTGAAAAGATTTGTCTCAAACAGTCAATGAGATTCAGGAAAACATAATGGGGCAGCTGGTGGCAATTTGGAAAACTGTGAGAGGTCCCAAGGTGCCTACTTTGAAGGGGACTGAGGCATTATTGTCCTATGTACAGTGTTTCTTGTACCTTGCATCCTCTTCAACAAATGTCTCTATTTTTCAAATTGCATAGCTGGATACCTTCTGAACAGACTTCATATATTTCACTTCTTCCCTTTAACAGTTGGGTAGCCATGGCCTGTGAAGGCATTCAGAAATCTCCTGGGAGGCTGCCATCCTCACCACCTTCACCACCTGGCCACTCACCTGGGTGCTGGCAAATCCCCGGATGCTCAGCTGTGAGCATTCTCACCCTGCGACACCCGCGGCCCTCAGGCACCCATTCTGTACCTGTCACCCCACACCTACACAAGCCAGGCAGTGACCACCGCCTCCCCGCGGCTTTGGCCAAAGCTTCAGAGCTCCCTAGTGTGGCCTGTGTGGGGCAAAGTTCTGGATTTTTAAAATCATGCAATGCCATTAATGTTCACTTTTGTTATCTTACTTAATATTTTCCGTCATTGGCTTTTCTGTTCTAGTCCTGCTTTGTGTGTTCTGCTCTTTCGGTGTTCAGTGATGTTGGACACTTTGCTCCCTATATTTGCTCTCTTACCTAATAGGACTCCCTTTCCATCTCTGACCTGTCCTCTCATTAAAATTCAGAGTCCACTCCAGGCTTCGCTTTGATTGACTGAGTGGTTCTTCCCTGCGCTCACGTCTGGCAGGCATTTAATAGTAATTAAAGATTCCCCTCATCTGTTCATAGGGCTCTCTGACAATCAACCAGAAGTCACTTTGATTGATGGTCACTGTCACGAAAATGGGAAGGACAGACTTCTTAACAAATTTTCATGAAGAAATATTCAGTAGATGAAATGTTCCAAATGAATGTCCAGACATAGTTAACCTCAAAGAAGTGTTTTTCAAAAGGACAATGTGAGCTTTTATTGTCTGGCAACCATATCAAAGTAAAGCTCAGAATAGGAATTCGAAGTATGTCTGAGCCTGAAAAATCCCAAGGTTCCCTTTCCCCTACTCATTAGCGGGATCTCTTTGGTGGTGTGAGGGATCAAGCAGAAATCTATAGCAATAACGCTGGTGGTGAGGCCATCCTGGCAGGTGAGAAATTAAGACAGGAAGTAAATCCTGCGGGCTTTAAAATAATGAGGAGGAATGGCAAAGCCAACAGCAGTGGGTAAAGGGCATGAACAGCTAAAGAGTCGCCATGGGTCATCATTGGAAAACATATTATTTCAGTATATATTATCTTGATTTAGTGCCCGCTGCCGGAGGCCTGTGGTACCACTCATGCTAATAAATCATGCCTCCGGATGACAGCCTGAGCACCTGTGTTTTATCATACAGCGGGAAGCCTTGTAAATTACCAAGAGAAGCAACTACTGACCATGCGGCAGAGCTCTGAGAATCAGTCAAAGCCTCAGTCTATTAGGCCCGATTCATTCTATTTGCAGGTGCATTAAAAGAAGTAGGGAGCATTGCAAAGAAAAAAAAAAAAAAGAGCCCCAGCCTTTTGATTAGTGTTTAATAAGAAGGACACACGGTGGCTGGTGCAGACTCCTAATGGCCTGCAGATAGAACATGTCCACGGTGGGACCCTCCCTGCTTCTACCTGTCCATTGGCTAGGCTGCAGTTTAGCTCATAAAAGCAACAGGACAACTTCAAGGGAGTGAGCCCGTGGCAGGCACAGAAGCCTGGCTTTGTGCTTTTGTGCCTTGAAGCTTTGTTTCGGAGAGAAAGTTGGCTTCTGAATTCACTTGGTGTGTCACACTTTTCCAAACTTTTGACTCTATAACTTCGTCTCAAACAAATTGGCCTGAAAAAGAAATGTGCCACAGTCAGTTATACTTTTCCTGGCAAATCCATCAAAGGGAGTAGGCTCACTCTTTTCTACCCTTAACTTTTTATTCAAACTACTTCTGCATTGTTATAATAACCTCTGTATTCTTGAACGTGCACCAGAGGAAGATGTAAAAGGAAGCTTGAGGAAAAAAGGATGTGTGTGCACTGCTCACCTAAACGGAGCTGCCAGCCATAAGCCCCACGTCCACAGGGGACAACCCGCACCAGTGCTTTTGTTCAAGCACTTCTTGATTTAAAGTTCCCCTGCCATTAAAATAAAATCTAGCGCTCCTGACTTAGGCGAAGATGACATTTAACCATGTACGACCGAGCTTTTGATTACCTAGAGATCATTAATCTGGACTGAATATCTGCACCACTATTCTGAGGTCATATTTCTTTCTAGGGAGGGACTCAGAATACACCTGCTGGGCTTCCACACGCAAGGCCACAAGCCCAGATTTCTGCATGCCAACTTCTGGAACAGAGGAGAAAGGGAGTTGTGATTATCTCTAATTGTCTATGCTTATCATAGCCAGATGGCCATAATTCAGGAAAAAAAAAGAGACAGCTCTCTTCCCTGTCGTTCTTTCAAAACCATGAGGTGGGTAGAGACATACAGGAAGCAATCGATGACCCCTGCACATACTCTCTCTCTGCCGGATATGGGGGGTAATTCCTGTGAGCACACCCATGGACAGACCCCCACTTTGTGCCTCTGTGTGAGTGGCTGTCCAGCGAGGTCTCAGTTATTCAGAAAGCCTGCCATATTCTGGGTCATTTCCATTCCGTGTATCCCTCACGCTCTATCATCATCCCTTCACTTGCTGTCTGCTATTTCTGGTCATGCCATTGCCAGGGTGACAGAAAGAAGCATCTCCCATTAGCGGCCCCCTCTCTGCCAGCCGTGCCCGTGGCACTTCAAGCGGGGCTGCTGCAGCGAGCACTCCATCAACTTCCACCTCTCAGAGCTGTCAGCCCGCGGTGATGTATCTACAAAGGGGTTTCAGAGCTTTATACGCAAATAATGCCTCCTCCAAAGCCCATATTAACTGAGCAAACAATACGCCTTAATTCAGCCTGTTCATTTGCATATTTACACAGAAGTCCCTGCTGCTTATTTGCCTAAGATAATGAAAGTGCATCCAAAAAACCTTCTCCACTGCAGCCTAAGCACACAGGCGGAAAGTGTGATGGGTTGATTGAAAGTTTTAATTTTTTTTCTCTGGGGGAGAGTCATCATTTAGATTGGTTTAGGTAACCCTTAGGATCTGGTAAAAGAGAGAGCCCTGCTGATTTATTTCAGAGCGTGCTGCCCAATATCCTTCAGTCCGCAATGAGGTTAGTAACACCTGTGGAAAGCCGTGGAGTTTAACAAAGTTGTGCAGGAGAATGAAATCCTAATACTGGGAAGCAGACTGAAAAGATACCTCTACTCCCAACTGCCCACAGAACAAACGGTTCCTCAAACGCCCCGGGTAGCTCATTCAGAGTAGCGCCAACAGAACTCACCTTTCTAGATTTTCTCAGTCTGAAGGATTTCACCACCTTGATATTGTTTTCAGCAAAATACTCCTGAAGATGATTTCTGCAGTACATCCTAATCAGGCACGCTCCCCCAAATCCTTTTCACATAGATAAGCAATGGAAATAATCAGATGTTCAGCATTTCCTTTTCTCAGGTGAAATGAGTTCGGTTTATCATAAAAATCATTAATTGAAGTGAGTGGAGAAAAGCATCAAGATTAGAAAGAAAGAAACAAAACTTTTTATTCACATACTAAATGATTGTGAATGCAGAAAAACATAAGGAATCTACAGAAAAGCTGCTACTGAAACTAATAAGTAAATTTAGTAAAGGAAGATTATAAAATTAACATACAGAAACTGACTATATCTGTATACACTAGTACCAAACATTTGGAAAAGGTAATTTAAAATCAATACGATTTACAATGGTATTAAATGTCAAGACAGTATAGTTTTGAAATAACTATAAACAAATAGACAAATAGAAAAGAGTGGAGAGTTCAAAAATAGATCTGCAAACACGAGGTCTGTCCGGAAAGTGTCCCGCCATGTGCAATGAAAAATAGAGATGTTTACTGAAGAAGATACAAGACACAAGAAATGTACGTCGGACAATCATGCCTCAGTTGCCCTCAAAGTGGGCACCTTGGGACCTCACACAGTTCTCCCAACGGCAGCACGATGCTCCTTCTGCTCTGGTAGCAGAACCCATGGAATGAATTTTGCCGCATGTTTCATGCCAAGATCCTGCATCAAAATCTTGGACACAGTGGATTTTGGAATCCCCAGATCAGCTTCTAGTTCTCACACGGTCAGTCACCGATCTTCACGGTCAGTCACTGATTGCAGCCCGTGCACATTCAACATTCTCAGGTGTCCTGCTTGTTGCAGGCCTTCCAGAATGTGGGTCACTGTCAACAGATTCTCGACCATCTTTGAAGCATCTGTGCCGCACTTTTATTTGTGCTGCACTCAATGCTTCATCCCCGAAAGCCTCTTGAATCATCCAAATACTTTCCGCAGAGGAATGTTCAAGCTTAACACAAAATTTGATGCAGATTCGTTGCTGTACTTGCTCAGTCATTTTGAATGTGACGGCCACACAGTGCACACGCTCACTCAAAGGTGTCGACCACCCCCACTGACTAGTGCAGTGAAGTTGTCATTGTCCACACATGTGCAGTCCAGTCCACTCTCCTTGGCTGCCAGGTTACACTGGTGTCGCACACACTGTTCTCATTATATTAACAGTGGCTCGTCTTTTTTCTGGACAACCTCATATATGGTAAATATGTTTTAGACAAAAATCCAAGGCAAATCAATGGAGAAGGGAAGGTCTTTTCAACAAATAGCACTGAATAACTGTTTAAATGTATGGAAAAATAAAACAAACCTTTACCCCTTCCTCACCATGCACGAATTTGATCTGAGGTGAAGACAGACCTGAACTGAAAGCTAAAATCCTAAAGGCTTTAGAAGAAAAAAAATAAAAGAATATTTGTATGACTTGGGGTAGAAAAAGATTTTTTAGGGAACACAAAAGTACTGACCATGAAGTACTAATTTTATCAAAATGTAAAACTCATCCAAAGACACTATTAAGAAAATGAAATAGGAACTACAGACTGGAAGACAAAATTTGTAATGCTCTTATCTGACAAAAGATTGATATCCTAAATATATAAAGAACTCATTGATAAAAAGAGAAACAACCCAATTTAAAAAATAGAAAGAGTTCTGAATTCACACTTCACAAAAAAGATACAGACGGTGGCAAGTAAGCACAGGAAAGGATGCTCAATGTCTTAGTCATCAGGGAAGTGCGAATTAAAACAAGACTGAGGTGCTACTTCGTACCCCCGAGAAGAGCTAAATTACAAAGACTCTCAGAAATTGCCAATAGTGGTGTGAAGTGGTTCACCCACATTGGAGAACTGCATGGCAGTGTTTTAAGTTAAACATATACTTACACTACCATCTATTCCATGCGTGGCACTGAACTAAGAAAAATGAAAACAGGGTCACACAGAGACTTGCACAGAAATGCATAATGCAGTTGTATTAATAATGACCAGAAAGTCTGGAAAAACCCACATACTAGCAACAATGAACAAACAAAAGGTGGTATGTTGGATAATGGAATACTAATGAGCAATTTTTTTAATCAACTGGTGATCCATGCAAACCATGAACGAACCTCAAAAATATATATATATATGTTGAGTGAGAGAAGCTCGACACAACAGAGCACATATTCTATTATCTACCAGGAAAACGAAGTTTGAAAACAAACAAAACTAACCCACGGTGCTAGAAATCAAAGCAGTAGTTGACTATCACAAAGAAGGCTCAATAGAAACTTCCGGGATGCTGGGAATATTCTCTGTCTTGTTTAGGTTGGTGGTCAGGTGAACAAATGATGGCCACATTTGTCTAGGCTCATTGACCTGTACCTTTAAGATCTGTGCATTTTGCTGTATGTAATTTGACCTCAGTCAAAGGAGAAGAAAAACTATCACATAGAAAATACAGAGGCTCAAGTCTGTATTGCCATGCCCCGAAACATGAAGTGGCATCTATAATCTAATTAAAAACTAACAGTATACTTAATTAGTCACTGGAGACTTAGTATATACTAGGAAACTTTTGGGGTGAGCATATTTAAGGGATTCTTTTCATTTTCTCCTCATAGTAACTATATGAAGGCACATTTTTTTATCATCACCCCCCACTTTACAGATGAGGAAACCGAGACTCAGAGGGATTAAGGAATTTGCTTCAGGATCACAGAGCTAATAGGTAAAGACAAATCTGTACCTAGCTATAAAAGCTCAGTTCTTGTATTTAAAGATCTGAAGATCATCTGAAAAGCATTCTTTTAGGGCTTTAAATGAGTTCAATACCTATGCTCAAATTGATGAGAACTCTTGATTAGAAAAACATATATCATATCTCAGAGGTGAAAGGTTCAAGAAAAAGAGAATGTATATAAGTTCAGTGAATTTAGGATAACATTAGTCATGATCAAAATAGCTAAGATTTAATGAACACTGACTATACGTCAGATATAACCAAAGCACTTAACAAACGTTAATTCATTAAATCCTCACGATGACTCAGTGACGTAGGCTTTGTTACAGATGAGAAAACTGAGACGGGAGAGTTTCAGTCACCTGGTCAAGACGCACAGCGAGTAAGTAGCAAAAACCAGCAAGGTATTGGGGAAGAACAGACGAAACAAAGAGAAGGAACCTACAGGATGTCTGCATTCCTGAAAACTCAGAAAGGAGATGTTCTCTCCCGAGAACCGTGTTGGAAGTCAGCTACGTTCAGAATGTCCTAATGAGAAAAGCCACAGGCAAAGGGAGTAGAGTAATCAGGCAGAGAGTACTCGTGTCCCAGTGTACTCACCTTCCCTTACAAGGCGCCCGGCAGGGGTCTGTGCTGAGAATAAAGGATGCTCCCACAAAAGACTGGTCTCAGTTTTCCATCGTGATGGAATTCTCTCTGCCGGGGAGGACTTCTGAGGTACCACAGTCATTGTAACTCAACTGACATGGCCTTTGGCTTTCATGTAAACCAAACAGGTATTTGTGAATTCACGTAACTTCACTGCTGCACGAAGTGAAACCCCAGGTGGAGGGAACGGTGATGCACACGCCCCTTGAATGGCAGTGGACAGTCTGGACATGCCGCTGCCAGGACCCTCCCTGGCCTTGCTGCCATCGAGGCGACTGGAGGCCATGCAGTGGGGTGAGGAGAGGTAGACAATACAGAACAAGATGAGCATGAGAGTGTCTTCTATTGTGAGATTACGAAACCATCCCCACCAAACACACAATTTTGAATCAAAAAAGCAAATGCTATGAAAATTCGCCTTAGCGGGATACAAAACCGTCATCTTTCCCATGCAGCTCAGCTCCGTCCCTGCCTCCCAGGGATGAACTGTGGTCACTTCTCTGAGGACCGACCCTGGCCAGGCAGCTTGGCAGCAAGGGAGCCACCCCCAATCACTCCTAACAGTCAAGCAAGAGGACTGACGGACTTGCGTTCTTTTCCCCACCGTCTCTACCAGGCGGCGGCGGAGGGAGGGGTGCCAGCCCAGGAGGCAGCAGAAAGTAATGCGGCCAGGCTGGGCACTGCGGGGCAGGGTAGGGGGTGGGATGTGAAGACTGTTTTTGACTTTAGATTTCTTATATGCTAGCAGGGAAATGGGAGACTGGAAAGTCAAATCCAGAGGTAAACATTTAAAATATGAATAGACTACTAGCATATGCTCTAGGAATAGAATTCAAAAACTACACCTAGTGGCAGGTATTTTTCTCTTCACTGGGAAACTTGAGAAACTGTTTTTCATCCGTTTGGGGGGGAAACTATGGAATGATGATTTCCAGTATACTGGTTTTTATTTCTCTGTGTTTCTTGAATACACAGAAGTCCACGTCTTGAAAAAGCACTCAATAACTATGAGGACAATGCAATGCCTTTTGCTTTGATCATTGCAAAAATGAAGCAATACTATCATACTAACTCATACTAAAGATAATACTACCTCAATTATCTTTTAATCACTAGAAGTATCTGATGTACGCAAGTATATCTTTAATATAAAACATATGAGTGTTTTCTCTGCAAAATGCCAGCACATACATATAATGTGACACTGGAGGTGGCATGGCAATTAAGGGGATAATTGCTGTAATTACTGATGGAATTACTCATACTCCTCTATGCTACTGTTTCTAATTATCTTGGTTTAATGAAAGTGCGTGTTTTCGCATTGAGCAGGAGGTGACCACATTCGGCCGCCTGCCTGGGATGATGCACAGGGCCCATCCCTTGAATGAGCAGAGAGCAGAGAGGTCACCACTTGTGTGCAGGAAGAAGGGGTTTCTGGGGCACAACAGGCCATCCCAATGCATGTCATGAACCTCCTGCAAAAGCTCACAGATGGGTTTCATTGGAGGACATATAACAGTAGGGGGGACATTATCCTAGAAGGAGCCCAATAGCTTTACAATCTTCAGACTTTAATGAGAATGACTTGTAAAAATAGTACCAAGGTTTCATACTGTTTGTCCATTCTTATTCTAGTCTCCAACTCAAAAATGGATTCAAACGGTTCCATTGTTCTGGTGCCGTTACCTTCTTTACCAGAAGGATGAGGCCTGAAAGATTGGTACTTTAAACGTCCTGAAAAATGCAAGACTTGAAAGAAGCCTACCATCTGTCTTTTTACTTCATGTACTTTAAATGCATGAACATTTAATTGATGGGCCATACTGCCTATGTATGCACTTATCAGCCACCCGAATGGAGGTTAAATAGAAACCCTTGAATACAGACTTTCCAGTCACTCAAAACACAGCTAATATATTCAGTTTTTCTAGAAGTAAAAAGCACTTTGTAAATTCAGATGATTATTGATATCACAGCTACTTGGTATCACCAATGAGAAGAGCTATAGTATTTGCTCTATTAAGTCTATGAAATGGGGGAAACTAGCTTGATTTAATCAATCAGCAACTCTAAAGTTCTACTTTCAGGATCTGTATGAGTTTTCTTTTGTTGCTGCTGACAAATTATCATGATATCGGTGGCTTAAAACAATTCAAATTCCTGCCTATGCTCTCTGCTAGGACTTTTATGGTGCTGTGACTTATATTTAAGTCTTTTATCCATCTTGAGTTTATTTTTGTGTATGGTGTAAATTGGTGGTCAAGTTTCATTTTTTTTGCATGTAGCTATCCAGATCTCCCAGCACTACTTGTTGAAGAGGCTATTTTTACTCCATTTTATATGCTTCTACCCTCGGTGTAGAATATTAATTGACCATAGAGACTTGGGTTTATTTCTGGGCTCTCTATTCTGTTCCATTGGTCTATGTGTCTGTTCTTACCAGTACCAGGTTGTTTTGATTACTGTAGCCTTGTAATATAGGAAAATCTCAGATATCCCACGTAGCAATATTTTCACTGCTATGTCCCCTAGAGCAAGGGTCATAAAGGAAAGAATAAATGAGACTTCAACAAAATAAACAAATGAGACTTCATCAAAATAAAAAGCTTCTGCACAGCTGAAGAAAACATCAGTAAAATGAAAAGGGAACCAATGGTACGGAAAAATATATTTGCCAATGATACCCCGAACAAGGGCTTGATCTCCAAAATATATAAAGAACTCACATGACTCCACTCCAGGAAGACAAACAACCCTACTGAAAAATGGGCAAAGGACCTGAACAGACACTTCTCCAAGGAGGACATACAGAGGGCCCAGAGACATATGAAAGGATTGCTCAGCATCACTAGCCATCAGAGAGATGCAAATAAAAACCACAATGAGGTACCACTTCACACCAGTCAGAATGACCGTCACAAACAAAGCAACAAACAACAAGTGCTGGCATGATTGTGCAGAAAAGGGAGCCCCAGTGCACTGTTGGCGGGATTGCAGACTGGTGCAGCCACTGTGGAAAACAGTATTGAATCTCCTCAAAAAACTAAAAATGGAACCACCTTTTGACCCAGCAATTCCACTGCTGGGACTGCTAAGAATCCTGAAACAGCAACTCAGAAGAATCTATGAAACCCAATGTTCATAGCAGCACAATTTACAATAGCCAAGTGTTGGAAGCAACCTAAGTGCCCATCAGTAAATGAGTGGATCAAAACCCTATGGTACATTTACACAATGGAATACTACACAGCAGAAAGAAAGAAGGAGCTCCTACCATTTGTGACAGCATGGATGGAACTGGAGAGCATTATGCTAAGTGAAATAAGACAGGCAGTGAAAGACAAATACCATATGATCTCACCTATAAGTGGAACCTAATCAACAAAAAAAGCAAGCAAAATATAACCAGAGACATTGAAATTAAGAACAAACTGACAGTAACCAGAGGGGAGGGAGAAGGGATAACAGGGGGAATAGGGAGTCATCAAGGAATGTGTATAAAGGACACATGGACAAAACCAAAGGGGGAGGTAGGATCAAGGGTGGGAAGTGGGGATGGGTGTGGTGAGGGGAAGTGGTAGGGGGAAAATGGAGACAACTGAACTTGAACAACAATAAAGAAAAGAAAAACAATTCAAATTAATTATCTTACAGTCACAGTGTTCAGAAATCTCAACTGGGTCAGAAGAGCTGCATTCCTTCTGCAGTTCCACGGGAGACTTTGTTCCCTTGCCTTTCCCAGTGTCTAGCGGTGGTCCCATCTCTGCCACCTCTGCGTCTCCTCCAACCACCCTGCCTCCTGCTTCAGGGACCCTGGTGAGCACCGTGAGCCAACCCAGATAATCTTGGATAATCTCCCTCTCGATAGCATCTGCAAAGTTCTCTTTGCCATACAAGGTAACACACAGAGTATAGGCATTGGAAATGGACATTGTGAAAGTTAAAATGGAGTCGGGAGGCTGGAGGAGAGAACTCACAGGCTCATCACGACTGAATGCACACTACTGACCCCAGCAAGAAGAGACATACCTGCATCTCAGATAGGAAGTGATACTACTCTGCCACTCAGCAGGAGGAGGGAAAGACTCCTCCCTGCCCAGGAATAGCTCAGCCAGTGGCAGACTGCCACAGCTCAGCCAATGGGAGGCTGCCAGAAATCAGCCAATGAAAAGCCGCTGTATTTTCAACTTTCAGTTTCCTCCAACGGACCCTTCTTCACAACAGCCCCTTCTGAGTGGATAAAAATAAGCCCTCTCCTTTGTTTCTCTGGACTCACAGGTGGTTCCCTAATAAATATCATGTCATGAATTGCAGCTCTTTGTTGCTCCCAAATAAACCCATTTTTCTGGAGAAATAGCTAGCTGTCTGTTTGTTAAAGGCCAACATCTTTGAAGGCCCATTATTCCACAAGACCTCTTTTGTTTCTTAATGTAAAATTTGGAGGCAAAGGGATCGTTTGCTTTCACTTCTTTTAACTTACATTTTTTTAAAAAAAATCAACAGCTTCTGAAGGCAAGCCAATTACTATTTTTATTAACTCATTTTATAGAGCTAAAAATGTCAAAAATTACATGTTTAAGATTCTGTTGCAGAACTAGTTGTTACTCTTCAGTTTTCACATCTGCCTAGTTAATAGGCGGGTGTTCCCATCATGAACACAGCACCAAGTAAATATGCACCCAGATAAGCGTTCCTAAATTAAATAAACTAAAATCCACTATTCAATTTAAATGACTCCCTCCTACCTACCCCCATGCACTGACATAAGCATTAGGTCCTTTTTCCTGACCATCCAGAGTTTTTGACTCTTCTACTCTCAGTCTTGTATCATTTTAAATCCCTTGCTCTTTCTGTGAGGTCCTTTTCATTGTTTACGGGTGCCCCTTCCAGGAAAGGGGCACATGGCAACGCCAAACCTCCCCTTTTCTCACTGAATGCAGAGTTGGTAATAAACTGAGCGAATTTAAGCCAGAAATCTAGGTTCCTTGGAGACAGCTACAGTTACTATCTTAGGTGTTTTTGTATCTTGGTGTAACTAACAGAGAGTGAGTAATCGGTGGGGTCATCACCTAATCAGACATCAGTTCAGGTGGAGATAGATAGACAGATAGATAGATAGACAGACAGACAGGGCACAGAGAGTATCCTGTGTGTCTTCTGAGTTCTTGGTCAAACTGACAAGTTCAAGTGACAAACCATCTCTATTTTTACATCACCTATTTTAAATGCTATGGAAACTTAATTGGCAGGTTCTACTGCTAACTTATTAACTTATCAGCATACTGGTAAAAATTAGATAAGAATTTAACCAACACCCAGTGTAATCCAAAAATGGTTGCAGTGAATATGAATTTTGTGCATATCCCTAAGGTGCAAGTCATATCACATTTAGTTCTATAAATTCATGAATTCAGATGGCATCTATCAAATACCTACTCTGTATCAGGCCAAGCACTGGGCTAGGTATAAATCAGTGAATAAAAAAGACAACAATCCTTGCCCTGGCTGGTGTGGCTCAGTTGTTTGGAGCATTACCCAGTAACTGAAGGTTCCAGGTTCAATTCCCAGTCAGGGCACATATCTAGGTTGCTGTTTTGATCCCCAGTTGGGATACATAGGATCCCCAGTCTGGGTGTGTGCGATTCCCAGCCCAGGTACATGTGGAAGGCAAGCAATCGATGCTTCCCTGTCACATTGATGCTTCTCTGTCACATGGTGTTTCTCTGTCCCCCTTCCTCTTTCCCTTCCTCTGTGTCTAAAAGCAATGAAAAAGTCCTCAGGTGAGGATAGGAAGGAAGGAAGGAAGGAAGGAAGGAAGGAAGGAAGGAAGGAAGGAAGGAAGGAAGGAAGGAAGGAAGGAAGGGAAAAGAAACAAACAAACAAGATAATCCTTGTCCTCATGGAGGACTAACATTCTGGAAGGGCCTGATGGAAGAGATGCATAGGCCAAGGAGTGGCGGAAAGGGTGTGAAGCTTTCATGCCCTCTCCAGGTGCTCCATCTCCCCAAATCAGCACATGTCCACCATCCAGAAAGCTCTCACGCCCTGTCTTTGGGTTCTTTATGGGGTCTCCATTACACACGCCAGGTTGGTTAAGCCATTAGCCACTGGGGATTTTAACTCAATCTCCTGCCCGTCTTCCCACCCTGGAGGTGGGATATATGGGACTAAAACCTCCACCCCTCTAACCCCTGATAGGGTCCCCAGGCCACCAGCCTCCAAAAGTCACCTCCCTCACATAACAAAGGGCCTTTATCTCTTTTATCATTTAGGAAATTCCAAGGGTTTTAGGAACTCTGTGCCAGAAATGAGGACAAAGACCAAGGACCAAATATACATTATTGTAAATCACACTATCACAAGGGGAAACTCAAGAATCCAGTTTTGGACACATTTAGCTTGAAATGCCTATTAGACAACCAATTAAAGATGTCCAGAAGCTTGGACACACTCAGCCGCAGGCTCCCATCTACATGGCTGGCAGGGAATCCGATCTCAGTCATTATCAGGGTTATTTTCCTCTCCCTGGGATACTAGGATCGCGGCTTACGTTATGCTGGAAAACCAGGAAGGAATTTGGGATTCAGTCCACGTGACTCCAAACATTGTAGTTGCTTCTTTCCCTTCCTGCCACTGTCAAGAACTGGTATTCCGGGCCTTAGAAAGGTCCCCCCATTGCCCACAGACTCGTCCATGGAGAGATAAAACGGCCTTCAGCCCACAATGCAAGTGTCTGGTCATTAAAGACATAGGCTCAGGCCACCATATCCACATCCACTTACTTTTCAACTTGAGCAAACTATTTAAGTCGTCTGCATCTCTTATCTGTAAAATTACTAGAACACACGAGTTCCAGAATCTACCACAGCTGTGAGCTTGAAATTGGTTAATGATCACGAATTGCCCTCCTGTCTGCAGCGAGCGTAGTGCCTGACGATGGCGCAGTGAGGAAGAGCTGCCGTTCCCACTGGTAATCATCACTGTTGCAAAAAACCTGCAGCAGCCACACCCACGATGGGGGGCACACGTGGGGTCACAGACTGCCTGCCCTGCCCGTAGTCTCAGGGAGCCCCAGCATTCCCCACCTCACCGCCCTGACACTTGGCCACTCTCACCTCTCCATTATAAGCTTTCCTTCTACCCACCACCTTCTCAAAGAGTCCAAAGCAAAAATATCTCTAGCGTGAGAGAAGAGAAAGTTGGGTCCTTCAAAAAAAGCTTTCCTGAGACTTTTTTCCCATAGAGTAAGAATGGGGAAAGGAGATATTGATACTAGTTATTTTTAAAAATAATTCATCGCTTATACTATGACCATGCACACTCTTAAATATGGCTTTCTACTTTACTGTTCTATATCCAGGTTTATATGTCTATTCAAGTCTGGTGCTTTGCTTGATGGTATGATGAAGAAACATAAAGTCCGAAAATGCTCGGGTGGGATACAGACAGGCCCTCACTCAGCAACAGAAAGGAGCTCTGGGTGAAATGGCTGCTCAGAAACACACCGCACCCAAATCCGAAGCCAAGCCCCCGTCCTTTCTTTTAGGGTTCATCTACCCCGTCCCAAGTTGTCTCCCTTGGGTGAATAGAGAGAGATGTTTTATATTTAGCCCATCAATTGCTTAATTATAAATGAGGACTTCAGAACTTTCTATAGTATGCAGAACAAGGCTTCCGGACTATTTCCTGGAAGGGCCAAGTTCTCGTTGCTGCAAAACGTATTCTACTAACTAAACAGTCTGACCAAAAAAACAACCATTTAATCCATTCGTCTGATTTATACAGTGTCTGAGAAAGTAAATGTCCTCCTATTTTGTTTTGAATTTTGTTAAGAAAAGTTAACTTTTTAAACCATAACTAGCAATCTTTAGTCATCATCAAGGGTGTTCTTTTTTTCTCTCATCTTAAAAGTAAAATTTACTTCAAAAATCCCCTCCAAAGATAGCTATTCATTTTATCTGAAAAACACTAGATCTTTAAATTTAAAAATTCTTCATTGAGCTTACTCCAAAGCACAATTTCTTATAGTACTCAACCAACTTGTGAAATCTTTTGATCTTATATAAGCTTTTCACTGATTCCCGGCAACAGCATTTTGACAAACAAGTTTAGCATTGAAACCAACAGTTGCAATTCAGTAGAAAGTTCTCTCTTTTTCATTTTGATAACATTTCTGCACAAATTCTGAAACCGTAGGGTCCCTGTTATCCTGGGTACAGTGCTCATTACTCATGTCTGCTTGGGCATTATTGGATGTATACTTTGGAATAAAGGGGGCTTTTACAATGTCTAATATGATGTCCTTTGCAATCTGTTATTAGCCCGTGCACCGGCCTGCCAGTTAATCATCCCATTATAGATTCTGAAAATCTGACAACCCTGAGGGATTGAAATGCAGTGCGCTACAAGATTAGAAATAGCTCCATGAAAATGAAGTAAGGATAACAAACGTTGTAGATTGGTCCATAAAATAAAGGCTTCGGAAAATGTTTGTTCTAGAGATCTCGATAGTTTTACCATAGAGGAAACAAAGGCAACCAACCAGCAGGGAGACAGGAGAGCCATGAACTTGGCCACGGGGAAGGAATAACATAAAAACAGGAGTCTGTGCAGGAATTTTTGGAAGCTACCTAACATAACTGAAAATCAAATCAATAAAGCCATTAGCTCTCTCTTCACCTGCCCTGCCATTTGAGAGCAGAAAAGGCCGACACGTTCAGGCAGCCATCCCCAGAACGGCACGCCATTAATCTCGCCACTTGTTTATCTGTGAGGGGTGGTTGGCTTGCTTCTGTGTACTTTGCTGCCATCTCCAGGAACCTGTGATGAGAAGAACAGCCCAACCTGGACGGCTGGCGGAGCCCTAGAAAAGAGTCTTCAGGTTTTCCAAAGCGAGTGTCTGCATGTGAAAGCATCTCTAACAGAAAAACTGCTGGAAGTTCAACTTGTGTGCTGCTATCAGTGATTACTAGATCACAAATACCATAGCTATCGGTTATTTATTTGGAAATAAAAGTCACACTTTAAAATGAGAGTTTCAATAGCAAAATGCCAAATTCAGAAGAAATTCCATTAAAGTAGCCCGTCTAATTTTCACACCGTTAAAGATAATAGAAAAATAGTTTGTCATGAATATCTTTATTGAACAATCTGAAGAATTAATGGCAAATTGGTCTGCCCTGAATATATTGAATTACTATAAATTCAAATCCCTTTGTAGTGAACGAGTTCTTTAAAGGAGACAGCACACACTGACATTCCATTTGCTAGTGACCATAAACCAGGGTAATAAAAAGCTGAAGGCAAGAATTCCTGTTTTCCCTAGAAAACATCCTAAATCAAGGGTTGGGCAGTTCTAAGTCTTTTCACTTTGCTAAACCTCTGCCTGTAGGGTGGTTACTACCAGGGCAGACCCCCTTGACTGCCATGTAAAGAAGAAGAACACAATTCCCATGGCCCTCAGGGAAAGTTCAGGATGCTGCTCGGCCCCACGCAGCAAGGGCCCTGAAGGTCAGTGTCACCCATAACAAGGGGCAGACTCTGTTCACAACGTCAGAGTCCTGCACACTAGGGACACACCTGCTTATCTGGGGAAGAAAGAATGCCGCTCTGACCTTGATTATTTACGCTCTATCACAAATGTGCAATATTATACATAATTGCACAACTCTTTAATCTAGAGATAACATCTGATACATGAACAATGCATATCAAAATTGAAGATAAAGGAGTGAATATATGACCAGACAGCTCACCTTTTAACAAAAGGCCATCCACCAATCCTCAGACACTCTGGTAAAAGGTATGTTGCAAATGCCCAATGGAAAAGAATAGAACTTTTGCATATAGTCAAGGAATTCTTAACCTATGAAGTCTAGGTAGTTCATGCTTAAGATTAGAATTTATATCATCTTTTTACCCTGCTGAACTGCATGTAGTATGTTTTACACCAGGAGCAGTGTCTTGTTTATCTATAACCTTTATTCCTACTGAATAGTACGGCACAATAAACAATCTTTAATTGTTTGTTGAACTGAACTGAATGTAATAAGTATGTCACTAGAGATTATTCACTGATGATGGTTTAAAAATCTTCTAAAATAACATTTTTTTAATCCTTGGGATGATTATCATCATTTTGAAACAAATTGCTACAGCTTTGTTTGGAAAGATAGCTCACAGCAGACTTCTCTACGAAAATTAAGCCACTGTCAATATGAAAATCAACTCGAGGGTAGTCCAAGTAAATGTTAATAGTTTTTCTAATCCTTTAAAAACACATTGGAAAAATATCTAACAAATGACTCAGTTGACTTGTAAAGTTTAAAAAGTAAACCATCATAAGAAAAAAAATTAACGGAGAGAATGAGTCAGCCAAGTGAAGATCCCTCTACTTCCTGCGACTCAGAAAATACACCAGGTAGAACTAGGTCAGAGGTGTCATTCCGGCACAGACACTACACAAAGGAATACACAAATCGGAGGCAACCACTCCACTACACGAGGGAATTAGAGAACACCCAGAAGGAAGGCCAGTTAGACTTTTCCAGAAGCCCAGACCTTTTTTGAAGAATAAAGGACTGGAGGCTCATAAATTTGAAAACTGTCAAAGCTGGGTTAGCCATGAACATCCAAGTCAAATTTACTGTAGAAACACAGTGGTTAACATCACCCACACAGACAAGGAAAACAGGCACTTCTTAAGGTCAGCACTATGTTTTCTGCCCATTGTCTCTAGACTGGACCACAGATGTGAATGTCAGTTCCCTTCACTATACATTGGTCCAGAGTGTAATTGGACTCTTAGCTGTCATCTGCCCAGAGAACAGCTCTTCCCACAGCTCTGCCAACCGCACCAGCTTCCAGAAATGGGCCCACATTGAAGGAATGAGGGAAGGGGCCAGTCCTTGTTCCACTGTGAAGATTAGCCTCCATCCCATAAAGCATGGGGCACAAGAAGAGGTGGCGCCCCAGAATTCGAATGCACCATTTATTGTAGAAACAAAACTGATATCTTAAAGTTGATATTAGTCATGGGAAAAGCCAAACTTTTAGTCCATCAGTTGCATAAGAGACCTGCTTACTAACACATGCCCACAGCTAAACTGTGAGAAGTGTGTCCATAAAATACCCATTGGCACACCCCAGAGTTGTATGGCCAGTGAACGCACATGACAATTTTCAGGATCTGTAATGTATTTCCACAACATGCCAAAATTCCCCACACACCCTATAACCTCCTCAAAAACTAGTGGTGCAAAAGTGATATTCGACCCAGAAAATAATTTTTCATTAAGTAAACTTTTCTTCATGACTATTTTCCCTTCTGTATGCTGTAGTATCCATCTACATTTTTTTCTTTGATCAATAATTTCATGGACTGTTTGGAAGATCAGATAAAACAATGTAAATATATATAAAGTGTTTATAAATATAAGACCTGTACAAAGTTGTAATTTTTATGGAGTTGAAGGTGACTTCTCCTCAGACTTCTCAGACTCTCAAAATTATGTCATGAATATAATCAGGTGAAAAGTTTAAAATGGAGTAAAAGTAATATTTCTCAAGATGGGCTGGCTGGTTGCAGCATCAGGAGCCTCACACTAACCTCCTCTTTCCACCAGAGCAAACCTAAGGGCCACAGCCCAGGCACAGGAGAGCCCAGCCTATGGAGAGAGCGAGTGCTTTATGGGAACGGGGCACCACGTGTTCCCAGGGCTCCCTGTAAACATCGGGGAAGGACTGGATGCCCAGAGGGAGCACCGTGGATAGCGTCTCCCGCCAGATCAGCGCTGGGCTGACAGCTGAGAACCCTGCCTTTCCCCCTACTCTCCTCGAGGCCCCTCTGCCCTGCAGCCATTAGAGACAGTGGCATCTTTTCTGCTAAGCAGCTTAGGGAGGATCAGCTTGAGTCTCGTAAGAGAAATTGGTCCAGAGGAAGCAGAAAAATAGGCAGGAGGAAACAGTCTCCATTGAGTAATCTTCGATGATCTAAATATCCAATTTTTGAATATATTTTCTCTTTAAACTCTCCAGAAATTCATTTTTCAACTGTTTCTTGTGACTTATTTGAACCTCATTCATCTCTGATCACAAAATTTATATGGCAGTCCCCCCTTATCTTTGCGGAATATATTCCAAGATCTCTAGTGCAAAGGAGGGGCAAAACTATATCATACCAACAGCAATTTTCCCCAGTAATAACAAATTCAATGCACTTACCAATGTGTTTCTTGAAGAACTGAAAAATATTTTAAAGTTCATACGGAAGAATCAATATGTGATTGTTGCCAAGAGATTGGGGAGGAGGATAGTGAAATTGTACCTATGATCAAATGAGTATAACATTGGCATAGAAATAGTCAAACAGATAAATGAGACTAGAAAAGCCAAAAATATCAAAGTACTATATATAATAACTTAAAATACAATTAAAAAGGACTTTAATCTGTGGGAAAAGTAGATATTTATATAATTACATGGGCAAATGGAAGAAAATAGAGGCAGACCATCATTTCATATAAAATGAATTTCAAATAAGTTAATGTTCTAAACCAAAAGAAATAAAACTATAAAAATATTTTTAAAACAGGAGGTTTCCTGTAAATCCTCAAAGTGGGAAAATCCTTAAGCAATAAAGCAAACAAAGAAGCCATAAGGAAGATAACTAAATTGTTTTTTAAATGAAAAAAAAGTAAAACAAAAAGAATCCTACTTGGCATAAAACACCATAAACAAAGTCAAGAAACAAGCTGTAGAAGCAAATACAATATGTACAAAACTCATGATAAGAAAATAGCTATATTCCTAAAGTACAAAAATGCTTCTCCTGATTAATAGGCAAGACAACAAGTCCTGCCATAGAAAAGTAGGCAAAGGAAATAACAAAGGCAATTTAAAGAAGAAGAAATGCAATTCACCAAGACAGAAGTGCTCAACCTCACAACAATAATAACAATGCAAAGTGAAATAACCAGATATCATTTTCACCAGTTATTGTTGCAAGCATTTAAGCCGGCATTTCCAGTGCTAATGAGGCTGTGGAGCCCAGACAATCTCGCAGTTGCAACGAGAATTTGAATTGCTCCTTTTTCGAAAGTATCTGGCAGTTTCCATTAAAATGGTAAATGTGCATACCCTTTGACTCAGCAATTTTACTTCCAGAAATTCATCCTCCTGAAACAAAAATCACCAATGTGAAAGGGTGTGCGTAGAAGACTCTTTCCTGCAGCACTGTTGGTTATGCCAGGGTAACCGGCTCCAACCCGATGGCTCTCCGTGCATAGGGTTAACTGCATTACGGCACTGCCACAGGGCACAGGATTCCGCGGTTAACAAGGAGGAGTGGAGTCTGTGTTCTGGACAACCGAAAATCTAAGATATATTATTAAGTGAAAAAACTGCAAGTTGTAGTGAATGTTGTGTAATATGTGCATATATACTCTTATATGGACGCATATATATTCATGTAAACACATGCACACACATGAAAAAATATGGAAGAATACCAGGATACCCACCAAATGTTGATATTGTTTTTTTTTCAGGGAGATAGGATTAGAAGTAGAAAAGCAAACCAATCATTGTTTCTTCCTATACCTCTATATTGTTTGAATGTTTATAATAAGCATTAATTTTAGAACTTAAAAAGTGTATTTTAAAAGTAGCAGCTGATCCTGCCATTTTACCCTTACTTTAATTATTTAGTCAACAAATATCTATTGTGCTTAAGCTTAAAAATAAAATTGTTCAATTGCTTAGAAGAAGAATTCAAAATAATCTCAACCAGCAGATAAAACCATTGAGTTGTTTGGAATATATTCTGCAATAGTGAGACCCTAAGGGAACTCAGAGACAGATGTAATATCCAATTGCAGTAACTAATTTATCAGAGGTTCCTGATGCATCTATGAATTCTACTTTAATTACTATTTTGTCTGTTTCTTTACACTTTAATTTTTTCAAGTTTTCTCTTTTTCAAGTGCTCTGATTTATTATTTTTAAGAATAATAGAACTCTTAAAATGCATTTACTATTTTTTCCACAAATACTAAAAGTGAAAATTAAATTAAGACAGTTCTTTGGCAAAAGGGAAAAATAATGACTGAATAGATATATCAACTGTATATATAATGATGCATTAATGCTACATTTGGAAAATTATCTCTAATTTTCCTTTCACTATGCAAACACAAATATTTTTGTGACATTTCTACAATAGGGGTGCTGTGGTCTGAATGTTTGAGACCTCCCAAAATTCATATGTTCATATTTCTAACCCCCAAAGCTATGGTACCACACTTAGAGGTGGGGACTTTGGAGACGGTTAGTTCATGAGGACAGAGCCTCATAGCTGGGATTCGTGTGCCTTTCTGAATGAGGTCCCAAAATGCTAGCTCCCCCCTTCTACCGTGTGAAGACACAGGGGTAAGTCAGCAGTCTGCAAGCTGGAAGAAGGCCTTCACCAGAACCCGACCCTGCTGACACCCTGGTCTTGGACTTCCAGCCCCCAGAACTGGGGGAAAAACATTTCTGTTGTTCATAATCTACCCAGCCTTAGGCCTGTGTTACAGCAGCCCAAACCGACGAAGACAAGGGAGGAAGACATATTCACTTCATTGGTTCCCCCAATAAATTAGGTTCTCTAATGACTTGTCCCCAAAATAAGTCATTATGTTCAAAATATGACAGAACACAGACTTTCTATGGGCCTTTGGAGAGTGCCAGCACACATATTAATCTTGTGCTATCAATTAATCTGAGGTTCTGGCCACGCTTTTTAAGAAAATGGGATATCTTTGGGTTGCTCTTGTTTTGTTGATAGATTCTTAAAGATGAAACCTTGGTCAAAAAGTATCCACTGGCTGCTTCATTAAAGAATTCTCTCATTTTTCCCCAAAAGAACTTTGATTGTTGAGAAGCACAGGTTGTTACCATAATTGTACTGATCTCCCCCCTCAGTTCCCTGAGGTATTTAAAGTTTTACTAAGACTAGTTTTGTTACAGAATATCTGATTCTGAGTACAGACTCATGGAATTTATTTTCAGTATAAGTGTAAACTTCCACTGCATAAAATACAATTTTTAAAAACGCTTGGTCAGTCAGGAAGATGTATAAGGACTACAACCCAACATAAGAATTGTTATAATTCCATATATTTTCATGCTTCTTTGGATTTTCAAAGTATTTGTGGAGAAAATTATTTCATTTGATACAATGTAGTAACCTTGTCATGTATCATCCCTATTTTTAAAAAGAAAACTGAGGTTCATGGAAGAAAGTGGTTTCCTCAGGTCCTTAGGGCTGGGGAATGGCAAGGACCATGAGCACGGACCCCTCCCTTAATTCCCATGGTTCAACTACGACAAGGCTGCAGGGTTTTTTAATATTTATTAAGAGTTAGGGGATAGCAGGAGGGTAAATATGACTACTTCTTCTCCTTCTCCTGAGTTGCTGCGGAGCACTTCCCATAGACACAAGGCCCACCCAGATTCAAGGACAGGGAAGCGTACTTCACCTCTGGAAGACTTGGCCCTACAGTCTGTGTTCTGGTCATAATTATTTATATGGTGAATGTGCAAAATTTACTCATGCCCTTTCAAGATCCCTAAAAGTCTCTTGCAATCACAGACTATGGCCCAAAGTCGAAAATCTAGAATTTGCAGCCACGTTTAAATCGACACCCACCCCGCACCATGAGACCTGCATCTTTAAGAACAAGCTCGAAGGACTCCAGCGCTACTGGTACCTAACCTAGACCCCATTACCTCACTCTGCCTTTGCCCCACTTCATCCCAGACTTCACTGTGTTTCTTCAACTCCTGACCTTCTGCTCTGCCTCCCACTTTTATGCCACCCTGTGAGCTGATGTCAGTGCGTCTGGCATGACCCTAGACTCTTCTCCTCACAGATGTATTCCTCTCCCTGAAACCATCCTGCTTCCCTGTTGCTAGGTAGCTAACCCATCCCAACCATCCCCATGCAGCTGGTAGGGTGGAAATCACATATATCGTGGGGTTCGTTAATCTTTTGAAATATTTATAAATTGCTTGAAAAATCAAAGCAGTTGAATTGCTTTTGTGACAGGGGTAATCATTGTTAGTTGAACACTTTTGTGCTTCACCCACTCACATCTCTATATGGTGGAATAAACAGTTTTCCAAGGGCTGCAGCTTGCCTCTTACTCATTTACAATTTATTAATGGGAAGATTTCCAAAGATATTGTTGTATATTTTATTTTTTCATCCCATGCCAAAAAATACTGCTTTAAAATTATCATACATTTTAATTAGAAAGTTTTATTATATAATATGATCATCTGAATTACACCTCAAAATGGTTTGATCAAGAAGAACCACTTTTATTAAATTTCACAGAACTCACTTACAATTAGCTTTCTAGAGAATAACTTCGGTTTAAAAATTACTATCTGTGTTCCATTTTGCACTGTTATTATAACCTTGGTCCTGATTGATTATGATAAAGAGAACTACTTAAAAATGGATCTGCCTTATGACCCAGTGATTCTACTTCTGGGAATTTATCCAAAGAAACCTGAAACACTAATTTGAAACAGCGTAAGCACCCCTATGTTCATTGCAGCATTATTTACAATCGCCAAGATATGGAAGCAGCCCAAGTGTCCATCAGGAGATGAGTGGATAAAACAACTATGGGGCATTTGCAGAATAGAATACTACTTGGCCATAAAAAGGTAGAAAAACCTACCCTTTGCAACAGCATAGATGGACCTGAAGAACATTATGCAAGTGAAATAAGCCAGTCAGAAAAAAACAAATATCATATGATTTCACACATATGGTATGTATGGTATGTGGAATCTAATGAACAAACTGAACTAACAAGAAAAATAGAGACAGACTCTTAGAAAGCAGGTTGACAGCTCTGGGGGGTGGTGTTTCAGAGTGGAGGGATCTAGAAAAAAGGAAAAAGGACTCACAGACTTGGACAACAGTGTAGTGATTGTGGGGAGGAGGGTGTGGGTGGACGTGGAAGAGGGTATAAGGGAGATAAATGGTAATGGAAAAATACAATAAAATAAATTTTTTAATAAATTGATAGTAAAAAATTTTAAGAAACACTAAAGAAATGGCTATACTTCTTTCTTTTCAAACAGACTTCTGAAACATACATTCCATGTACCCAAAGGAAGCTGAATGAGGTAACTAAACCATCATTGTGATTCTTTTCGCTAAAGATAGAGTCACAGCAAATAAGTGAACCTCATTTCAGGTGTAATTCCTTATTCTCCATGATTCATGGGCTCTGACTAAAAGTAAAAGACCATGCACTATAATTTATAATTGGAGCCATTTGTTTAGAAATAGCATTTGTTATTTTCTGTGTCTAAGATAGTTTAAAATGTGTGACATCCCAGGTCCCAGCCTATTTGCAATTTCATTTTAAAATTCTCTACAAAATAACCACAAATTTTCATACTTATATACTATCATTAAGCATCACTTAACCTCCAGCTCTGCATTTTTTTTGCCTGTTTATGAAGAGTACCTATTAAGACAATCACATTTATTTTTCAGAATATACATTGAGGCACATTCCAAACGTCCCACTAAGCCAAACATAATTGACTGATTTACTTATTTAACAAACATTTAGGCACCACATGCAGGAGATGCAGCCGTGATAAGACAAAGTCCTTGCCCTCATTGAACGTACATCCTAGCACACAAGGAAAGCCAGTAAACAAATAAGCCAGTAAATGTAGATGAGACTAAATGGAGATTAGTTCTATGAGAAAATAACTAAACAGGAGAAACCGGACGAAGGGGCAATGAGCACCAGGTTGGGGCAGGGGCTTGCTATTTTGTACAGCAGTGATGTCCAGGGACACAGATCCAGCTAGAATGTCTTTGGACCTCCTACATATATCTCTGACTCTGGCCTGGCTCCCTCCCTCCAGGATTACGCGGCAGATCAGCACCTCCTGCGCTTCCCCAGTCGGTGCCCTTGACACACCAGTCTTGGGCAATCATCTGCATTCCCTACCTCCTGGTACCTGTCTTCGTTCCACTGAGTTTAGTAACCATAAAACAACTGATGCAAAGATTGCCTCTCCCTTAAGAGACTTATCTTTTCATGTATTCTAGTCTGGAAGGCAGGTTCCTTGAGTTTGGTAGGACCTCATTTGGATAAGAGATTAACATTCTTTGCTGAGCTCATCACTGGCCTTTATTTCTTTGAAGATGGGTCCAGTCTTTCATCTTTTCCATTTAAAGCCACAATAGAAAATCAAAAAATGTGTCAGAGGCCAAAAATAAACAAGAAAACTGCACCTACCCTTTGTGAGAATACTCTGAGTTGACATATCAAAATAGAATTGTTGGTGAGCACAGAGAAGAAAACCATCAACAAAATGAAAAGAAGTCCACTGAATGGGAGGACATGCTCACCAATGATACATCTGATAAGAGGTTAATGCCCAAAATTTATAAAAAACGTATACCATTCAACATCAAAAAAAATGCAATTTAAAAAATGGGCCAAGGACCTGAATAGACACTTCTCCAAAGAGGGCATACAGAGGGCCAATAGACATATGAGAAGATTCTCAACATCCCTAATCATCAGAGAAATGCAAATTAAAACCATAATGAGATATCACCTCACACCAGTCCAAATGGCTGTCATCAATAAATCAGCAAACGGGTTTGGCAAGGATGTGGGGGAAGGGGGACTCTCGTGCACTGTTGGTGGGACTGCAGACTGGTGCAGCCACTTTGGAAAGCAGTGTGGAGATACCCCAGAAAATTAATAATGGCTCTGCCTTTTGACCAAGCAATCCCACTTCTGGGAATATATCCAAAGAAACCCAAAGCACTAATTTGAAAGAACTTAAGCACCCCAATGTTCCTTGCAGCATTATTTACAATCACCAAGATTTATAAGCAGCCCAAGTGCCCATCAGTAGATGTGTGGATAAAAAAACGTTGGTACATTTACACAATGGAATACTACTCAGCCCTAAGAAAGAAGAAAATCTTACCTTTTGCTACAGCATGGATGGACCTGGAGGATTATTATACTAAGTGAAATAAGCCAGAGAAAGGCAAGAACCATATGACTTCACTTATATGTGGAATCTAATGAACAAAGTAAACTAACAACATAGAAACAGACTCATAGAGACAGAGAACAGACTGACAGCTGTCAGAGGGGAGGAAGATGGGAGATGGGTGAAAACAGTGAAGGGATTAAGCAAAAAAAAAAAAAACAAAACTCATAGACACAGACAACAACAGTATGGTGATTACCAGAAGGAGAGCTGGGAGGGAGGGAGAAGATGGCAAACGTGGGGGTGGTGAATGGAGATGTTTAAAAAATGTTTTAATGAAACTATTGGTCTTTTAATTGACTTGAAGACATTTCCGTTAATGTAATTTATATTTTAACATCATTAGATTAATCCTTAGCCAAAACCAGTTACTTCACACCATTTTTCATCCTCTCCACAAAGTCCATCAGCACGGCTCCAGCCATTTAAATTCCTATCTGTGCTTCTGAAACGCGATCCTTTTCAGACCTCCACCTTGATTGATTTTCAGTTGATGGCTTCTGATTGCTTTAGTTGCTTTGAACTTCATGGAGATTTGGCCCTCTGATCTCCGCTTCTTCCCCACGGGGACTGAAATTGTAATTCTACTTATCCTTATTACCACCTTGAGAAGTTATACTTTGTTCATCTGATTTTCTAATCCTAAATCTTGAGACTTTTATGAATATTAATCAGGGTGCAGCATTGTGCTGCAGCACTACGGAGAACATGAGGACTGTACAAAAAGGACTGAATCACATTATTTAAATTAAAAAGATTCGGTTAAGATCTATGAAGGGGAAATAATCCTAAACTACTGCCATTCAGTTTCACTGAGAGCAGGGCTCTGTAGGTAAATACTGTTCGAGGAGTGGAGGGGATTATGTGAATTGCTCGGGAGACCAGGAAGGCTTCTGTCTCCTCTGGTCACGCTTAGTCTACCAGTTGTTCTGTGTTGTACTCTAATGTGCCTGCAGATAAATACTTCGGAAGAAATGTCTACTCTGGGCTTTTTCTGATCACAACCACAAAAGTGATCAACTAGAACAGAGAAAATTAAAAAGTTTAAGGAAGTTCATTAATTTTAGGGAAAATGAATACCTAAAAACTTTCTTTAATGGAAAATGGCTTTTAAATTAGAGAAGCATTAGAATGAAATTACTACTCCCTCCTACTCTGCTTTCTCATTGTATGATAAATGATAGTCAGGTTTGCTGAACTGGCCGATTTCCATATTTCTGAGATATTTTTACAGTGGCCATTGCTATACAAAGTCAGCTTATCATTTAAACTGCCTATTCACTATTTTTCTTCCTTTCGCTCTCTCTGTCTCTCCAACATAGGATTTTTAAAAACTATACTGCAATTTGAAACTTGGATATTCATTACCATATTACTATTAAAAAGGCAACAAAGAAATGTTCTGGCCAAACCAGCAGAGAAATATGAAAGATTAGCATTTGACAGGCAGTAAATTACTTGCTTAGTTCTACTTATTCACATAAAAAGAAGAAAACAAAAGGTGGACACCCAGGAGATTATATGAACAGGTGTATATATTATTACATATTCTTCCCACACGGGAATTGCTTTCCCCCTGAGGAAACTGACTCTAGTTTGGACCTGTTTAGCTTTGTGATCCCTAGGCATGAGTGACACACAAGGACAGTGGTTTCTTCCACCCTCTGTTTGAGCGGAGAAGCTACACTGCTGTGGCTTCACCTCAGAAAGGCCTTTCTGAAAAGTGAGTGAAGAAATTGCCGGTTTGTTTGAGAAAATCTTACTACAGCAAACTTTACTTTCTCAAATTTAGCTTAATATTGCACTAAAAGGTAACAATGGAATGAGTTCCCTGTACATCTCATCCTACACAGTTTCCTAAACTGCTGGAAAGTTCCGTTCCTTGGCTGGCTTTTTGATGCTTTGGCTTCAGTGGAAAACAAAAAGATTTCCAGAAAACTGTACTTGAACAACAATATTAAAAATGTTAAAAAAAAAAAGAAAGAAAGAAAAAGATTTCCTATTTACATCTTTACTTTTCTTTCTGGTAAATTTACTGTTTTTGATGAAACCCAAAGCATTTGTTGCTAAGCCACTTACAGAAACAGAGGCACTGTAAACTGTTAGCTTTCAGAATTTTTATTTATTCTTTCATTGAGCATGCTTAAAATGCCCAAAGCACCACCTACACACTGATGGGAGCTGGGGGAGGGATGCCATCGTTTAAGGTCGCTCTGTTCCTCTTGGAGGCCAAGTCTCAGGAAGAGAAATGTAGGTGTCGCAGGCCTGCTGTGAAGGGCTGGCCACGGCAGCAGCCTCTGTGACGTGGCCTGCGGTGATTCCCGGGCACGGCGTACCTACCACCCACGGACCTGCAGCATGGCTACTACTTGCTACGTAGGTACCCTTTATTCTGGAAGAACGATACACACGCCCTTTCCGAAATATCAGAGGGTTTCCGGATGACATGTATACATTAACTGCCAAAAATATAAACTAATACTCACCTCACTCTTCTTATCCATAACTATTCCCTTAGGACCTAGAGTCTTTCCCGCACAGAAATTATGAGACACCTCTTGAGATTACTAAATATGTGGCCTTAAACAGTAAGTGCAATTTCCAAAAGGTTTAAATTTAAAATCGAGATGTCCCTAAACCACTGGGGAAATCTGGCTCAATTTGTACCATCGTTTTTCACTGCACCGCTTCATGCTCGGTCTCTCTGGAAATTTTCTTCTGAAGTACAGGCGAAGTTTCGGTCATTGCAGGGCTAGTGTTGTGTGAAGTCAGCAAGTATATTTCAAACTTTAAATTGTGCACTAAAGGAACTATATCTGCAGTCAGTAATTACAGGGTGACATGAACCCTGGCCCAACAGGCTCAAGGACAACGCTGTAGAGGTATTTATAATACCGACTGGCTATGACGACTTGATGTAAACACGATCTCAAGTAAGTGTTCATTTCATAGTGACTTTGGCTATCAATACTCAATCTACTTAGTTACCAGAAACTGTCAATATGCCCTTCACCCCTGATGTTCTTAAGTGACAGGTTCCACTTCTCCAGCTTGTTATTTGTTTGTTAGCTGTATTGATTCAAATTCTTCCTCTGCTTCTACTTACATGACTAGAGGAGAATGATATTAGCACAGACTGGGTGACAAAGATGCGATGAACAGCTTAAAGTGGTGATGATTGGATCAATTTGTAAGGTCAAGGGAAAAGGGAGGGATATAGGAATATCAAAACATGCTTACCGCTATTCTTAATTACACCAAACTGATTGCCATGAATGTTCTTCTCGAATTCCACTAATATTATCTTTTCAGATAAGAACTCAATCCTTAAAATGTTTGTCATCTAACAAACATTTCTTAGTATCTACTGTGTGCTTCCCACAGTGTTAAGCATCAGGGATGAAAAGATGAGCAAGACAAGCTTTTCGTTTGCACTCCAGCGGGAAAAGAGGCATTGTGTAAACAGCCACACTACAATGGAGTAAGTACTCAAGGACAAATATGAATGTTTTGGTGTTTTAATATTTTCGGTTTTGATATAAATAACAACTTCCTCCTAAGGAGAGCTTACAAAATGAAAGTCCTTGATGGAATTCAGTAGATACATTTAAATAGAACTTCAAGAGCTAAATTGTTTTTGCAAAATATAGGAAGAATCCGACAATTTACGAGAAGGGTCTCGGACAGCACTGTTGGGCAGGAATGTAACATGAACCACCTGTATAATTTTTATGTGTTCAGCAGTCACACTTTTAAAAAGCAAAATTTTTAGAAATGAAATTTATTTTAATGATCTATTTAACCTATCCAAAACATTGTCATTTCAACACATCAATATTTAAAAGTTATTACTGAGATAGTTTGTTCTTTTGTTGCCGTCTTCAAAATCTTGCATGTGTTTTACACTTACAGCACACGCGATCTCAAAGTAGCTACATTTCCAGTGTCCAAGAGCCCCCACGGACGGCCAGTGGTTAGTGTGCGGGACAGCACAGGTCGGGTGGGTGAGAGAAGGGGGTGCAACCGACGAGATGGCTGTGTAACATGACCTCTCCCTGCTAACCCCGTGACCTGCAGCTGAGGCTACCATCCTCTCAGATACCTGACAGGAGAGATTTGTTCTGAATTACAAGGAAGCTAAATTTCACGAAAGTATTCATATGATGTGGGTCAAAATTGCACCAGCATATTTAGAGATGGGCGGCATGAAAGACTGTGAATAAGCAGGTGAAGAGGGCTGGGTGCTGTTGTTAAGCGATGAAGCCAGATAGCTGTGCTCAGGCAAGAATGGAAAGGATGTAGGGTCCATTCCCAGGGCTGTGGTTTTCCGTAGAGCACACTATAGAGAAAATATATGAATAGATTTCTGCATCTCACCACTTGGATGTCCCACAACTCAACATAATCATAGTTTAATTCACCATTGAAATGTTCCTTCAAACCTACCATTCCTACGTTTCTTAATGCCTCCTACTCGGTTATCCTCCCAAACGTACCTCCTCATATCCTGCAAAGCTAACTACTTGTCCTACTCTCCACTTTCCTAACTCTATTGCAAGCCATCACTGTCTGCAAACTCAATTATTACCATTGGTCTCCCTTTGAAAATTTGATCATTTTCAATCCACTCCCCACAGGAAGAAATATTTTTCTAAAATGCAGTACAAATCATAAAGTTTCCTGTTTGTCTCCTTCTTTTCTTAGAAAAAATCGCCAATCTCCTAAAATTGGTATAGAAGGTACCGACTGATCTGGCTGTTGAACACACTTTCTTCTCACCCTCAATGTCAGTCTTCGAACATCTCTCAGCCCATCTAATGTGCCCACCACGTTAGGGCCTCGGGCAAGGGTTGTGTCTTCCGTATGAAAAATTCCCTAATGTTGTGGTGTTTATGTGCATGACCTTCTCCTAGGAAGCCTTTCCAATTGTTCTGAAGTCAGATTGCTTTCCTATATAGTTCTCCAGTACCCTGTACTTCTCCTATCATGAGACTTAGCATGTTCTTTTACAATTTCCCATTAATGTGATATTTTCCCAGTAAAATAATTTCTCCACTAACAAAGAAAACCCAGGTATTTTCCCAGTCTCTCCAGGGATACCAAAAATGGCACAGACTTAGATACTCAATAAATGTTTGTTGAATGATTAATTTATATCAACAGATTGGAGGTTTAGAGAGATCAGAGGAAGATATCAAGTTAGGTTATTGTGATGTCTATAATAGATGTTAAAAGCCTGAAATAAGACGAAAGGATTGATAATGTGCAAGGGATGAATGAAGTGTAAGGAAAGATATTTAGCAAGTAACTTTAGCAGGAGTCGGTACCTAACTAGATGTAAGAGGTAAGGGAAAAGAGAGTGTTAAGGAGGATGTCCAGCTGTGAAGCCTAGATGGTTTGTGACTCAAATAAAAGAGGAAACACAAAAAGAGCAGAAAGCTTGATGTAAGGAAGGCATAAGAGGGGATTATGTCAATCCTGAAACATTTTGAGGGAAATGTAGAAGATCCAACTACTGATTGAGGACCTCCTACAGGAAGTAAAGCTCTGAAAATGCGGGGGAAACCTAGGATATAAAGATATAAAGTCGGAAGTCATTGGTCTATCAGTGATAGTTGAAGTCACAGGAATGAGAAGCAAGAGGATGGAGAGTGAAAAGCAGAGACCATGAGGATCAATTCTAAGGATGAGGCTGAAGGATGGAAGCAGTAGCATTTCTGCTGAAAATGGCAGATTGAACACATCCATCTACTTTCAGTCTATTCATAAACCACACTAAAAAAAGAACACATATATCTTTATTTTAAAGTATAAATCATAAAGACAGGTAGAACAGAAGTACAAGAAGAGAAGAAAAAAAGAATACAACTTGAGAAGGTGAAAAGTATTTGGACAAATGGTAAATAATTTAGCAAGCTGGAAAAACACACACACACACACACATCAGAATTTCACCCAGTATTGAGGGTGGCCAAGCAGCAAGCCAGTTTCTGTAAGCAGCGTCATTCCGAAAGGCTTGCTGAGAACCAGCAGTCTACATACTTCAGAAAGCTGGGTTAAAGCTCCGTCCACGTGTGTTGCATTTCCATTTCATTTTTAGTTGTCAACTCTTAAGTATAAGCAGACAACCAAGTATTACAAAATACAAAAGAGTTTCTACTATGAAATACAAAATCAAAAAAGACAGTTAAATAAAAGTTGAAGGAGAATGGTTTTTCATGGAGAATAAAACTCCAAAGACAATTACTATACCCTTGGGGATAAAAGAAATAAAATATTGCAACTATGAACAAAAACAGGAAACCATTTAAAAACAATCAGAGAGAGAACATTCTGAGAACAAAAGAAGGGTAAATTTCTCGAAAATTAGTATTTTATAGTAGAAGCTAACAATTCAAAAAGATAAGTTTGAAGACAAATTTAAGAAATATTCTAAATCGGGCAAAAGGAGAGATTAAATAAATATTAAAAATTGCTGTTGTCAAGACGTTATAATAAAACAGTATTTCTCTAAATAGAGAACAGAGAAAGGAGGAGGAAACCATTTGTATTATTTTCCTATTGTCTCTGTAACAAAGTACCACAAACTTAAAATAGCACAAATGTATTATCTTCCAGTTCTGGAGGCCAGAATACTAAAATTAGTTTCACTGGGCTAATGTCAAGGGGTTGGCAGGGTAGTTTCCTTCTGGAGGTGCTAGGAAAGATTGTGGTTTTTGTTTGTCTGCTTGCTTGTCCGTTTTGCCTTTTCCAGCTTGTCGCCACCAGTCCTATTCCTCGGCATGTGGTTCCCGTCCTCTAACCTCAAAGTACATCACTCCAGTCTCCGCTGCTGTCGTCACACGGCCTCCTCTCTCTGACTTCCTCTCTATAAGAACCGTTATGTGTACGCATCCGGCCTACCCAGATAACCCAGGGAAACATTCCTATCTCAAGACACTGAACTTGACCACATCTGCAAAGTCTCTTTTGCCATGGAGAGTAACAGTCACAGATTCCAGAGATTAGGACATGGACATCCTGGGAGGCAGGGGGTGAAGAGAACATGATTCAGCCTGCTGTTCCACTGAACTAATTCATGGAAATTTCCCACAACTGAAAGATCTGAGTTTAGAGATTAAAAACACCCCTTACTTCCCTGCACAGTGATCAAAACAGAGACACGATCAAGCACAGGGTAGTGAAATTTTAAAAAATCAGAAACATATGGAGATCCTATAGACAACAGTATAAATCTTAATGATCATAATTCTTCCCAAGAGCACACTGGACAGGAAAGACAGTGGAAGGAAGTATTTCCAACCTGGATTCCACACCAACTAAACTATTATCTGAGTGTCAAGTTAGTGTAACTCTGACACCACCAACACCTGATAAAGATACTGTAAGAAATGAAAATGACAGGCCTCTATTTCACACAGATTAAAAAATTCTAAACGAAATAGTAGCAAATCAAATCCAGCCATATATTAACAGGATAAGATAGCAACACCTAGTAGAGTTTATCCTAGAATGCAAGGTTGGTTTAACATTTGAAACACACTGTATATTACCACATCAATAGAATAAAGAACAATATATAAATACATCAGTAGACTGAGAAAAGGCAATTGATAAAATTCAACATACATGTGTGACAAAAACTCTGAGTAGACTAGAAACACAAAAGAACTTTCTCAATCTGATAAAAGGTACCAACGAAAAACTATTACACTTGATGAAGAAATACTGAACACCTTTCCTCTAAGAAAAATAGAGCGAGAAGAACAAGAAGATGTCCACTCACCATTCTATGTACACCACTGAGGAGGTCCGAGCCCTTACTAAAACACTAGGACAACATACAACATGTATAAATATTAGAGTGGAACATATAACTCTCATTGTTCACAGATGATATTTTTGTATACGTAGAAAATCCAAAATAACCTACAAACTATTTCAATTAATACTCACATTGAGCAAGGTCATTGGAAAGAAGTTCAACATACAAAAATTAATTAGATTTCATTTACTAGCAACAAACCCTTGGCTAATGAATTTTTTTATTTTTATTGTATTTTTCCCATTACCATTTAGTGCCCTTAAACCTCCTCCCCCCATAATCACCATGCTGTTGTCCATATCCATGAGTCCTTTTTCCTTTTTTGATCAATCCCTCTACGCTCTAACCACCCCCATAGCTGCTATCCTGCTTTCTATTTATGAGTCTGTCTCTATTTTGCTTGTTAGTTCAGTTTGTTCATTAGATTCCATATGAGTGAAATCATATTTGTTTTTCTCTAATGGGCTTGTTTCATTTAGCATAATGTTCTCCAGGTCCATCCATGCTGCCATAAAGGGTAAAAATGGTCTTTTCTACACCCAAGTACTTTTCCATTGTATAAATGCACTGTAGTCGTTTTATCCACTCATCTACTGATGGACACTTGGCTGATTTGAAACGAAATTTTTAAACACCATTTCAAAAGCATCAAAAGATAGAAAATACCAAGCAGTAAATCCTACAGTAGTCGTACAAAATCTTGGTATTAAAAACCATAAACACTAATAGGAAACATTTTTTTAAATCTAAATTAGTGAAATGACATGCTTGTGGGTTAGAAGAATCAATATTTTAGTTAAATCTTGCCCAAAATAACCTACAGATTTTATTCAATCCCAGTTACCATTCCTGGTATGTTCCACTTTGGGTTTGGTTTTAGTTTTGGTTTTGGTTTATATTTTTGGTAGACACTGGCTAGCTGAATACAAATTTTCCATGAAGCTATGAAGGAGCTCAAATAGCCAAGACCTTGAGGAAGAACCTTTAGTAAGAATTAGGCTGGAGAACTATACTCCCAAACATCAAAACATACTAGAAATCTAAAACAATCAAGGTTATATTAATGGTCCAAAGTCAGGTAAACAGATCAACAAATGAGAGCAGAGTTCCGAAAGAGGCCCACAAATACACAGTCATCTGATTTAGTCAAAGGTGTCACTGCAGTTCAGTGGGGTGCACGACATTTTTCTCAATAAAGGATGCAAAAGATTGGATCTCCATATGGGGAAAAAAGAACCTTAGCCCATCCTTTACATCATATTCAAAAACCTAGCTTTAAGTAGGCCACAGACCTAAATATTAAACATTAAATGCTTTTTAAAAAGCTTCCAGAACAAAATATAATGTGATTATTTTGTGATCTACCCACACCATATAATATGAAATGGCAAAAAAAAGAAAACAATTGGCAAACAGAATAATATGAATGAATTTCAAAAGCATATGCAGTAAAATAATATAATGCAAGGAAGTACATACCATATGATTGCATTTTTATGAGGTTCAAGAAGGTAGAATTAATCCACATCAAAGCAATCAAAGGGCGGTGAGCCCCGCAGACAGGGTGTTGACAAGCACAGGGCACTAAGAAACCCTCCTGACTTATGGAAATCTTCTGTCTCTTCATCTCATGCACACATGTAAAAAGTCATCTCCTGTACATTTAAGGCTTGTGCAACTTACCCTCCAGGAGTTTAACCTCAATAAAATTTAAAAGGCTTAATTGACATTTCAGGGTAGAATATAAACGTTTTAGACATACAAAGTCACAAACTATGCTCTCTGTGAGAGCTATTCATGGCTGTGTTCTACAACATGAGAGTAAACCAGCGATGAGGAAGGCCTGGGTAGAAGAAACAGGAGGTCAGACCAAGGGGAGAAGGTAAAGGGGCCCCAGCATGATGATAAATCAATCCCAGAACGTCCCAAGGAAAACAGCCCAGACTGGAGCAATCTCTGGGAGAAATGACTCCAATTATTATTATTGTTGTTGTTGTTGTTGTTATTCAATAATTATTAATTATTCAATAATAATAAAATGACTCCAATAATTATTATTTATTAGTAATAACATTATTAATAGTAATATTATTAATAGTAATAATTTGATAGAATGCTTCATACATCTGAACATCTAGAGAGGAGATTTAGGCAGTTAGGTTGAATTAGGGAAAGATACACAGAAGAGCAAGAACAATAAGACAGCTATTTTTTTTCCAGGAAAACCATAAAAAGCATAGGAAAATTAATGTAAATATAGTTTACTCCCTAACTTGGCTTCTTAAACAGCATTTACAGGGTTGTAATCATGCGACCACTAAATATCTAGCCATCTGTCATACAACCAGGGAAGGGGTTAAATAATCCGCTAAGGGGTGGAAGAGGCCCCTCGGGGGAGGGAACATTAGGAACCAAGTCTGGAGACTGATGACTTTGTAGTACACCTGGCATCATATTTCAACCCCTTAAATGATGTGCATTCACAATTGTTATGTAAATAAAATATTCAAATTTCTTCAGAAAGAGGGTGGGAGTGCTGCACAGGAGACAGAGAGGTGATCAGTCGGGAGGTGAACTTGAGAAGGACTAGGGGTTGGACTGAGTGACGGATGGTTGCTCACCGTGGTCCAGAAGGAGTATCTCAAGGCTTTCAAATGGAGTTTTCAATGCCATACCCTTGCATTGCGAACCTATCATTTTTCATAGCAAGACAACTTCTTTTCGAAACTTCTTTAATGCAAAATGTTTTAAATAATTTGTGAAGCATTCTGTCAGCATAGTATGCTGCAGGGAAAAGACATTTCCTTCGCTCTCCCTGTCACGGCTCTCTCTCCACACATTCGGCAGAGAATGTATTACTTATTAAAGCAGATGACATTCCCCAAGAATTTTCAGGAATTATAACAATTACAGGAAAGAAGACTGTTTCCATTACCCAAAAGGCAGTAATGATGGAAGCCACTGGTGACTGTGCCAGCGAGATCGCAGAGTTTAGAGAGCAAGCACAGCGTTTTAACCTTTATTCCAGGCGATAGAAGATGATGCAGTATTCTATTATCCACGATGACAAGTGATTTATTAGGATACTTTCTTTGCTTCCAAACTGTGTTAAGCCATTGTTTTTTTCTCCAATTGCACTGATTTTTCATCTTCATGCATGTTTGGGGCTGTAAATATTTGTGCAGTCATTTAAAAAAGAAAAAAAAACATTCTCAGCTCTAGAGGTCCTCACTTTGTTAATAATGCTACATACCACATAGGAGGTTTGCCTTGCTGCATGACAAAGCAACCTCTATTTAGGCAGGCTTTTTTAGTAGCCTTGTCTAAAAGTAACCAACGGCTTAGGAAATTCCTACTAGCATTTCACTCCCCCTGCAAAAAAAATCTGCTTTCCAAAATCTCGTTTTAGGAAAAACCACTGTGTGCAGAGCCAGATATTCTTGCTGAAAGAGAAAATTATTTTAAAATAGGATTCCCAAGCATGGAAGGGTGCGGGGAGCAGAGTAAAGGCTGGCAGGGGTGATTATCTATATGTCATTTTCAGGTCTGAAATCCCGGTGTACATTTTCCTTGCCTTCAAGGGAGGTGAAATTGTCGGTCTTGTGATAATCGATCAGAAAACTGTCAGAAAGGCTCTTTCGCTGAGGTTCTGAAATAAGAACAAAACATTGAAGAAATCTTCCTCCTAATGTTCATTTCCCAAGGAGAGAAAGGCCCGGTACTTCAGAGTCCTGATAGAGTGGCAGATTAATATTTAGTTTTCAGGTAGGGAGGTGGTGGGGAGCACAAGAATGCTGAGTCAGATGGTGCTTTGCAACATTGATATCTTTTTGACAAATTGCCCAGATTTCATGGTTAATGAGCCATTGTCATCTGTGTTCTGTAAATGTACAAAATTAAAGTTCCGAAACACTAAAGACTGCCACCCTAGTGCGTTTTCCATTATTGATTGCCCTTTGTAATTTTGTTAGATACTCAAATTTAGAACTGTATATGCATGAAATGAAGGAAAAAATTAAAGGAAGAATGTAATAACAATCGGTATAGTTTCAGGTTGTTTTTTATTTTAAAATATATAATCCAGCGAGAAGGAAGTCAAAAGTTTTGATAACTTAAATAAAGGAACAAAAGAATTGGATTTTATTTTACTGAGTGGTTTGAGTAAATCAATCTTTGTGTGTCTAGGACTTTATCAACTGTCAAAAAAAGTGAAAAGAAACATCGATTGTAAAACTCTAACTCAAAAAAAAGTGTGTTTTTACTTTCAAGATATCATAATTTCCATAGGACACTAATCTACATTATCTGTTTAAAATATTCAAATATTTTATCTATGTCTATGTTTATAATTTTATGTTTATTTTTAATATTAATATTTAGATTTACATAGATTTAAAAATCACACCCATAAAGGATATTGGGATAATTTGTTTTGTGCAGGACAGTGTGAAAAAAAAATCTTAAATGACATTGAAATGTTCTAAGTTCTATGAAGCCTGGCTTTTAGTAATTCGCGGTTGCTTCCTCCCAGGGTTCCCAGAGATACTACCAGCTGAAATCACATTTTAGGTTAATTTCTCAGTGTATTCAACCACCTCGATAGTGGAAAGCTGAGCTCCCAATGAATGTGAAGGTGGGCCCATGTCTGTGAATTCTCAAATGATCATCCTGCCACCGCAGCTCCCAGCTCAGGCGGAGAAAGGTAAGTTGCTTAGCTGGTGTTCTTTGCCGCTGGGTAGATATTTTTCCAGTTCACCCTTGACCTGTTCACTGGTATTGCAACTCTTTGATAGTTTTTCATTTTATTTTCTATGTCATTTTCAACTCCCTGACTCACAGAGATCCACAGCATCGTTTTCTGTCCCCACAGGGCATTAAATTCCAGTTCTTGATAACTGAGAGGTGGACGCAACCCCCACTGCCCATCCCTACCTCCCAAGCTAGCGGCCACAGTTTTGATTCCCTCATCGTTTATATCCTTTGGGATTTTCCAAATTCTCTGGTGAGCATTTCAATGAATAGTTGTTACATTTTATCTAGTATTTCTAAGTTCTTAAAAACTGAAGACTGCTTAAGTTAATCTAATCACCACTATCCAGAAAACGAAGGCCTTTACAGCTTTTCTTTTATTATTGAATTTAATGGGATGACATTGGTTCACAAAACCATACAGGTTCCAAGTGTGCAACTCAACAAAACACCATCTGCTCCCTGCATCGTGCGCCCATGAATCAAAGCAAAGTCTCTTTCCCTCCCTATTCATCCATCCCCCTTTGCCCGCCTCCACCTACCCCAGCCCCCTTCCCCTCTGGCTGTCACCTCACTGTGGTCTGTGTCTGTGTGTTGTATTTAAAACACACACATATGTACTTATGTTTTTTAATCCTTTCACCTCCTTCCGTCAAGTCTCCGGACCCCCACCCCTCTGACAGCTGCCAGACTGCAATATTAGATATTAGGTTTAATATTCGACTCAATGATAGAGAAGATAATTTTAGGATTATGTTACTAAAAATGAAACCAAATCTGTCATGTAAGATTCAGTGAAAAATCTTTACACGAATGTCACATTCAAAATGGTTTTAGCTCTTTCTTAGCTCTTTTTAAAACTCTTTTTCCAGAGGCCAACGATGAAAAATTTGGTTGCTTTCACAGCTATATTTTTAATTCATGTAATTTATTAATATATTTGAATTTATAGGAATATAAATTATGATTAACTCATTTACTCAACTCATCTCATCTTACATCTTCTTTATTTTTATTAGGATACCATGTATCATGATCTGTAAGAACTGAAAATGTCAGCTCAAGTATTTTCTAAGCTTGCCCCACTATTCATTGTCCACCCAAATGTGAAACATTTGCCTGCCTCTGCACCTGTGCTTTTACTTTAAACATCCAGATGTCCTTACTCCTCAAGTCCAACCCTCAATCCTGCGCCTTCTCCCAGGCCTCTTCGTAGGTCTGTCGTAGTCACGGAAGCGTTCTTCACCACCCCGGGGGGAGCTCCCTTCCCTTCCGCAGAACTCTTGGGGTCCTTCTCCTATTCTCTCTTGATTTACTGCTTTATCGGGATTTTAAATTTTGTTTTAGCTTAGAAAATAAGAGTCTCTTTTTTATTCTTATATTCCATGAACCCCTTTGAGAATTTGTAGACAGTCAATAAATGCTCATTGCATTTCAATAAAAAGCTCCTTTGCCATTCAAATTGGTTATTTTTAAAAATTATATGTGTCATTCTTTAAAATATAAGCCCTGATTTGGAAGATTTAGAAGTGTTACATGCTGCATAAAAGGTATGACAACACCTGTAAAGCTCTCTGTATTCCTACAAAAAAGAAGGTGTCAACTAGATGACTGCTAAGGCTTCTCTGTCATTAACAGGCCAGCGTCCTTCACCAGCTTCTTCATGTACATGTTCATGTGTGTTTCAGTCCGGAGCACAGTGTCCACATTGGCAATGAGGTGGCCAGCGGATCAGGGTCAGAAATGCATGCTTACCCAGGAATTGCGCTCTGGATCACAGCTAGGGGGCAGTGGGCTGAACTTTCCAGCCCCCCCACCCCCACCCATGCACTGCTGGAAGCTGTGTGGCAGAAGCAAATAAAAACCAAACAGAAAACACCGGGAACAGGAAGAAAAACTCCTTCCTTCCACCACGTCTCTCCACTGTCCTCTATTGTCTTAACATAACTTGTGTTGAAAATGTGAAATGATATGGAATTCGGCTCCATTATTGCAGAGCAGGCAATGAAGGATGGAGTTGACGCGGAGAGGGCAAGAAATGGATAGTTGGCACAATAAGGATAATACATTTTGTTGCATTCATGATATCCTTAATTTAAGGGATTTTCCAAAATTTAAAAGATGGTTACATCATGTTATGTTATGATGGTTAGGTTATGTTATGAGAAGGTAAATTTGGATTTAAAAGAAGTATAATTCTTTTAAACATCGAAGTACTAGCTAACAAACCACAATTTCAGTGTATTAAATTTTAGGGAGGCATCTCAGTGCATTATATGATTTTAACTTATTCTATAATTTTTCAACTGGAGAATATATTTCACCTTTCCAAATCTGTTCCAGTTTGACATCAAAGAATAGAGAAATAAATCTAAAGTGAACTTTCTTTCCCCTTAGAATTCCAAGACTATTTAACTATTTCTTCAAAATGGGGCTGGATGTATTTTGTACTTGTTCTGACACCCCGTCAGATAGTCATGACTGATTTACCCCCATAACTCAAAGTTTTGACCTAACAATATGAAAATCTGTGTTTGCATTTATACATGTCTTCAACCGACTGATGCTCAGAAAAATCTGTCAAAGCTCTGGGATAAAATTCCTTAGACTCCTGATGTTGAAGCTTGTTAAATTTCCTGTTTGAAGTCACAGGAATGCTAAAGAAGTTATCCGCAGAAAGTTACTTTAAAGAATAATCTCAGAATGCACTATTGAAGAGACACATGGTAGAACCCTTTTTTTCCTGCCAGCCTTCATACATTCATGTATCCAGTAGTACAATTCATAATCATTTAATAAAGGGAACATTTGTAGTCTTAAATATTAAGAGAGAAACAGGCTATTAAATGTTAAAACCCTACTTGCATTTAGCTATGTTTAAAAAAAATAATCCCAGGAATATTGTAATGAGGTCTAGGTTTAGGAGCAAGCATTGTGTGAGTTAATGTAAGTAATGAACCTTTCATGTGAAATGATGTCGTGTCACAACTCATTTGCATCCCACTTAAAGTATAATTAAGTTTCTCTGACAGCATGGCTTATGGCTGAAAGAACAAACCTGGCTGCTAAATTAATCCAGAGTCCCTCAGTTAATAACACTCAGCAAAGGAAACTTTGCACACTCTTTCATTTAAAGTTCCCAAACTCCCATTTACAGACGCGTCTGACAAGTCAGCCCTACGGAAAAACCTTTCTATGAAATTGATGGCCTCTTGCCAGACAGATTTAATCATCACCCGAAACCTGGAAACTGGACTTTGATGAATCAGGACAGAAGAATATGCTCTTTTCACTCCAGCTAGGAAGGCTGGTAGCCTGGAGGGAATGATTTCACATTCAAATTTCACCGCACCATATATTTAAGCTATGGTATGTTTCCATCTGAAGTGTTGGTAATTTCAAGATTGATCATACTGGATGACCATAGTAAGTGCTCAGAAAATGATGGAATTTGTTCTTTTATTCATTCTTTCAGGACTTGAGTACTTCATAGGAGTTTCTAAATGAAGTTGTGATTCAGTCAATTCTCTTGTTCACTATTGCCATGGTTTATTTGTTTTGTTAAGAATATTCACTTTTTGCAATCCCCAGAAGTGATAATGATGTTGCCACAAGCTCAGAACAACACTGTGTAATTTGTAACAAGTGGTAACTAAACAAGGACTCGATTCGCACATGATCTAAACTGCTGTTCAGAGAGGCAGACGGGAGGGCAGGCCGATTTCTCCAGATCAGGCCCCGCTCCTCCCCAGGGCAGCGGAAGAATCTTTGCCCACCGGTCACACCCAGCAGCTGGCTGTGGTCTTCTCTTTCCGGCCACCCCAATTCAAAAGCCAAGAGGAAAAGAATCACTCTACTTTTAAATTAATGACCTCAAAACGGAGTATTGTTGGCACCGTACGTAACTGACAAGAGAGTCAGTGAAAGTGTCGGGAGCTGGAGAAAGAAGACTAGATGACACATGAGACACTCCTATGTCCAACGAGCACCAAATTATTTAGTGATGTGATGCCTAATGGACTTACTCTAGTTCTCTAAACCCATATTGTTTAGCGTATGCTAGGCCGAGTCACTAGGTGTTTATTCTGACAGATTACTTGCATGCCTAGGACAATTGCCATGTGGGAAATGGACCATACCGTACTCAGGTGTAACATTGTGGAGACACTGTATAGTCACCTCCCTGTGTTTGCATAGCACTGATTGTCCCCAGGGCAAAACCTGCAGCAGCTCCTTTTTCTACATCAGGTTCCAGCACTACGCCATCCGTCACGCGCATTTGGGAAGAAGCATTGCATGCCGTTCCTGATTTTCCAAAGTTCTCTTCCAGGGAACAGAAACTCGCCAGAAAGGATGGGCTGATGGGAAAGAAGCATCCTAACAATTCTTTTTCTCCTGTCGTTTATTAAAAGAACCATTATGTAGTAAAACATAAAGAGTAAAAGTCATGTTCAACTCAGTGATTTTTTTTGGCATGTTGCCGGAACATGCTTTGTCCTTAGCAGACAAAGACTTTACGCCAGCTATCCAGCTGAGGCCAAAAGGTGGTGGTAATGGAGTTCTGTCTGCTAAGTGCCTTTCTTTATGAGTTATAATGCACGTTGACAGAAGGTAAAGGGTCGCAGCAAAGCCCCCTCCACTCTGAGACCGGCTGCTCCCAGTTGTCCCCCACAATCCACTTCACATCAAAAGATTCAAAGGTTTAAATACAGAAGGCAATGGCTTCAGGTCATAATTGAAAAAAAATAAACTAAATATTTAATACATAGCCATGTTTTCATTATTTCATTAAATATAAGAAAAATGTAATATATTTGTTTTAATTATGTTAGCAATTGTGTGCAATATATCTATTACAATATTTTAAATAATATTTATATAATGACATATGGAATTTTTCTTATGTACAGGCCTTTGCACAATATTCACTGAAGAATGAGACACCTTTCTTTCTATGCCAATGAATGATTATAGATACATAATTATGTATGTGCTTTTATACATGTATTTCTTCATTCAATCACACCTAAAAAGGTTTGTATGAACAAGGGTTGAATTTACATGTGAAAACATGTCTAAGGTTCACCATGTACATGGGAAGGTAACCCCTCGTGGTTTATTGACAGTTTCTGTGAGTCCCTAATTACTACAAAACACAGATGTGCTATAGTATAGGTTACGTTCCAACAGCTTATCACATTTTATACACATCAGTACAGCTAGGAAAGGCGGGAAACCATGGCTCCAAGTTGGTTTAAATCTTTTTGTCATTTCCAATGACAAAATTTGGTCATGTTGACAAGTTTAGGGGCTGTCTATTGAAAAAGGAGAAAGAGAGAGAGCAAGGGGGGCGGGTGGGAGAATGGGAGGGAGGGGGAGAGAGAAAGAGAGAGAGAGAGAGACTTGCTCTGAGTCCTTCTCCCCGCTGCAGTCTCTGTAAATGACAGGATCATATTTCATTTCTCTCTGATTCTAAATCTTGATATCGGACAGGATTCTCCTTCTCCCTCACTTTGCACATTTAAATAGTCACTGAGTTTGTTCACTCAATTTGTTTTTGCTCTTTTTTTTCTATCGTGATGTCTCTGTCTTGAGTCTTCTGAGTCTAGATCTGTTCTGTCCAATAGAATAGTAAGTAGCCATATGTGATTATTTAAATTCAATAAAATTAAAAATTCAGTTCCTCAGTTGCACTAGCTAAATTTGAAGTACTTAAAAGTGACACAAGGCTAGTGACGACCGTGGAAATTTCCGTCACTGCAGAAGGTTCTGTTGGCCAGTGTTGCTCAGACGATGGAGAAGGGAACCTGCTTCCGAATCGTGTGGGTTCTCAAGCAATGCCAACCCCATCTTCTACTGACACTAATTACGTCCTTCCATTCATTCAACAATACAAGCAATACTAGCTTCACCTACAAAATATCAAAGTACGTGGGCTTTCACTCCCTGCGGTGACGTCACTACCGCTACTCACAAGAACGAACAGGAGGCGGGCCATCCTGGCCGGTGGCCAGTCCAGCCTGGGGAAATGGATCCAAATTGACTGCTCACTTCCCTTCAAATCAGGTGGAAGTTAATCCAAGTGACAGAGTTATTAAAGTAAAAAGTATAAAAAATAGTTCAAACAGACATCTTGAAAATAATTCACAAGCACTACATGTAAAAAAATATTTAAAAACCATATTTATATGGACATATAAGTTTTTAAATTTTAGGTGCTATGAAAATAATGATGAATGTCTTCCAAAAACATGTGTTGCATCTGAAGTGTACAAGTATCAAACAAAAAAACTCAAATATTCATAAAATATAATGTACTGGGGGTACTTGCAAAAGGTAAACCATATCTTGGTGTTTGGTCAGATTTATTGAGGGTTGAGAAAATAATGCAAATAAACAAGAAACATTACATGGTAGATTTAATTCTACAGTTTAAAAAGCTTCGATAATTTATGATTGTCCCTTGGCTTTCAGTTCTAGTAGCTCATACAGTATAAGCAGAAAGTGTTTTAGAATTAATTTTGCAAAAATCTCATTTGTGAGTAGTAGAGTTGCTTGTTCTTATTATGAGGACTACAGTGAAGATCTTTCTTGAGTACTAAAAGAACTTAAGGAGTTGTTAAAAACTCTTATCTCCCTCTCAAAACTCATTATAACTAAAAGCTGAAAATAAATGTGCAATCAAATTATTGTTGCATGCTCACAAATTAGACCCTTGTCCTCCCTCACTGTCTTCAAGTAGTATTGCACAAAGGGTTTCACACATACTTCTAATTTCCAGTCCGTGCACTGCATGTGAATTTAGGTTATCAACATTCCCCAGGAAGAGGCGCAATCCCACCCCACTGGGTCCAGGTAACACTGACTTCCGATTGTAAACACAGTTCCTTCTTTCACAGTTAGGAATTCATCAAAACAGCATAAATTTAAATTGGCAGTTTTTATGTGTTAAGTAAATAGAACCAAGGTTTCCATTAAACAAAAATTACATAAATGCTTTGTAAGGCAAGTTCACCGGTTATGGCTCCCAGGCTGAAGGTCCACCAGTAGTCCCACTGAGTCTTCACGCCACTCACAGTTTCACTATTCTTAAAAGGCTAAAAGTATTTATGGTCTGCTGTAAAACATGGAAAGTGTCAGACTCAATCTGTGCAAATGGCTAATTTTTAAAGGGCATGATCATACTGCTGAACTAGGCATTGGTTCTTCATGCTTGGAGCTCTACGGAAAAGCAGCCGAAAGCGCTGTGTCTGCTCACTGGCCCAAACTCTACTGTCGCTGTGGACACCCGTGCTGATCACTAGCAGCAAGCCCAGCCGCGTTAGCACAAGGGACCTGACCCCAATCACAGAGACAACCGCTAACAGACCCTCTGGGCCCCTACCTACTTGACTGAATCGTTGTGTCCTTTCTCAATATTTCAGAAGTTGGTCCTGTTCATTACAGTGGTCCTCTTCACTCCTCATGAATAACTATTTTACTATTTTATCATTATTGTATTTTTAGTAACTTTTTGTTGCTGATATCAATGTCTACCTTTCTGAACTGTTCATCTCCTTACTAATGCTTACTAATGTAAACTCCTAACAGGGATAAGGCATAGAAGAGACAGGTTGTGGAAACCTTCACATCCCAAACAGAGAATGTAGGATTCCATTTTCATTCAGATTTTGTCCCCGTAGACTTTCTTCCCCTGTTCCCAGAGCAGACCCTGTCTACCCTAATGAAGGATCTGATATTAACTGAAGTCAGCCAGAATCATTGGCAACTTCACTCCAAAAATTACCCATTTGGAAAGGAGTGGTGGTCAGGAGCCAAATTACCTCTTCTGCTCTTCCCCCTTCACTCCGTCAGAGATCAAGACACCACTTAATTTAAAACACCACTCCGGGAATTGTTGTAACTATGTTGTTCACAGGTCAGTGGACAATGTTGATGAAGAGACCCATAAACTACAATCTGTGGACTCTTATAAACACGACCCCTGATCATAGCCGTCTTCCCTCTAGGTCCACTCTGTAACCAGAGAAGAAAGCCTGTGAGGAAGTTCACCCGGGCTGGCCCTGGAGCTCACTCTGGTATAATTCCACACAGCTGCCAAAGGCTGTCTCCCTTTTAGAATTTTTTTCAGAGATGTTTTAAAATAGAAGGTCCATCATCAAATAACTGGAATCCTATATACTATTTTGCTGCCAGAACAAACTTGAGTAAGCTACTTGACCTCCTTTCAAAACAGGCTTTCTCCAGACTTCTCTATTATGGCTAGAATTTCTTGATTCATTTTAAAATGATCACAAGAACCAAGCATTAATTGTTTGGGATGTCATTTTTCCAAAAACAGTTTTCACAAGACGATATTCTTATCAAGGCCTGAGCCTTTCAAACTTCAACAAATGTTAGGATCCAAATGAAACATCATTGACTTTTCCTCATTCTACTTGCTTCTGTTTCAAGAAACTTAAATTTATTCCTGACTTCAAGCTCTGGATTATCACTTAACGAGTATTTATTAACTGGCCACATGGGGCCAACAAAAAGTCCTTGCCTTTATGGAGCCTCTATTCTAGTGGCGATCAGAGGCAAGATTCTGGAGTGTCAGCAGACACCTAAGGCACACACCTTACACTCTATCCATTTACCAAGAGAACTACAGGATGCCATTTTTGATTTGCTGAAGACACTAGAAAACCCGATTAATCCAGCTGAAGAGCTTTTATTTTTCATCTGCTATTCCTTTCTGCTTGAGATGAACACAGTGCTAAGAGGCCAAGGATGATGTCTAACTGTCCACCAGAATGTCCCACGGCCGAGCACACGTAACATTCGTTGAATGACTAATGAGTGACAGGCAAGTAATGAATGAATAAATGAGTATCACTGAAGTATCAGTTCACAGGGAACTCTATAACTATGGTTGATTTAACACCCTTAATTTTTCACAGTATTGTCCTGCTCGCTTCACAAAGTGACTGTCGGTGACCTTCCTGTATAATAGGCAGCGGGCAAGAGCCTAAGGAAAATTGTAAGTGCACTAGTTGTAGACTGAAGTAGCTATTTCTGTGCGTTTTGCCCCCACCCCTTACTCCACTTCCCTACATTTGGATATTCCGCTGCTGAATTCTTTGCCCTTTGCTGGTGAGAAAAGACTGCATACGGTAGCTGCAGGGGGAAGCAGCACGCCATGTACGCACTATCCCAAAGGACAGCGCCCTGGTCAGCCTGCTGCCTGCCCTCTTCAAACCCTACTCCGGTTGCTCCTACTAAGTGGCACAATTTTTTATTTGGAAAAAAAATAAGACACATTTCAAAAGCCACATTAAAATCTGGCCCTCGCAAATATTCCAGGCCAATCTCTTCCAGGTTTCCAGTGAATAATTCCAGAATCTCCAAGAAGTGCTCGTGGCAGCGTTTGAGGAGACCCAGAGACACTTTTGGAGGAAAGCTGTGGCTCTGCCCGAGCCAGTCCTGCACGGCCTCCTTCAAAGTCGGTGGAATTTTCATTCCAGCAAGCATGTAAGTGAGGTTCTTCAGCGTTCCCCCCGAAACACCCTCTGGGCCATCCGTCCTCCTGAGTGAGGTCACGACAGCCTTCTATCAATCATCTACGCGTCATCACAGTGTACTCAGGGCCATTTCCCACTGAAAACTTTCTGCCACGTAGTTCTTGTCACAAACCCCATGAAAATCATTAAATTCAAAAGGAATGGATCACAGTGGCCACATCAAAAATATTTTTCTGATTGTAAATTCACATGGGGCACTTATAAAAGTACAAACACCTGGGATCCATTTAAGATCTCTTGAATCTGAATATTTAAAAAAACGATTCAATGCCTAGAACAGGGTCTTGCACATAGTAGGTACACACTAAGTACCAGTTAAAAGTGAATGTAGGAGTTACTGAGTCCCATACTGCAATGCTGCATTTCCTAGGACAGGAAGTTCATTTTGTGGAACAGAATCCTTAGGACTCTCCGCACTTGCGATCTGTGAGTCTGGGTTTTCCAGGGAATGTGAGGCCCTTGGAGGCCAGAGCCCTTAGGGTCGAGGGTCACATTCATGCACGTAACCCCGGCCACAGAAACAACGCCCCACGTGGTGAGTGCTAACAGAGTATTTGCTGAATAAGTGAATCAGTCTGTGAACCCCTATATTTATCAAACCCCACGTATAACACCAAGAAGGTTAAATCACAGCAGAACTTAGAATACTAAACACAGATACAGCTGAGCCAGGACAGCTGAGAGTTGCATAGCTTACTTCAATGCATTTGAATAGCCTATTTTCTTTTTTCAAACGATGATCTTGATAATTTGGGCAAGATTGTAATGCCTCTCACTTAGAGATCAAATGTTTCTTCTTTATTGAAATAGTTAAGTAGGTATAAAGACAACACATACTAAACACTTTGGAGAAAGCCTGTTTGTAAGAAATCCAATCAACAGCAACCAAGTGAACAAAACATTTGGAAAAGGTGAATGCACACCCCTAGAGTAAAAGCTCCGAGAGGGCAGGGACCACATCTCACCAGACTTTGTAGCCTCTGCCCCTGACACAGAGCCACCCCTACAAGGTACTCAGTGGAAGTCTGATGAATGAGTGAATGAGTGAATTTAGTTAGTTTAGTTCTGCCTAATAAATATATCCAAGTAACTAATTGTGTTTTCACTTATCAAACCCACTTTTTACATACCACTTTCCATAGCAATTTGCTTGATGCTCGAGTGTACAAACTAAGAAAAACTGTGAGCTCCAGTGTCCAGGGTGGACTGTGCCAGATACTACAGCACAGTGGAGCCAACCATTCAGGAAGTCAGGGACACACTTAACTCTCGTCCACACTTACACAGGCCGCAGCACTACATCTGTCACTTTGTTTCTGTTACTCCCACTGCGGTGGATGGGATTTTAATCCTGTCGGCATCCTTTTAACAAACAATATGCTCACCGTTCTCGATTTTCATTTTTCCCCTTTTACAAAGTACAAAGTCAAATGGTAAAGTTCATAGAGCCGTAAAAATATATAGTACCAAATTTATTTCGATGATAGAGTGAGTATTTGGGACAGCCGCTGTCTGAAGAAATGGACTTGGGGCCTCAATAACTACCGGTCCACAGAAAAAGGCCAAGGCAGACGTCCACAGCTGGGGACCGAAGACCCGCTCACAGCTCACTGCCCAGTCAGGCTTGCCGGCCTCGGCCGAGTGGCCCTGTGGCTCAGCGTCTGCCAGGTGCTCTTGTGCGCAGAGGGTCCAGATCGATTTCCTACTGGAATGGATTCCTCGCACACAGGGATAATCCTTTATTTGAGGTTCAGTCACTTGGATTCCTCTCTGTATTCTTCACTGTCAGGCTTTGCAGTTTTTATTTATTCTTGGTAGAATGCACTCACTATAGTAGTGAAGGCACTTTTCACTCTAAGCCCCTCTTTTTGAGGCCTTATAGAAAGAAAGATCTTTAGCTAGAAATTTCTCAGGCTTGTTGACAATCTGGAAATTACTTATTTTAGAAGAGAATAGAGGTGAAGGGAGTAGAAAGATTATTCTGCCATCTTTGAGAACTTGAATGTCAGTTTATCACAGGTTTATTTTTAAATAAGATGGGATGGCTTTCAACATTTAATTTCATTGCTTTTAACTTTAAGAATAACACAGATATTTTAAAGTTTCATGAATAGTAAACCACTGTAATAGCCTAAAAAATTCCCTGTAGCCAAACTAATTCTAATTTACTCTTTCCCACATTAATTTGGTAAAATGGATGGTTGCAACACTAAATAAAAACAGGCTTTCATCTATACATGTTTACAAATTCATTTACAAATACATTTATTCATACATGGATCTATAAATAAATCAGTATTTATTTACTCTGTGGGTGTCCTTTCAGACACTTTCAACACTGGCTTCTTCCACACACAGGAAAGTCCCAAATAATCAAACTGTCACCTTTTAAAACTTCTATTTATATCACTTTAATCCATTGCCTTCCAAAACTCTCTCCATGAGAATTATTGAATGTCTACTTAAGACTAAATTATAAAATGGATACGGAAACAATTATTCAACAGTATTTCAAAATGTATCAAACTCACTCTGGGGCTCTCAAATTTTGCTACACAGAAATAAACAATTGAGCCTAATTTCTTTAGAGACCAGGAAGATTCAAGGCAATCTGTTGCCCGTCTCTCCTTTTTCTAATACAAGAAATTTTTCAAAGTAAGTTACTGCCAAATACTTACAAGTTTATCCAGAGAGAGGTAGAGAAAGAATAGTGAGTAGATTAGCTTAAAAGACTATTCTGACTTCCCAAGTGTGAAGTCTTTGATATCGACTATTAAATAGTAGAGAGGCTGGTGTGGAGGATATAGAGACTAAGTTCATATATAACTGTGCAAAAATTAATGGAAGCTTTTCATTGTCTTCTTAATTAAATGCAAAAGCAGGCTGTTTATAAAAGTTAAACTTCCTATACTTATTTCTGATTTCTTATACTAACCTTCAAGACTCTACAATGAATAAAACCCACTGAAATATTGAATCAACATGCAGATAATAGTTTCTCAAAAGCAACTTTACATTCCAGAAACAGAAATAGGAAAAAAGTCTATATAAAAATATAAAGTTATATATTGTTTTATTATATATTTATTTTCTGACCCCTAGAACTTGATTTTGCCTCATTTTTGCAATTCTAAATATAAAAGTAAAATACATGACCTGTGTTTCCCTTAAGAATAGTTGACTCAGGGTGAGACTAAGTCATTACTATATTTAAATTCCCCTTTCTTCTCTTACTGCAGGACCAAGTAAGTAAGAGAGAGCCTAGAGCTGAGTATTACAGTTCAAGAAGTCCCCAGAAGGAGACGCCACACGCGGGACAGAAGGCAGCCTGCTGTGTGCACCGTGCGCTGCGCCAGCCTCACATGAACTGGGATTGTCTTAGAGACTGTTCCCCGGAGCGCCGGCTGCCACGTAAGGAAAGTTCCTCTCCCTTCCTCCATAATCAGAATGACACACTCGTATCACCTTCCTGAGTACAAGGGGACAAACAAAAGTGACTGTTACCTAACTTTCCAATATCAAAAACTATTATGCTCACTCAAAAAATCTTTTTTCAGCACAAAAGCATTACTTCTCATAAATTCTTAAATGGTGTATAATTTTACGTCCGCTTGAACATTATTATTACTGTGTATGGATCACAGGAGGGCCATCTGGCAGGCATATTATTTGGTGCACAAATCCCTACCTGGGTTTAAAAAAGAAAGCATTACATAAAATGGTCAGTTAGATGTGGCCAGAGTTCAAAATGAGAACATGCATGAGCCACTCAGAACTTGCAGATAAATAGAAATGGAAAGGTCAGCAATGGTCTTTCTTCTTCACTGTGACTAAGCCTTTGAAATGTATGCAGGTGGTTTTTTGATTTGATAGAGGTACATCCATGGAACCAATTTACAAGTGATTTGCAGGCAAGCTGGTATTACTGAAATAAACGGTGCTATTACTATGATTTATGCTACTATTCCTAACACAAATGATGAAGTGAAATTTACAGTCCTTAATTACCACCATGAAAAATTGGGAGGGAGAGAAAAGAGCAAAGATTGGCAATTTGCAAACTTGTCAGTAAAGCAAGATGCAAAAATCCATTTGTTTTACTTATAAAAAAAAAAAAGACAGTGCATAAATGGGCCCACTGTATTGTCATCAGTCCACTGGGAAAGAGGGAGGAGTTCAGGAAACAAATGACCAGAACTTAACCTTGAGACGTTAGAAAGTGTGTCTTAGGGAAGCAGCTGACAATATGTAGCCTCTAGTAATAAAAGGCAGGGAGGTGACAAAATACCACAGTGCATGACACCTTATTCTGGGCCACGCACCAGGCCTGGTTTACTCTCCAAATAACTTCTTTTTTATTATATTTTTCAAATGTTTTATAGCAGGGGGAAAGGCAAAGTAAAAAATTATAGTTGTAATATTTAAGTAAATGTTTTCCTCTTGTCTCATTCACATCTAAGCAACAGTGGAATGAAGTCTGTTAAGATCGTCAAAGATGCTTACAGAGACATTGCTGCCCGAGAACCCTAACAAAGCCCCACAGAGGAGACTGCTCTCTGAGAGAGCACCTCAACACTGCAGGGGTCCAGAGGTCAGAGAGAGCGCCAACGCCCCATTGCGGTCCAGTCCTCTCCCCATCTTCCATCACATCCTACTTCAACAGGCCAGCCACACTTTGTTTCTAATACTCACCCCCTGCTTGACTGACCTACTACAGGTAATGTGTAAGGTTCCAATGGACCTCCTAATTAATATTTGCTAAGTTAGGCTCCGTATACAGTAATGCCATGCAGTGGTCACTCACACTACTTCCCAGACTGCTTCACAGCAAAGCTCCAAAAGTTACCAGATATCGCAAGTGATTGTTTCTGAGCGGCAAGAGAGATGCAGCAATCGGACATGGCAGAAGCTTGTTGTCTGCCTGATCTAGAAGATAATGGCAAGTGACACAGGGAAGGCCCATCCCAAACCTGGGGATTGATGTCAGTTTCAGAAATGCTAAGTTTCAGCCAGGTGCAGCTACCCAGGAAACACCGTTAGGAATGCAGGACTAACGATCTGGAGAGAACTCCAGATATACGCACACAATATATACGGCCCAGATATACGCACACAGCTGTGGGGGGAAAGTGGGGAACTGGAGTGAAGGCGGAAGGCACGGGAGAGGATCAGATGGCCACAGTGAAGAGCGTCAGGACAAAACACCCGGTGGCAAAAACAAACAGGAGACATAGTCGGAGGAACAGTAGAAGAGAAGACAATAAGCTCAAAAAGGACTAATTACAGAAGTAGGAGAATCCTGCAAATAATCTCAAGAAAAAGAAAAGATCATCCATGTCACACGTTGCACAGAAATCAAGAACAGTGAGAAGATGGCATTAAATCTGTTCCCCGAGATGACTTCCACTGGCAAATACCAACATACATGAGTTTAAGGAATAAATACATCTAGAAAAAGGGAGCTGCAAGGGGACGGCTTTCCTGACAGAAAGCAAACAGGAAAAACTTTTAGAACTCTGGAGACAGATGAGGAGGCTTTTTAAACGGTAGGTGTGAAGCATATATAAGTGTCTAATTGATTTCTGGTTTCTTCCCACTGCTTGAAATGTTCTCCTTTCATGGTTGGCATGTTACAGTGTGGAAGAAGCCTTCAGGTGAGTGCTTTATGGCGCTTACCCCGTTTGTATGTGGGACCTCCATGACCATGATAAATTATTTTATATTTGACTGGTTCCCAGAATGCCTGAGGGCATTTGGGCATTCTGCAACCAAGCACTCTCTCCATCAACTCTGGCCTTGCTCCCACCCCATGTATATTCATTTTTTAAGCAGCATTTCTCCATTTCAACCACCTTCTTCCTAAGGGTTTAAATGATAATTAAATTTTCACATCTTCTTTAATAATCTCCTTACTTGAAATTCATAAACTTCATATTTTCCCCTTACACACCTTCACGCATTGTGTCTGGATAGTAGCTCCTTCTTACGAGCATTTTCCAAGTCAGCTTGTGGCCACCACACGAGAAATGCACCGCGCAGAATCTGAGATGCTCTGTTTCTCCTAAGCTACAAATACTTTCATTGATTGGTAATTCATGAATAGTTCATGTTAACTACCATTTCAGGGCTAACTTTATGTAAGAAACATTACTATAGTGCCAGCCATTCATTATCTCATTTTATCATCTCCAAATACCTTTGAAGTGCAGGTTTTCATTTGTTTTTATTCCCTCCAACTCGCAGACAAGGAAGCTCGGCGTCAGAAACCGGTAACTCACGCGCCCAGAGGCATGGGGAAGTTAGCACCAGAGCCAGAGCTGGAGCCCAGCCCGTCGCTGGCCTCCAAGGTATTTCATCTGCCTTGGAGAGGGCTCGGACTCAGTCCTCCAATCTGACTTTATAGGTGCATCAATTGCCAACTGATACATTTTCATTATCGGAACACCGCACAAAACAATTAAATTCTCATTAGTGAAAGCAGGCATCTGTCAATTCTGTTTCATCCTAAGGCACAATATCCAAAAGCATAGAATTCAAGAATTGTTTTATTCCTTTTTCCACCCTCTCCACACACTTTTATCAGGCGATATCCTGTCGCCCAAGAGACCTGGGAGTTGTTTTAATGGGTCTTCACCTCTGTTACTCTCTCTCTCTGTTCTCTCTCTATAACCTAATTACTCTGAATTCATCTTCACTGATAAATAAATGTGCGTAAGATCACCACGATTTGAAATTATTCCTTAATTTTTCTTAATATCATGATACCCACTTCATCTAGAGTTGACTTTAATACATATATTATTTCTTGTTAAATATAACAATATATTATATGTCCAATAAGTATAAGTATATACATACTCTATTTAATGGTATTAAGTTAGAAGTATATCTTTATATTATGTGCCTTAGTGTGAATACATTAATATCTTAACTATTATCATAATATATATCTCCACACATAATTTAATATCTATCTCCACACATAATTTACATATGTATGTAATATATGTAATTTAATGGTGTTAGCCAGCAATATATCTCATATCACATGGTTCTCAACTGACGTATGTATTGGTTCTTTCCTACATTCCTCTCCTACCGCTTCTCTCTTCTACACTTTTGTAACTGAAATACCAGTTATTCTGATATCTTCTCAGACACATTAAAGACTGAAATGTACAATCATATTTAAAAGGAAAAAAGATGCCATACCTCTACCTCTGTGACACTTTCTCTAGAACTTCACTGTCCAATATCGTTGCCGCTGGCCATACCTGGCAATTTAAATTTAAATTTGAATTAATTAAAATTCATAAAGGTTAACATTTGTTTTCTCCATTGCAATAACCACATTTCAAGTACTCAGAAGCCATATGTGGCTAGTGGCTACCATTTAAAAAAGAGTGTACATACAGAACATTTTTCATCATCACCAGAAATTTTTGTTGGGCAGTACTGATCTAGAAGTTTCCATCAATAAGTCAATATTTAGTGTGTCTTGCTGTTTCTCTTAATATAATTATCATCCATGAATTGATAAAGGCATGGTATATACATACAATGGGTGCTATCCAGACTTTTTTAAAAAGGAAATTCCACAATATGCAACAACATGGACATTATGCTGCGAAAAATAATAAGCGGATCCCAGAAAGACAAGTACTATATGATTCCACTTATATGAAGCATCTAAAACAGTCAAATTCATGTCACCGGGAGTGGAACGGTGGTTGCCAGGAGCTGGGCAAATGGCAAATGGGGATTAGTAGTTATTGGCATAAAGTTTCTATTTAGCAAGATGAATAAGATCTAAAGATCTGATGTATGATATTACACCTACAGTAATCCATCATGTATTGTACACTTAAAATTTAAGAGGGTGATCTCATGGGTTTTTTCCCTTACCACAATAAAAAAATAAATGAAATAAAATAGGGCTATGCCTGGCTTGATCCAAAAGGATACAAATGACACAGTAAATTATTCTTTCACCATTGGGGAAAATAAAGTGTATTAGCTTCTTTTCTACCTTCTTTCTTTTTTCTATTGCCAACACTTAGGCCTTCTTAATTTTTCTACTCACTACAAGACCATTTGAAAAATGGTCTTGGAAATATTTTACAATATAAGATCAATAATGTCCTCCAATTCAAAAAGTCTTCCATGACTTTTTCATAAACAAAATAGCCAATAAACCTTGAGTCACTTATTGACTATTTCCCTTTCCTTCAAAACCTAAATAATGTAACACAATGAAACCAGCCTTTCTAACAGAGTGTGTGATCCTCTGCAAATTTCAGAGATGAGACCATCTGTTCCTGTGGACAGTCCCTTGCTAAGGATTTTGTTTCTGGAAGTTGGAAAAGAACTCAATAGTTTGCTATATTTTTTTTATGGATAGGTCATTATTTCAGCTCCTCAATCCTAGATTTCTACCACTGTCCGCAATTTTACAATGGGTTTCAGGTTTTTTCCTTTTCACATTTTCTGAAGAGTTTGAAAACAATAGAACACACATGTGAAAAGCTGACAAAAGTTACGATTGTAACGTACCGTCATGGAACCCACAAAACATAACAGGCCAACGTATACTCATGCATCAAACCTCTAACCTTGGCCTTATTTGAACATACTATAAGAGGTATCCTCAAAGAGACTACAACAGTAACTTTATGTCTTAATGCATTTTCATTAGGAAGAAAAGAAAGATGTCATACTATTGTGTCTTCTTTATTTAATCATGTTTAAAAACCACCAAAACACAGACCCAGCACTTTAAATATAAAAAAAAAAAAAGCAGCTAAAACTCTTGAAACAGTGACTGCAACGACAAGACTGGAGTAGGGAATAATGGGACAGGAATACTGTGTTTAGTCATAAGTCCTCCAGTAGGTTTTTAAAACATGTGGATTTTAAAAATAATTTTTAATAACAAAATTGCTTTTAAAACAAATCTGTGGAAGCAGCCTGATTGTCCATCAATTGAGGAACATTTGAATTTTATGTATTAGAATAAAATGCAGCAACTAAAATGAATAAGCCATTGCAGAACATAGGACTTTGCAAGATTTGACTGTTATAATATTTATATTTATTGCCCCTAGATTCTGTCATTTATAAAAAAAATCTTAATGGCTCTTCCCAATTTATTAAGAATCTATCATTTCATAAACATTTATAATATACAACGTATATCAGTTGTTTATAGATATACACATGTTGCAAAAACAAAAATACTAAGGGAATGATACAGATAAAGTTTAGAATAATGAAAGTGGAAAAAACTGGAAAAGATGGGAACAGGAAACGAGAGAAGGAAGAGAAAGGGACAAGAGATAGGCACTGGGTACATCTATAATGACTTATTTTTGAACATCTGTCAAGTCTAGGTGGCGAATATTAAATCTAGGTGGTGGGCGTCATTATTCTCTGTACCTTTCAGCTGTGTTGAAATATTTCACCTTAAAAAGTTCTGCTTCTTCATTGTTGAAAGTGCCCTCAGTTTGTACAAGACACTCCAACTAAGTACACACTATTCTCAGCGGCTACCTTTAGGAGCAGAGTAGAAACTGTGCTCCCAGAAGAGCAGCTATCAGTATTGAAACGAACGTGCAAGAGCACATGTAAAACAGCAAGCCTATGAATGACCCTCCCATAGCCTCATGCACGTCCGCCCTACTCAAGCCCGGTCACCATCTTATTTCGCTTCCTGTTCCCATAACTTTGGAGAAGAAAATAAACTGTAAAAACCAAGTATATAAATATTCAAATGTCCAAAACCATTTTAACCTGCATTAAAAAATATAGTCACCATATTGTAAATAACAAATAGTTGGTTCCATTGAGTAAAAATTTGTAGTGCTCACTGCAAGTGCGTCCCCACTGGAGAAAACAGGAAGTGCTGTCTCTGCCTAAGTGAACAAGGAAAGAGTGATGATGGGGTGGGAATTACACCGAAAGTTCAGGCATTTTCAAATTTAATGTCATCCAGTTCTCCTTTTTATCTAATCTTATTCATGATTTTCCAGCAGCTCATTCTCAGAAAACTGCAGGCTGCCTAACTGGTGAAAGCTCAGAAGGAGAGATGTTGGGACACAGAGCACCTGCGCTCACATAGTCAGGAGGTCTGTTTTTTGTCCATTTGTGTAGATTATATATATACTTCTTCAAAATTTTAAAGAAGGATATTAAAGATAGCTTAATGTTGTCGATAAATCTAAACTTCATCTAAATTTTAGCTCTATTTCTGTTAACAGTAGAAATTAATTACCAGACTTCTGGTAAAGATGGTGAAATATTGGGTTAGCCAAAAACTTCATTTAGTTTTTCCCATTTCCATACGATGGCTCTAGTAGTGCTTAGTTATCTTTAATTTCATTCAAAACAATTTTGTTAGATTTATTGTGACAGCTGTCATGTCAGTGTGCATTAAAAAAACTTATCAAAATGGATGCATTTTTGTGCAGCCATTTTAACATTGAAGATGGAAGAGAATATGCAACATTTTCAGAGTATTACGCTTTGTTATTTCACAAAAGGTAAAAATGCAACTGAAATGCAAAGAAAGATTTGTGCAGTGTATGGAGAAGGTGCTGTGACCGATCAAACGTGTCAGAAGTGGTTTGTGAGGTACTACTGACATTTTGGCCAAATAATTCTGTGCTGTGGGATATCTTATCTATTGGAAGATGTTTAGCAGCACCCCTGGCCTCTGCCCACTAGAAGCTAATAGCAGGCGATAGCCAACATACTAAAAATACCCAAATCAGTAAAGTTATTGGTGAAAATGAGAAATGTTCATTCATTTTGTGGAAAAAAATGTAATGGACTTTTTGGCCAACCCCATAGTCACATGCTGTACCTGCATCCTCCTACAACCACATCAAAATTACAACTAGACTATAGAATCATCATTGAGAATCACCTGAAGTCTAGCCGGACAGAAATCTTAACATCTTATGCCAGGTAAGGAGAGGAAGTTTGGAGAAGGGAGAGAAAGTAGGAGGCAGGACAAAAGGGTCAGAGAGAATGAGACAAAGAAGAGGAAGAAGTAAAGAAAAGACAACCTTCTAAACCAAATAATTTATAACCAAGGAGTAGAGTACAAGGAAGTATATTCTGAGTCACTAGGATATATAACACATGTGCTTTAATTATCATTTTTAAACAACACCAAGTTTCACGTGTCACTACGCTTTAAAATAAAATAACATCTTTTAAACAAATATGTTTGAAAATCTAGAAGGCAAGCTCTAGATTCAGAGTATAGGAGTAAAATTGTCTCGTGGTTCTGAGATTAATTTGATTGAAACTTAAAATTCCTTTCATTCATCATTTATAATAGCAGTTTCAGACTGTTTGATTGATTTATGTTACAATCATGGAGTAATTTACTGCCCTAATTTATAACATGATGTCTGTTGACTTTTGCCATACTTATATTTACACCTCCCCAAGACTCTGTCAGTTTACCAACCTCTTAGTTAATGCCCCCTCCAAGTTATTAATAAGTTTAATTAAAGCAACTAAGGTAAAGGACTCTGCCACACTCCTCTCTGCACTGTCTCCAGTACCTGAAACAACGTCACTGTTGTGAGGCTCAGAAATACATTCATCCAATGATTGTTTATTGAGGTCCTACTGTGTTCCTGCCAGCACTCTAGGTACTAGAAGTAACACAGAGCTGTGGCTAAGCGTGGGGGCTTCCAGGTCAGAGGAGTCTGTGTTTGAATCCCTGCTCTGCCATGTAGTGTACCTTGGTTTCCTCACCTATAAAATGGGCAAAACAATAATAATGACTAACACTTCCCTCCCAGGTAAAGATTGAACAAGATCATGTATGTAACATGCCCAGCATAGCCTGTCATATACACATCCTCAATGCATGTTATTTATAAGTCAATCACACAATGGCTATAAAATAATTCCAATAATACAACCATTCACATTATAATCTGTGAATTGTAAGTCATTGAATAAAGTTCCCTCGGGAAAGGACCTTTGCCTCTCTTCTTCTTTACTGCATCTCCTCTGCCTAAAACTGTGCCTAGGACACGGGAAACACTCAGAAAAGGGGTGTACCATATATGAATCTGTGACCAAGATATTTTTACATAAAAATTATTTCATTTTCTCTGTTACAAACATTTACTTCAAAAATTCCAAGTGACATGGAAGAATGCTCTAGTATGATTAAATGAAGCAAGACTTGTAAAAAATCAAGATAATCTAATAAGGGTGCCCAAACTTTTGGCATCTCTGGGCCACATTGGAAGAAGAAGAGGTGTCTTGGGCCACATGTTAAATACACAAACACTAATAAAAACTGATGAGCAAAAAAACAGGTTTTAAGTAAATTTACAATTTCTGTGTCGGGCCACATTCATAGCCACCCTGGGCTGCATGTGGCCCGTGGGCCACGGGCTGGACACCCCAGAAACTGCCTTAGAAAGACAAGTTCAATTATATTACATAGGCAACAACTACTTACAGTAAAGTGCCTACCTTTATAATATAAATAATAAAATCTTCAAATTGGCGGTAAATGTGGTGAGTTCAAGAAGCATACCTGTTAGACACTCAGAAAAGTCTTACCACATAAGAACATGAAAAACCCAAAATGATAAATTCAATTTTCATATTAGTCTTGGGACAACCCACAGAAGGAACTACAATTCTAATAACTTCAACCTTATCTCCAGACAACATATTTTAGTAGTTCCTGGTGCATTGCGAAACATTCCTGGTGCATTAGCTTATAAACATTCATTTTCCAGTCAGGACTCAGCAAATGTGTCCAAAGGCAGGGTCCCAGAGGGAACAGAAGAAAACGGGAGGAGCCCACAAGGATTTTCATGTAAGAATTATGTAATGAGTGTCCCAGGGAGGTGGAGACATCGGGGACCCCAGCACTTCTCCCCCCAGACTGCTCCCTTTTCCTCGGGACCCTCACTGCCTCGGAGAACAACAGAGTGGCATACTCTATTTGGTCGTGTATAATGCACACCCATGTTTTTGGTCCAAACTTTTAGGAAAAAACCTTTCATTTCAATTTTTTAATTAATTAATTAATTTATATTTAGATGCTTGTTTTTTGTATTATAAAGTAATTTTAGTATTTATTTTTGAACATATGATGGTACAAGAAATTTCACGTAATGAACAATTATAAAACACAAGAACAGATACAAGGTATTTCAGGCGCTACCCATATATAATGTGCATCTTTATTTTTCCCTCAAAAATTTGGGCAAAACTGCATGCATTATAGAAAGCAAAATATGGCTAATCCAAGTGGTGTTTAAGGAGAGCCAGGCAGGCCACTGCATGCAGGATAAGCAGCACCAGGGAGACCCTGGCAGCAGGAACAGCATCTGAAAGTGGATTATCACAGTGTGCATGGTCTTCAGGGAGTGGTGCTGAGGGTGAAGACGATGGGACATATTCAAGGGGTGTCCCCAAAGGAGAATCAACAGAATCTGATAACTGGGGTTTGTTGGGGGGGGGGGCGGGGGGCATGCAGGGATGAAGAGGTCAATAATGATACCAGGATCTTGAGGCTGGTAGGTAACTTGGAGGATAACTTAACAAAAGTGGAAATTCAGAAATGAAAATGCTTGTGTGCAAGGAGACACTCAGATTGAGATGTGAACAGTTCGGGGTGAAGAAGGAACACGGTCAGGCTTGCACACCCCCAACAAAGTCGCAAATATGTTCCACGTGAGAGTGCACACAGAGTTCCTACTCGTTAAATTCTAGTAGCTTAAGAAGCGAATGTTTTAAATAGAACGGCAAAACTTATTGGAAGATTCTGAATTTGAAGTCAAGAGGCGTAGGATGTGGACACGAAGATGTCTGAGGAGGCTGGACTACTAGAACTCTCACAGGCAGAGCTCCAGCATCCTATGATGCCATGAAAAGGTCTCCTTATTCCCCTAAACTTTTCAGTGAAATCTACACATTACAAAAACAAAATATCGGGGGAGGGGGGGAATCTTTCTCAAAATATGTAGCTAAAATTTTAAAAGTAAGTATCACAGTACTACTATAAAATAAAACATGGTACAGCTTTTATAGTTCCTAGAACTTAAAGAACACTGAATTTGAATTCAATGATGCATGCTTTGCAAATACCACTCAATACCTGAAATAAAACAATTACCTATATTCATTACTTGGACTAACATTTTCACATAAATTGCTAATTAATACTGTTTCATAAATAATTGTCTTAAGTGCCCATCAGACAGAGACTGTTAACTCCAAAACCTTTCAAGTCCGGCTCACACAGTTTCCCACCCGAGCTTTCCATGCCGTTGAATGTTCAGATACTCAGGGTGAGTAACAGGAGACACTCGGAAACTCAGAGAGGATGAATGACACTGCAAGCGAGCACTGCCACGTATCAGGACATGTGCCCTTTATTTCTCTCAGCCTTGGCACTGGAAATAGAAAATTTCTCACCTTCACACTCCGAGAGCCCGTGGAAAGGCTGTTCTTCGTCCCCTGGTGCTGTGGGGGACCATCAGAGAAGGGAGCGTTAAGGTCATCCGTCAGCCTGGAGCCCCAGGTTGAAACTCGGCGGTCACAGCCCTATGCAGCACTGGAGACTGTGCCACGGTGTGAGAATTCTGTAGTCCAACTACCAAAATGGGACAGAAGAGCAAATATCAGGATACAAGTAAAGCGATGTATTTCCTGCTCCCCTGGCTTTGATCAAATTAAACTGAAATAACACTTCTTACTAATATCCTCAAGGCAATCAACGCCTCATTACATTTTAGGAAGTTCTATTAATTGCAGTAAAACTCTTTTGTGTTAATATTCACCCATAGCAAAATTTGTACCAAAAAAATGTATTTAAGGAATTGGTTTTCATGACCTAGTACACAGGTACATTTATTTATATAGTATGTATAATGTTTAATGATGTGAAATTGCTTTTATTCATTCCATGAAGAATTTTTGAGGACATACTATGTGCACAGCTTCTGACTAGGTCCTGCAGAGAAAATTCAGAGAAGTAGAAGATATAACCCCTACCCTAAAAGAGCATATAATCTTTACAAACAATGAAGCATGGAATTAGACCCCAATTGGACAACCCAGAAACGTAATAGAAGCATAGACATAAGTATGGGTTGGAATAGACAGAGAAAATATCTCTTGGGACTTGAGCTGCACAGGAAAGGAAAATACATATATTATTTTATGTTAAGTAGAAGTATTTTGGACAGCTTATTTTAGCTGTTTATTTCACCTACTTTAATTTCAAGCTTTTTGAGAACTGAAAATGACAACATCAATTTGTCCGCATTTACTGTCCACATTCTATACTTGCGTCAGTGTACATACTGACCAGTATGTATTTCCCCAAATCCACAGAGTATTAGAATATTATTCTTACCTAGGTATCCATTAAATGCTTATTAAGTGTCAACCACTTAATATTAAGGGTTATGAGGATCAAAAAGTGTTTTTTTTAAAAAAAAAAAAAAGGAAAAACAAAAAAGAAAGAAAAATGGGGCGGGGGGGTATTTTGCAGATTTGTATCAGTTATCTATTTGCCAAACTAATGCTGTGTAATAAACCACACCAGAATGCAGCGAATATACTGAAAGAATTCATCTCGTGAAGAATATATATATCATCAAAAAGACACACATAGAGAAGGATTTTGTTACTATAAAATAAATCTTGGGCACCACCACCACATTTTCTGTGCTGGTTGTTAGAACTACAAAAACAAGACATTCCCCTTGCCCTCGGGGGACTCACAATCCAGTGGAAAGATAGCTGTGAACACCACCCGGGCACGCTGCGGGAAGCGCTTCCACACAAGCATGGGGCCACTGGGCAGGGGGTCTCTAGCTTGGCCGGTGCGAAGTGGAGGTGTCGCCAGCATGCAAAGACTTCACAGAACGTACCGCTGGCAGGCATTTAGGAACAGAACAGGAGAGGAAAGGAGTGTGGTATAAATGGAGGAAATGGCAAGAACAAAAGCACAGAGCCTCGTAAGAGAACGAGGGCGAGGAGCTGAAGGAGAGCGGAGAGCAGCTCTAAGCAGCACCGTGTTGCCAGCGGAGGTGCGGAGGTGCGGAGGTGCAGAGGCGCGGGGGTGGGGAGAGAGGGCCTGGCCTGTTGGTGGAAGCGGTGCAAACCCGGCAGCTTAGAGTTCAGGCTGCGGCCAAGTTCAACCCCTGTGGGGCTTTAAGCAGAGAATTTACTAACGAGTTTTTATCACTCTGGAGGACACCTAGAAAGAACAAATATTCTCTAGAAAATGTGAAGTCTTATTTAAAATTTATTTTTCGATCCCAATGTCTTCTAACTACACTGGTGTGCTTTTATTGTCAAGGTTATAGTCTTTATTTTAAGTGACTTGTGAAATGAAATGTCTTGAAGAGAAAAGGATCTTCAAGAATATCATTGAACTCAATTCAATAACAATGGAACTCTATTTCCTCTCTGCAACATACTTCTTGAATCTCCTAGTGCTTGATACACTCAAGCACCCTCAGTGATTCATTTCTCATTATGTAAAGAAAATCAAACAACATGACTCCGACTGAATGAAAAAAAGTAAAGAAAATCAACCAACATGACTCTGACTGAATGAAAAAACACAACATTTAGAGCCAAGAAAAAAATTACTGTAAGCTCTGAATGCGATACATTTAAACAGTCATTTAGACAACTATACCATCACAAAAGCAAAAGCAATTTATCTGCACAAAAGTTTAAAACTCCATGCATTCAGTACTATGATTGTTCTTTGCTTCTAAATATTCTCAATTTATGTTTTGCTGAGTGACTTTTGCTTAAAAAAAGAGTTGGGACAATTTTTTCAATTGGATGATGTGGAAGGGTTTTTTCCTTTCTTTATACCTAGGCTATGACCTTCTAGTGTCCCCAAATGGTCAAAGGCGTTCTTCTGGCAACCTGTAAATTTTGGTCAAAATATCATCTTTAGTAAAAATTCAAAATGTCAAAATAATCTTAATTTTGTAGGAAATCTTAGTTGTTTTGTTATAGAGTTTAGAAATATTAAATGCCAACAAGAAAATTTATGGACCAAAATAACACTAATATGTGTGGACAAGAAGCACATAGTGTTATTCCAGTATTCAAATGTTCTCTGGTATGAAACTTCTTAAGTGAGCTGTCTATACTATGAAACCCACTTTGTACATAAAGAAAAACTTAAATGCAAAAATGAAACAAAACAAAAACCCCATAACACCGTACACAACCGTTCTGGGTACACTTATGCTTCACTGCTGACCTAAATATGATGGCAACCCCTTCTAAAACAGTGGGACGTTCACCAAAATCTCAAGTGCTTCACCTCTGCTTTCCGTCAGATTTGTGAAATTCCTATTTGATGCTAGCACTGCACAGAACAGAACTTAGCCTGATGAGTTTTGTTTAGCTTTGTTTTGTCTTAATCAGGTTTCCACAAAGAAATATCCTATCACCTGCAGTAAAAGAGGGATGTTATTTGGCCCCAAATGCTATGATTCCTGAAAGGCAAAACTAAAATTTTCTAAACTGGAAGAAATAAACTTCTAAAAGTCAATAAAAGAGCAGATAACACTCTTAATACCCATGTTTTACTTAGTTTTTATAAACTTTTTTTGATAGATTTCTTTTTTAAAGGTTTCTGTAGGAAAATTGCCAAAGACTCCTAAGTGATAATAATAGGAAGCCAAGCTGCATTGAAGTTAGGGCTAGGCTATATCTCAATAGATAATTTTATTTCCAGATTTTTCTACCTGCATTTATAAGTGCAAAGAATTAGAGAGTTATGCGATTATGTTGAATCCATTGTATCACTGTAAATACAGAATCCAGATAACTAAGATAAAAACTCCATGCAATAACATTTCTTCAGTTACAGGGCTTAAAATGTTGGCCCAGCTCTTTCCAAATAAGTGCTTCTGTCCTCTACGTTGCCTATGAGGACACAGCCGTAAAAGAAAGCCAAGAATGTACATAGGCTTCTAGAGTCATTCTTCATCCTTCTAACAAATACATTTGAGGTTATCTTTTTTCATAGCTACTACAACTATTGAGTCATGATATTTTTAAAGGTTAATTATATAGGCAGAAAAGTTACAAAATCAAACTCATATCATTCTCCTTGTAGGGGGATTACCTTATGTTTTATAAAATACTATATATGAAGGGCCAGCAAAATAAAATAATTAATTTTGTCTAATGAGATGTAAACATGACTAATATTTTATATATATTAAAATCATGGGATTACTATTTTGAATTAAGGAAAAGTAGCAGAAATTAAGCTATTGATACAAAGATTTATATAGAATAAAAATGTGAGATGTTTATAATCTGAATATGTTCATTTGAAATTATATAAAAGTGTGCATATATTCTACATAAAAGTAAGTATATTCAAAATCTAGTAATCCTATGTACTATATATCATATTTAAGTAAAACTTAATGCATAGCATTTTTACCCACTAAGATAGAAAATAATATTTAATTTTAAGTTAGAACTACAGCTTACTTATAAGCAAGGCATAGAACAAAATAGGAAAATAAGGCTTAACATTATATAAAGTCTCCTATATACATTTTAGCAATTAAAATAGTGATGATCTAGATACAAATAATATTATAGGAATAATATGGCATCTGAATTTGAAAAGAAAGCTATAAGATCCTCATCAAACCATATAAAATTATAATGCTATAAAGCTTGTCCCATTGCAGAACAAGGTGATCTGAGAAATTACAAGGCAGTGAATTTAGAACCATAAAAAGGAAATATTACTTCATAACCTTTCGTTAACCTGTAGCTACAGTTCCATAGGAGATCATAAAATCAAATTCTGTGGTTGGATTTAAAAGCTGGATAATTTTATAGCACTCATAATATCAGTGTTCGAGCTCATTGCCTTCAGCAGCTGGAATAGAATTCCTTGATCATTCCTATCAGTAGACTACTAGGTATGAATGTAGGTAGTAATGTGTTGTATTAAAGGCTAAATATTGGTTCTTTGGAGTCAGATGGCATCATTTACCATGTTCGTCTCCTTTCTAACATGTGTAAGAGGGATGAAGAAGAAGAGAAGTATAGGAGCTACTTTTATGCAGCAGGATTTATGATTCTCTTATGAAGACTCCCCATCAATCTAGAGACCCATGTGCACAGTAAGCCTATACTCTATAAGGCACCGGCAACAGATGGGCACTAGAATTCCCATTTCTATTTCATCCTGAGTGATCTGTGTCCAAGCTGAAGCTTCTATTTTCCAGAATGTCCACTCTTCTCTACATGGTGCTTTAGCTTGTGAGGACACTTCCTGTATCTCTCATCTGCTTTAGAAGTACAAATTATGTGTCTACTGGCAACCCATATGTACTTGGTGGAGAAATGTCTATTCGGGTCCTCTGCCCATTTTTTAACTGGAGTGCACAGGGGGGTTTGGTATTAAATTATATGAGTTATTTATAAATTTTGGATATTAACGAATTATTGGATGTATCATTGGTGACTATCTTTTTCCAAACAGATGGGTAATAGACATATGAAACCATGCTCAATGTCACTAATCATCAGAGACACACAAGTTAAAACCACAATGAGATACTACCTCACACCTGTCAGAATGGCCATCATCAATAAATCAACAAACAAGTGGATGTGGAGAAAGGGAACCCTCATGCATTATTGATGGGAATGCAGATTGGTGCAGCCACTATGGAAAACAGTATGGAGGTTCCTAAAAAATTTAAAAATAGAAGTAACTTACGACCCAGCAATTCTACTTCTGGGTATTTATCTGAAGAAATGCAAAACACTAATTTGAAAAAATATATGCACTTCTATGTTTATTGGAGCATTATTTACAATAGCCATGATATGGAAGCAGCCTAAGTGCCCATCCACAGACAATTGGATAAAGATGTGGTACAGATACATATATAGTGGACTATTACTCAGCCATAAATAAGAATTAAATCATACCATTTCTGACCTAGATAGTAACATGAATGGACCTAGAGGGTATCACACTAGGCAAAGTCAGACAGCCAAAGACAAATACCACGTTATTTCACTTATATGTGGAATCTAAAGAACAAAATAAACAGATGAAACAGAAACAGACTCATAGATACACAGATCAAACTGATGGTTGACAGGTGGGAGGGGGTTGGCGGACTGGATGAAAAGATGAGGAAATTAAGAAGTGCAAACTGTAGTTACAAAGTAGTCACAGGGATGTAAGGTACAGCATAGGGAATATAGTCAATAATATTGTAATAACTATGTACGGGGCCAGATGGGTACTAGACTTATTGGGGAAATCACTTCCTAAATTACATAAATGTCTAACCACTATGCTGTACACCTGAAACTAATATAAAATAATATTGAATGTCATCAGTAACTGAAAAAACTAAAAAAGAGCAAAAAAAATGAATAGCATGAAAAAATACAAATTAAAATGTTCTGTGTAAACTTTTACTGCTCTTTTAAATGCACTGTGCTTTCATATTTAAATAATTTCAATTGCTATCTCCTGTCTCTGTGCCTTTGCTCAGTCTGCCTGTATCACTGGAATGCCATTTTCTGCCTCCCCCAATTCAAGGATGCATTTTAATTCCAGTGGCTTCACGAAGAGATCTCTGATTTCCTCAGATGAAAGTCATACCCCAAACACATTCTCTCCTTCTACACTGTATGTCCAAAATATTGCATCTGTGTTTCTGATGCATACTCATTTCTGTTTTATTCTAAATGCATATGGCTTACCTCTTGCTTAGCTCTCTTGTAGAGTGTGAAACTCATAAACGGCTGCTGTCTGAGTCATCCTCTGTGCATTTCTCAGCACCTGGTGTCTTCGATCTGCCAACTGCTCAGTAAGCACTTGTGGCATGAGAAAATACTTAAATTAATGGGGTGATGTTTATGGGGGTGTGTGCTTCTGTGGCCAGTGATGCACATGAAGAATTAGCTGTAGCTACCTGTTACCAACACCTTTATATAATTTTTCTCTTTTTCCAGCTGGCAAGTGTTTTCTTTCTTGGTTACTTTTGAAAATCCCAGGACTTTAAAATAATGAAAAGAAAATGAATCTCTACCAAAAAAAAAAATACCAAGAAACTACAGTGTTTAGATCTAGTGTTCATACGAAAAGCAATATTTCAGTAAAAATACATAAATAAAAGAGCATTGAGACTGTCGTTATTTTAAACATAGTCTTGTGATTGTTTCTGGGTAGAGTCGAATAAAGCACCAAAAATATTATTTTGTTAACCTGCTTCTTCCATCTAGTGGCAAAAAGCAGTAAGAAACAATGCCCTAGAAAAACACTATGGTCAAATGGTCCTAAATGCCATTTCAGGAATTACTGATGCTGGGAGGCCAACATCCAAGGTTTAAATTAAAAATATATATATAAATATCAATAAGTAAATAAATAAATAAAGTGAATTGGCAGTACTCGGGTGGGATAACTATCAAAGTTACTTCAATTCATATGTGTATTAGCACATTTTGAACAAAGACTTCTGCCACCTATGTAAAGGCACCTATCACTCCACATGAAATCAGGATGGATTTGTTTGGTGTCCATAGTTATATTTCTGAACCAAACTTCTGGGTAACTATTTAGAATTCCATGATCTCTTCAGCTATAGGCACAGGACTACTGTGCAGTTATAAGTTTCAAGAGATAAAACTGTGAGGCACTGACTTTGGCCTATCCCACTGGAATTAACAGTTAAAGTAGATTTTCAGGAATAGGCAGAGCAATACTTTATGACCTGAGGTGTGGAGTTCATTGGAGGGGAGGAAAGAAGCAAAATTTAAGGGAGATATAATCATCTGTTCTGCATTGTTAGAGCTACTTCAAAGGCATTAATAAAAAAAATAGCAAGCAATGCACAGTACACTCGTGCATCCTCCACACTCTCAAGGGCCACCAGCGTTTCCCTGACGCATGAGGTTTGGCTGCCCCCAGAACACTTGGGGTTTGCCTCACTGCAAATGTGATGAATGTTTTAGAAGCTACATGTGGGCCACGTGACAATGGAGTAAACGTTCCCCAAGACAGCAAGACTTTCTCCTCCCCCTATTCAAATGAGCCAGGTAATAGTATGTAACAGTCTATAAATTAAGAGTTGCCAAAGTTTAAAGAAATACTTAGACTACATAAGGAAAATGTAAATATTAATGAATATCATGATTATTTCCATTCAATATTTTTTCTATTAAAAGAAGACTGACTTTTTGTTTCAGAACATCAGAATTTTCAAGAATAGAAAAATCCCGCCTTGACATCCTTAACCCCCAAAGCAAATTTGGCTGGTGTTCTTCCCCCTCTCCCTAGCCACCCTCTCCACTCAGATGGAAGCAGCCTAAAACATTATGCTCTGCCACAAACGGGAGAGAAGGAAGGGAAACGGGGTGATGACATAGAGGGGAGGATAAGGCAGAGAAGATGAGGTCACTGGACAACCCCATCTGGGAAAAGGGCCAGGCAGAAGGCGACTCGCATCTCACCAGTGCACTCGTGGCCAGTCTCCCTGGACTGAGTCAAGGAGTGGGTGCCAACTGACTGGGAGACTGCTGCAGCCACCACCACTGTTTCGATGTCCCAACAGCCATATGACCTGACGCCTCACCCCCAATAATTAAGTTGACACAAACAATCGTTACCATATGGTACCAGCAGGTGATGGAATCTGGTGGCCCAGCAGGACTTCTGGCACCTGTGGTGGAACCTCGCCTGGCACTGCCCATTTCATTTCCTTCACAATCGTGTTTAATTGGTCATGCAAAATGAGAAATCCTTGGAACTGGCTGAATCCACAATCACTCTTATGACAAATAGAGGACAGTGAATAAATCCAGCTAAAAATCAAGTCCAAGCCAATCTGAGAAATTTCTGGAACAACCAGAGACATTTCCTCCAACTGTGAGAATAAGTTCTCTCCTCTCACAGACTCTTCCAATGAGCAAGACCCTCACCACTAAGAGGGCAGCTGGAGTTCTGGCAAAAGTATACCGATCCTGTAAGGACACTGTTAGCTCCTATCACAAAGTCATCAAAAATAAATCCTGTTAGGAAGTGGGGTTCCTGAGTAGAAGTAAGCATTAAAAGATGTATAAAGAATGGTAGTACAGGGAGCCCCATGAACACCTCACAATCCAACTGCTCAGAGTCTCTGCCCCCTAGAATATACGCAGATGGGAAGCCTCAGGGAGAAATCCAATAGGGCCACTCTGCAAAGCCCTCTTGGATTTTGGACTTGAAAACTAAGACAGCTGCTCATTAAAGCCCATTTGAAAGACAGTTGCTAGCTTGTTCCTGGAAGTTGATTAAAACCGCATCAAATAATTCTGAGGCTTACGTATCATTCCTGCCTTGGGTGATGTCAGAGAGACACTGCATAGGGAAGGGGTCACACTAGAGAACATTCCTCATGGAAGAGGCTATAAAAGGCAGGAAGTTCTTGGGGAGAGGGCCACATGCCGGAGCACATTGCTCATCAAGCCACCGAGAGAGCCCTCCAAGGATCTGCCGTCCCTACACCGCTGTGGTCCAAGCCCTGTGATTCTTTCCCAGCCAAGACAAAGCAGCTGCCTGACTCTGTGACGGGAGTTCCTGGCTTGTGGGCCATGTCACGGCTTAGAAATTGGCAGCTATGTGCCTTACTGAGGGGAAAAAACCTTGAAGGGAGAAAGGAAGGCATGTGTGCAAATTTGGCAGAGTCGAGAGCTGCTAATTTAGCAGTGGGAGGAGAATTAGGCTCCTGGTCTCAGAAGAGCGTTTAGCTATTTACAGCCTTTGGGCTGCAGTCAACAGCAAATGGGTCTTCTATCACCAGACAACAGAGAATACCCTCATGTGGCACTCAATTCAGGAAAAGTCATTGAGAATTAAGAAAAATTAAAGTGGGCCATGTGGATATTCACCAAAAAAAAAAGCCCAATTTCCAGCTCAGAAAGGAGAAGGGAATGCTAAGACAGATGCCTTCATGATTCCGGAGCCAGCTACCTGGGTTCTTGAAACCAGCAGGTATGCAATTTCGGATCCAGTGACAACCTGCGTCTGTCCTAGCAGGGGTAGATGTTCCATAATGACACCTGTTAAAAACTTACTACAACATCTGGAACAAACCAAATGAGACCCAGAATTTATTGAACAATGGACCCCGGGCACCACCCCTATACCAGGAGACGTGGTATATGAAAAGCCATTTCTGTTAGTGAGGACCAGACTGATGGGTAAAGTGATGCCAGGCATCACTTCAATCTATTGTCAAGCTACACAGGGTAATGGAGGATTTTTAAGTTTATTTATACAATTAAATAAAAAGCAAGACTTATGTAAACAATGATCCCCTAAGGTGAGAAAATATTTGAGGAAGCTGAATTAAATCTTCCAATAGATGTAATACTTATAAAACATGATTGGCCAGAGAAGACAGTGGATTTGGCTTAGAAAAATTATATATTCAAGTTCAATGCTTCCATCAACACATTATGAAATGTTTCAAATAACTGTGAATAAAGGAGAAAGAGAGTAACTGAGTTAGCAAAAGAATAGTGAAAGACCACTAAAGCATTTTAGGTATTTTATAGAGCAAATTCTTACTCCACGATAAAAGGTGCAAATTCTGGTGGTTAATGGAGTTAATACTGTTTTGTATAAATATCAAAGAAATGGGTGAAAGAAATAATAAAAAAGATACCTGATATGTGGCAAAGATGTTGACTAAGTTCAGGAGGTGGACCGGGGGAGAGGAATTAAAGCTACTGCTCTGTGATGCGTTTCCAATTACCAAGGAAACATCCTCTGGGGGAGAGAAAAAGACAGGTGTCCCGTCTAATCTTGTAAATATGCTGATAACTGAGTGACTGAAGCTAAAGATCTTTGCCAGCAGGAGTGTTCTTATCTATGGAATTCTGGTAGCAAAATCGTCCCTAGAAGCTATGGATTTATAAGGCATGACCCACAGGAAAATGTCATGTAAGCCAACAGCCAATCTAAATATAAAATGGAGATATTTCATAACTTAAACCCCCCTCTTGCTATGTGACATCACCCGAAAACCTCACTGATAGAGCTCATATATTACTCTAAACCAGAGGCGGTGTCTAATGCAGAAGGAAGGACCAAGGGAGTCATAAAGGAAGGACTAGTGCCTCAGACTTTTGAGTGTTTTATACCCTTAAAATTATTAGCAAATCTAAATAAGATCCTACATTCATGAAAGTTTAACTTGACAATGAAATTCTTTCTGTTAGATCTAGTGTGCCAACGTTTTTATCTAAGATGGAAGAGCATGTAACTATTTATACAGGGTAGTGTAAAAATAGGCTTACAGTTGTTTGTATGGAAAACAATACAATAATTACAATACAGAACTATAAAAGAATAAACTCTGTGTTTCACACACTCACACCTATAAACCTGCTTTTGCCCCACCCTATACATATTGCTTATACTAAAAAAATAACATGCGAACTATAAATTTTGTTAATGATAATCTATAAGGAAGGTAGATAATATGTTACAGGAAACTAGAATGGAGGCCAGCCTTCTCCCAAGTATATCTTGATTTGTAGGCTTGAATTTGGAACCTCATATTTAAAATTATCTTAAACTTTTAAAAATCCCAAGAAATGAAAGGGGAGTGAAACCAATGAATCTTATTATGTATTGAGTCTGGTGGCATAATACACAGACAGAGACAATACTCAAGATAAAGGCTCGAACACAGGAATTTAGTTATATATCCTTCGTGGGGTATACTTTAAAGTCAAAAAGAATAACAAAAATGACATGACCTTTAAACTCTATTAAAGTCCTTTAAACATCATATAATTGCTGATGGTGTTTTTTATTCAGTCTATGTGTATATTATGGGGAAAAGCAAAGAAGAAATTATGTTGAAATCAATGAACACCAATTTGGGTCATGTTAGAAGAGAAACGGAGTATGACGATGAAAATAAGTAGGAAGTATCAATATGAAATCACGATGTATTTTCTGTTTAAAAGGACTAGAAAACATGTACCCAGCTCATTAGCAATGGGCATTCCTAGTGTCCAAATAGTGGTCTCTAGATATCATTTGCCACAGAGAGAAACCAAGACTTATAGGAGAAATGGCTAGCTCTGTCTATAGGGGGCAATATTCAAGATAAGCCTGGACCATCCTGGCATTCCGAAAGCAAATAAGCTATTAAAGACAACTAAGGTCAAGTTAAATGATTTAGTAGCTAACTTAAAGAGAATCCCTTTGGCCAAGGATGGAGCATTTTGACCAACAATGAGAAAACTGCAGTGGATTGACTGATACACATAAACTCTTTTTAAATTAATAAGTTCATAAAGATACTTTGAAAAATCTCATTGGCCATCTTTGGAGATTGCTAAAAAAAAACAATTATTCAGAAAGCTGCTAAATAAAAGAATCAGTATTTTTCCTGTAAAAATGGTGCTTCTTGGTATCAAAATAGTTGAATTGGGATAATTTTTAGACAAGTATTCCAGCTAAGAAATACAGAAGGAGAAAATTGGATTATTGACATATTGCACACCCTAATGAATTCATGGATTTAGGCAATGCTCATCAATGGCTTCTAACATCATGAAAAGGAGACAAACAGACATTATACATCTCCTGATAGAAGAATACAACACCATCTACAAGATGCTCACACCAAAAATTGAACCTGACTGTAATCAAGCTTCTAGATGTAATGCACAGAAAATACAGGACACTATATAGATTCCATAATCCACTTCCTAATGGGATTGCAACCTGCAGTTCAAAAGGTCACTGATATAAATCACTCCTCTTCATTACTTTCAAAAGAAAACTGTCTTCTCAGAAAGAAAAAAAAAAGATGTATTGTCACTGTTGCAAACAATAAAATATTAAGGATAGGAAGGCAGACAGTCACAACTTTTAGGTTCTCTACACAAGTAGACTATAAAATCATTTAGAATTAAATTACTGCTAAATTACTTCGGCTTCTAATAAATAGAGATAAAAAGCCATTATAGTTATTGCAAGTCACTCAAGAGTATGAAGTTTGGTTGTCAAAGTTGTTCTATCTTCTAAAGCTTGACTTCTGATCTTTCACAAAAACCAAGTTAGGAAAAGCATTTATTGTAAGAGGTAGCCTGGGTTTTCTTCCTCTCTCATCTTCTCCTACACTCTGATTCACTCCCTATTCAGGACAAATACTAAGAGATCGGCATTCAGATTAGCCACCAGTCCACCGAAGTCCACCTGCTTCAATGACAGCGACATTGCTACAATAAATGATGCCCAAGAGGGGCCTGGGGAAATGAAATGTGTCTGTCTTTGCAAGTGGCTTATTAATAAGGCATGTTTTGAACACTCATCTTCTCTGAGACTGCGTATACCCATAAAAGCGAAGGGCTTATGAACACCTTTTTTCTTCCACATTATTTTTATTTGTAGAATCAGGTAACAACGTGGGATAAGGGCTCACAGTAGGTTGGTTTTGGTTGAATCATTCCAAACAGGAGTGAGGAACTATGAAGAGGAAAACAGGAAAAGAGGAAGAGGTAAAATAAGTGTGTTATTAGTTGGCCACTGTGATAGGCAAGTGGGGTGTGATCCCTTTAGGGACCCTCTGAGGAGCGATGTGGAAGGGACCTCAGAATTGTCCGTCCAAGGAACAAAAGAGCAGAGTATGTATCCACTGATTACTGTCCTTCTTGGTCAAGAGTCTGTCACACATCCAGGGAAGCCGATGAGTGAAAATGGCTGAGAGGGTTCCTGAGGGTGGCCCACACAGCTGAGGCAGCCCTGAAGCCTCAGCAGGGAGCAGGGGGCATCCAGCACAGCCAGGCAAGGTGCTGCCAGCTCACCCAGTGAACTGGTTGCTGGAGTACAGGGCTGAGAGGACTGGGGATGAGCCACAAGAGCTTTCTGATGCACCGTGGGATACAATCAATGTATAAAATCCGACGGAGAATTGAATGAGAAAGTGGAGATGATCCTTGGGCTTTGAGGCGTGAGTGGAAGCACCGAGGGCTTATTGTAATGGCTTCATCCATTTGCTACCCTTTCTCTTTTTAAGAATCAGACTAATTATATTCATTATTTTCTGTCCCAAATGTCTAACATTTTTTTAAAGATTTTATTTATTTATTTTCAGAGAGAGGAGAAGGGAAGGAGAAAGAGAGGGAGAGAAACATCAATGTGTGGTTGCCTCTCGTGTGCCCCCTACTGGGGACCTGGCCTGCAACCTGTGCATGTGTCCTGACTGGGAATCGAGCCAGTGACCCTTTGGTTTGCAGGTCCATGCTCCACTGAGCTACACCAGCCAGGGCTTCTAACATTTTTTTTTAAAAGAGGAAGATGAGAAAAAAAAAATTTCTGCAGCAAAATTTTTTTAATGTCAAAAAGTATTTTAGAGCTAAAAAAGTAAACATTTTCCTCTGGATTGTGACTTTACTGGCATGGGGTTGGGGATGAGGGGACAGGAAAAAGCACACGCGTGCACACACCATGTTATCTATTTAGGTGGTGAGAAGAGAGAATCAGCACGACACTGGTGAGCGAGTAAAACACTGGGCGGAAACGCGTTCATGCATGCTGTTAAACAAAGGAATGGTTGTCCTCTCACGATCCTGGAGTTGAAAAACATTTGAAACAACTATTACAAACACCCACTTTCAAATATTAAGTTTATACAGGGCGCATTGTTTGTATCTTATTAATGGACCCATTTTCCAAAATTCTGTGGTTAAACTGCATGTTCCTTTCAAAAGAAAATGTTTATATAATGTGTTTTTGCTTGCTTGGTATTGAAAGAAGGAACATCTTTTTATCTAGATGAAAGAAAGTTAAGAGATGCTTTAAAAACATCTAAACAGATTTTAAAAATACATAATACGTTTTAGAAAGCTCATACACCACAACTTTCCAATTAGATGTTTTATATGGTTGTGACTATGATCTAGAATATTTGAGCTTTACTTTTTCCCCATGTTACAAACAGTTATGATTTATATCTGAACCTATGACTCACAGCAATAGATTCACTTCTAAAATCAGGACACTCTGAAATTTATCTAATTTTTTTTGCACTGATAGTTTTACATGCATGTATAAAATTATTTCTCAGGTAACTTATAAATAAATCATTCTAGATGATTTTAAATATGTATTTCCTACCCAAAACTGGCAGTTACCATACCAAATTAGTTAGTTACTATTGTCAATTTTAAAAATAATTTCTGAACTTAATCAAAGATTCCTAACACTGCTGCCATGGTAAGTAATTAGAGTACTTTTTGTTTTGTTTTTCTTGGAAAGGAAGTATTTATCTTACACCAGCTCTCTTTTCAGATAAAGAAGATACTTAATGAATGAAAAAAGTTAGTGGATAAGTCACATTTAAACAGCACTAACAATTATTCAATGGAACAAACAGCATAAATTTGAAGTGAACACCATTTTATTTACAGTTAATTTTATAACAGTATTTTATTAAGGTATACTTTACATGTAGTACAATCACATGTCTTAAAATATATACAGCTTAAGACAAATGTATGTAGATATATAGCATCATCCAGATCAAAATACAAAACATTTGAACCACCCCAGAAAATGGGGGAGGGAATATTACATTCCCTCCTCCCCCTTTCCAGGTCTTGGAATGCCCTCCCCCTACACTGAGCAGGTGTGGTTCTGACTCAGGATAGGCTGGTTTTGCCTATACTTGGTCTTCATATAAAAATAATTACACACTATGCTGTGTCTGGCTTCTTTTTCTCAGCATAATGCTTTTGAGATTCATCTAGGTTGTTGCATGTATTAATAAGCCATTCTTTTTATGAGAAGTATTCCATTGTCTGCTGTATGAGATTATCCATTCTTCTGTGGATGGAAATTTGATTGTTTACAGTTTGGTGCTGTTAGGAGTAAAACTGCTATGAACATTCAGTTCTCTTGAGTATATATCTAAGAATGAAATGCTAAATCATGGGGTAGGTATGTATTTAACTAGAAATTGCCAAGTAGCTCCCAAGTGGTCCTACCATTTTACATTCCTACCCATAGTGTAGGGAAATTCCGGGTACCCCACATTCCCGTCAATGGTTAGCATTCTCAATTCTTTTTGCAATTTCAGTCACTTAGTCACTGCACATATTTTCTAATTTTAGTCATTCCGTGATAACTTGCTGTGGTTTTAATTCACATTTCTTTGATGATAAGTGAGGTTGGAACCTTTCTATATATGTATTGGCCTTTTGTATATTATCTTCTGCCAAGTATCTGTTCTTTTGCTATTTAAGAGCAAAAAGTGGTTTGTGGTTTGTCTATTACTGATTTTCAGTTCTTCATATATACTCTCAGTAAGAGTCCTCTGTCAGATACTCTGTATTTTGAATATTGTATCCCAACCTGTGACTTCCCTTTTCACGTTTACTGGAGGCTTTTGATAAGGAAAATCTTTTAATTTTAATGAAGTCCAACTTATTTTTTTTCTGTTTCAGTGAGTACTTTTTACATTCTATTTGAAATTTAGGTAAATTTAAAACTTAGAATCTGTCTTCTTCAGATCGTTGAGACTTTCTCCCGAAATTTATTTCACCAATCACAGTTAGGTCCATTTTTCTGTAGGACGTTAGGCAGAGGTCAGGGTTCATATTGTTTCACGTTTTTCCAGTTATCCCCACACCGTTTGTGGAGAGGACGGTCCTTTCCTTTTCAATACCTTGGCGCCTCTGTCAAAGCCGACTGACTCTATATAGTTCTCTTGTTTCTGGGTTCCCTGTTCTGCTCCACCGACATGCAACATATCCATCCAAATTTATGCCGAGGGCATACTGTCTTCACTACCGAAGCTTAGTAGCAGTCTTGATTCAGGCAGTGCAAGTCCTCCAACTTTATTCTGTTTCAAAATTGTTTTGGCTAAGGTCCTTTCCATTTTTTTTCACATATTTTTAATTATATTTTTTCCATGACCACTGAATCGGCATATTAATTTCCACCCCCCCAAAAAAATCCTTCTAGGATTTTTTACTTGGATTGTGCTGAATCTACAGATTGCTTTGGGGAAACAGATTAGGCGCTCCCTTCTCCCCGGTGTGGATGGGCAGTCCAGACAGATCACTCCACTCCTGTGCTGCTTGGCACCCAGGCTCCTTCGTCTTTCCGCTCAGCTCTCCCTTAGGTGGCTCCTCGCTGACCGCTGTTGCTAGTGTCACCTCAGGAATTCACTCTGCCACTCAGGAAAGAGGAAGGGCGAAGGCAAAGGACAAAGGGTGTACGGCAGCTGAGTCTTTCATCTTTACAGCATCTTTTCTTGAAGACCCACCAGACACTATGAATAATGTTTATATCTCATTGACATGAGCTGTTTTATATGGTCATTTCTATCTGCAAAGGAATCTGGGAAAACGCAGTTTTTGACAAGAGCCTTTAAAAAATTAAAGTTCTATTCATAAAGAAGAGTTGAAAGTATATTTTGAGTAGGCGACTGGGTATCTGTACTAGCAATGAAGGTTTTTATGCAAAACTGCTAACCTCTGAGTTAGGAAGACTGGAGAAGCACCAGGTTTGGTGGAGAGGTTCATACACGACCTACTAGATAGCTTCAAGCTCTGAAATATAACTGAAAATTTGAAAAGTGTACACCAGGCTATTTGATGTTTGCCAAAAAAAAAAAGAGTACATTCCACACATTGTTTAATAGCATTAAGAACATGGCATTTCTTTATAATAAAGGCAGAAGCTGCTACCCAAATTCCATTCCTTGTACAGAGTAAAAATAGTCTTAAGAAAGGAAAAACAGCTCATTAAATAACACATGTATCTTAATGATGCCTTAACAGATGTGGATTTCCTGTTCAACTGAAATAGGTCACTGTTTTCTACTCATTTCGAGAGTGGACAAAAGATTCTGAGTAAAGAATTAATATACATCACATGGCATTCAAGAATACGCGATAAGATGTTCCTGTCTCAGGCTGGCTGAGGTTTAGGGAAGCGGGAAGAGAAGCGATGTGAGTGGCAGAGTCGGACATATCTGGGGTAAGGGTGACACCAAGCAGAGGCTCCTGGCTAAACAACTCGGAGAAAAACGTCAACTTTGTAGATACAATCATCGACACACTTTCCGTTTTCTTGTTAATTTATTCACCATTTTCCAGAGAGATACTATACTGTCATGGATATTTATGAAAATATTTATTGTTGAAATGTGTTCATGGCGTCTTGAAAGAGATTACGCTTGCTATTGATTTACCTTAAAAGGCATACAGAAGAAGTCATTGATGTCGTCATCTCCTATACTCCTATAAATCAGGTTTCTCTGTTAGCCACAGGTCAGATTCTGGCTGTTTCCACTCTTCTCCAAGCAGTGTGTTAAAACTGAAAGGCTTGAAGTATTCCAGACGATGGCTAAATGTAAAGAAAAAGAAGGTGGGAATTGAAATGAATTGCGCGTTTGCGAAATAGTGGTTCTGAAGGGCTATTCATGCTGTCACACCTGTGATAGGACAACACTCGGTCTGAAGAATGCCAAAGGTAAAATGGAGCCTGTATGTACAACGTTCTCGCTCTGGCTCTCAGACTTTCAGCTCTGAAAACATGCACCCCCATCGCAAAGCACTCTCCTCGAAATTCTATAGATAGCTCCCTCACAGTGGAGGGCAGAAATAAAAATCAACCCTCAAAACCTGACTCTTCCACCTTGCCTTAAACCATATTACATTCTTAAAGATGTTTTATATTTAAACTTTGATGTAGTTGACATTAGTCATATAAACAACCGTTTTTAAAAGTTTCAGCTCCATTGATTAGAGGATAGACTCCTTTGCCAAAGCAAAGGAGGTGAAAAGGGTGTTAACCCTAGTTCTTTTCTTCCCAGGAACACCTTTTAACTATTGCAGAGATTTCTACTGGGGCTTAATGTAGGGAGAGGGAGGCTTCACTAACGTGCACAGCGGAGCTCAGCTCTGTGGGAAATCACTCTGCCTCGGCTCTGCCCCGGCCGATGGTATAACCACACTTTTTCCTAGGGTAAGCCTGCAATAACATATAAATTGAGGAGCCGAACAGAACATCACATTAAGGAGCCTAAATATAAGAAGGTGGTGAAGAGGCAGAGGAACAAGCCACCTTGATAGGAGGCCCTGAGTCCTTTGCATCTAGACGCCAGTCTTGTGCCGCTCACCTGGCCAGACTGAGCCACAACTGTCAATCCCAGACGAGGAGGTTAAGGAACCAACAGTGAAGGTTAAGAGAAAAGCGGGGAGGAAGATGCTGCTTAGAAAGGTTCAGGACTGGGAAGAAAAGCAGAGGGAAACATATGTCAGGCAGGAGAAGGGAACAGGCTGGAAGAGATGAAGGCAAAATAAAGAGCAAGCAAGACAGGAAGGAGAAGGTGAAGAGAGAGAGGAGGAGAGCATTTTCCAGTGGTAAAAAGGCAGGAAAGTCAGTGCACAAAGCCCACTGGAATGTCTCCACTGGGCTCTTCTGAACCCAGCCGGTCGTGGCCACACTGAGCACACTCAGAGGTCTAGATAGCAGGAAGCCCAGCGGGCCCCAGGACAGCAGCTGCTCCCCTCTAAGGGAGCAGAGCGTGCTGCAGTCCCTGAAGCATGGCCAGGAGCTACGTGTCCTTAGGTGACAGCTTCAAAGAGATGAGACTCAAATCGGGCAAGTGTAGGAGACCCCGGGCCTACACGCCCACTGTCCCACAGGGACCAATATCTTTTATAGTAAGTCCACAGACAGAGCTGCTAGGGACCCCACAGAGGAACGTGACTGTTAAAGGGAAACCCAAAGCCACGCGTCCCCATTGGATATTCACAGTTTACTCGTAACACCATCAGTGCAGAGACAACTTACCAATTGGGAGCCATTTTTATCATGAGCCATGTTGCCTAGAAACCTAGTTGATATTTTTATCCTTATGAGGTGACCAAGGGAAGAGAGCTAGGGATTTAACTGAAGAGCTAGGGATTCTCAAGCAACAAGGGAAAGAATTTATTAACCCTTTGTTCACACCAAGAATCTGGATGCCTCTGGCCATTTAGCTTTGAAAGGGATCATAAATGAATGTGCAATACTTCCGTACCAGCTGTTGCAGTATTCACTAAGCAAGATTTTTCTCACACTGCTATGGAGATGTAAGCTCTGTAGTTACAGCGGTGAGAGACGCTAAGTCCTTTCCCAGTCAGCCTGCCAAGTGTGTTTACTGAGGACCATCAGGGAGCACAGGACCCGACCAGGCGCTTGTACGTACAGCTCTCCTCTGAGCAAAAATGTTACAACTGCTCCACCAGGAATTAATTTCCAGAAACTCTCACAGGTGGAACGTGTCTTCATTCATTTCCTACTTACAAGTCAGGTTTTTGTCCGGGTTGCAGTTCATGCCGAGGCACAGGGTAAAGAGCTTCGTAGCTTCTTTTATCTTTTGATCCATGAATTGCAAATGAATTGAATTTTGTCACATTTGGTGGAAAATAACTCCAAGGAATACAAGCTCTGCCCTCCCATTTGGTCTCTCCTCTGGACACTTTGAATGATAGAGCAAGTTCTTGCTAGGAAACAATATATGAAATGCAACAGGTAAATTCAGATTGATACTTTAAACATAAATATTAAATACTATATATGCATATATCTTCTACATTTAAGAATTTTGTCCCGTGTTTTTCTTTACTTACTTTCCACACATTTCTTCTTCCAGATAACAGAAGCACCAAATGCTGTCCATGGCTGTCAAAATTAAAATTCCTCATGAGTGTTTGAAAGAAACAAGCAGTATTTTCTTTACTACCCTTCATATCTGCAACGTGTGTGTTTATAACCAAATTTCCAGATAATTAAAAAGATGCAATACGAACATTAGGTAATTAGAGGAAGAGCCAGTGTGCTCAGTCACTTAGAAATGACATCTCTGAGTTCACCTTCTTCCAGACAATTACAGTCAAAAGCCACACATGCCCAGACTGCCTTTATATTCTTTAAACACAAAACCATGTAAAAAGCTTCCGTTGGTTAGATGATGCAAAGTGTGAAAAGGAGGAAGGGGGGAGCATGGTATTTGGAGATTATAATAAAACCAGTTTCGAAAATGAAAGGACCCAAAGAGAAGCTGGCAGCAATTTCCAGGTCTGACTCCAATGACTGTAGAAAGGTTATTTCTATAAGAAAACTGTCTTGGAGCTCATTAGGAGGACAGAAAATAGAAAATACAGATCGTCTAAAACGTTATGTGTCTGCCTCTTGTGTTTTCCCTGCTTTCAATCATTAGATCGGGCACCCATGTCACATTTTCAAAGAGAAACGCAATTCTCAAAGAAAACTCAAATGAGGGAGCGTAATTAGGACTGGCCAGGTCAATAAGAGTCAAAGACTTGCAAGTGGTTACATGAAACAAATGCATTGTCTCTGGAAAAGACTATGTCTGTACATTTCTGTACAGAGAGTCTTTTGTGAACTTTTCAAGGAGGATTTTTTTAGCAAGCTATCCTAACAGACGACAAGTATTCTTTTCCTCTGCTTCATTTTATTGTTATTATGCAAGCGTAATAACAGCCTAGGAGAAGTAAAAGTTCTTGTAAATTAAAACAACAGTATTCTTCACATTACTTTCCTGGAGATTAATTAACTATTATAGGAGTTGATGGCCTGAAGCAAAATCATGATTCTTGATTATTGACTGTCCTGAAATATATGAAACCAAACTACTCTGAGGATTTTTTTAACTTTTAGAATTTATTAATTTTGTACATAATGGTTATTATTTATTATCTTAATAAAAGAGAATCTAATTATCCTATTCATCCAGTACTAATAGAAGCACCAGTTTCAGAGTTTATGAAAATAAACTGATATTTTTTCTAATAAAAGTAAAACTAAGGATGAAACTTTAGAATTCTAGTAGATTAAAATTTTTTTTCCTAAAGATTTTACTTATTCTATTTTTAGACAGAAGGGAAGAGAGGGAGAAAAAGAGGGAGAAAAACATCAATGTGTGGTTGCCTCTCTACTGGGGACCTGGCCCACAACCCAGGCATGTGCCCCAACTAGGAATTGAACTGGCGACCCTGTGGTTTGCAAGCCAGTGCTCAATCTACTGAGACACACCAGCCAGGGTGATCCAAGTTCTTTACTGTCTTGCAGACAAGTTATAAATCTATTTGCTTTAGCTTTCTCATCTATATGGTGAAAATAATCACCTCATAGGTGAAATGTTTTTACATCAAGTGACAGCTTAGGACAATAAATCATATTTTTCAATAAAAGATTTTGGCACGTTGTTGAAAGGTGACACGCAAAGATATATGTTATTCTTCTGAAAAGTATAATCGCTAACAGCAAATTTTCCACGTTAGAGTTAGCAGAAAAACCAAAATAAGGAAAAGAAAATATCTATCATCTCATTTAACTCAATCCCAAGGCTACAAAGGGACAAAGACCACTGGATATTTGATACTGAGAGGCACTTAAATGTCATTTAAACTGAATAACCACAATACAAAAAATATTTCATTATTATTTTACTAATTTAAAATTTGTATAATATAGGTGACAGGAGGGCATAAATTAACTTTTTCACATCTACAGGATAAAAATTGTCAACCAGGTAAAGAAGGTTCCCCAAAGAATGGTTAAATTTGAACAAAGAGAATCCAAGCTTAAAACTTCAAATGAGTCTAGGAAAAGCCATGTCTGATTTATCCCTGGTACTGAATGCAGAGTGACATACTCAATAAATGAATGATGAATAAATAAAGGAATGCATGAATACATTTTTATGGAATACATAAATTTAAAGTATAATCTAGCCATTAAAAAATTCCCTGAAACATTTTCATAAACTAGTTTAATTCATTATATCTCTATGTTTCCTTTTATTTCTGAATAACTAGTACATAATAATGCAAATTTAAAGAGGAAATAATGAGTTTGTGTTTTATAATAATTTTTCATTTTGCAAAAAAGAATTTTTTTAATTTATTAGAAAAACCAACTACATTGGTAAAACAAAAATTATGTCAACATGATATTTTCAAACACTTATAATACATACAAGGTGTGGCAAAAGTACATTTACAGTTGTTCATATGGAAAATAATATAATAATTAATAAATAACAATACAAGAATAAACTGTTTTGCATACTCTAAACTGTAAACCTAATATTAGCCCACCCTGCTCTAAACATATATTTTAAATTATACATTTACTTGAAAATAAGAAATATGCATAATTCAGATTATTGTTTCCTCTATATTGTTGGAATTAGTGAGCTTTTACTATGACAACATGATTTATAAGCAAAAATCAATGTGTTCAAATTATGTAGTAATGAGTTAGAAAAAAAAATTTCATACTTACGGGCAAAGTTCAACTTCTAAATATTGTTCCGTAATGTCATTCAAGAAAAATGCTTCCACAACTTTTGAAAACAGAAATACAATATATTGAGAAATTTAATTTTGCTTCAACAATAACTAATTTCTTATTCCTTTAGAGTATAAAATAAATTAACTCATTATTTTTAATTATAGCTCTATCCCCAATAGGAAAAGGAACACAGAAAATAAATGGACATTGCCTAGAAATAAATCCCCATCAAATCCTCCCGTGTGAGATGGCCATAAATTAAACAGATGAATAACGGCTGCTGCGGGTGAGGCTGTGAAGAAATCAGCATCATCACACAAACGCCGAGCCACTGACCTTCTTCTGAGAATGCGTCCTAAGGAAACAACAGGCAACGAGAAGAAGAAGGAAACGTGATGCTAGTCATCAAAGTATTGCCCCCCAAATTGGAAATATCTAAATGATTATATCCTATTATGTAGCGTTGTTGACAATTATATAAATAAATCTATTATATAGGAAAGCTAGTACATAAGTTATGGAATTTATGTATTCTATGCGGTAGACTTTAATGTAGTCATTAAAATGAGGGACACAGTTAAGTGTTTTTGACATGAAAAGATATCCATGATATTGTATATGGTAAGTAGGCTACAGAGCAATCTCAAAGTTGGCAGATAAGCAAACCTCTCATGTATTAATAAGTGATGCTGCAGAGTGGGTAAGGGGCCAGGTCATGAAAAATCTTATAGAGAAACTATGTTAAGAAGAGTAAAAGTTATCCTGGGAGGAGCAGAAGCCTGAGCAGGTTTTTAAGTAGCTGAACGATGAGTTTAAATTTTTATTTTAGATAGATCCTTCTGGCTTCCAAGAGGGAAGGGTGAACTTAAGGGCAAAAAGACCACTTAGGAAGCTCTGCCCCAGGTAAGGTAAAAAATGATGGAGGCCTGACTGCAGCAGAGACGGTGGGAATGAAGAAGGGGTACTGAATTAGAGGACCGTTTAGGAGGGGAAATTGGTATGGCTTAATAAATCCAAATACGGTGAGTGGGAGAGACTATCTCAGGGAAAGCTCACACTTCTTTATTCTGTGATTTGATGTACTGGAGTGCCGCTGATTGAGACCAGGTGACTGGGGAAAGAAGCAGGTTTATGAGAAAAGTGGATGCATTGACTCGGGGACTTGCTGCGTAGATAAGTCACACTGGAGTGTACACCAGTGGGAGGCTGATACGGGCAAGCTCTGTGTCAGTCAAGACAACATATGGTTAACGAATGATAAATTAACAGACAAAATGCATGCTATACAAATGGTACAGAGAAAGTAGATGTTCATAGGGACGAGAAGAGTCACCCAAGGCTTCTTTGAATAACTGGAGCCTGACTTAGACCTTGAACCACGTGTGTTGGGGGCAGGGGAATAGAATGAGAAAAGGTCCACGAGTGAGCATATGCATGGACAGTGACACCATGACCTTTTAGAAGGCGGGGGCTTTGGGCTGAACATGAAAGCCCAATGCATGAGCACCCTGAAAGTCTACAGGAAGGGTGTGAATTTATCTTAGGGACGGTCATGGTTTGTGATCCGGGGAATGGCATCACTTGGTAGCTTAATTAGGAGATCTAGGAAAGGAATCAGATAGCAACCCTGAAACTGTAATTTTATGGTGTCTTTGAACCTTCATTTGATATGTGAGATCACTTGTCAGTACGTTAACATAAAAACTACATTTCATGTTGAAGTTGATGGGGCTTCTATCATAAGTAAACCACCCCAACACTTCCATAAAGAAGGTTTATAAGGTTAAAGCGGCAATCTGCAGATACTTAAAGACAAAACAGGAATGCTGAACTCTTCCTAAAATAGCTGACAGACGGAAAGGAAGGACACACGGCAGCAACTGAGAAGCCTGGATTCGTGATTGCCCTTTTTCACTGTTCAAGGCACACCGTGGAAAAGTCGGAACGAGAGACTGGTAGGAAACTCCTCACACTGCCCATGTCAGCTCCTCGGAGGCACTCACTTCCTCACAGCAAGACAGAATAAGCGCTCTGGGAGAGGTTATTATACAAAGATTTATGTTTGCAATAAAGTACAGTACTTCCGCTCACCTTCATAATCCCACAGTCCACCGAAAGGCTTCCCTGGCTCTCCGAGTGGGGCTGGAGGATCGTTGAAAAATGGAGCGCTGACCTTCAACAGCACTCCTCCGTGCCCCGGCTCCAGCCCGACGGACACCGGCTCGTGCCCCACTGGGAACCCATCCCACGTGTGTTCAACTCTGAAATCCATCTTAGGCTCTAAAGAAAAAATATGAAAACACACTCTTTAACAATATACCCGTGTTCCCTTTAGTCAGGAATGAAATGAACATTTCCGTGCCCAACAGCAGGCAGGACCTGATGGCAGCAGAGTGACCGGAACAGGCCTTCTGCCAGTCCAAAGGCCATTGCGTTACAGTGCATTGCAGACACCGAGTTCCACTGTAAAACAAGTAGGTGGCTCCTAACAGCTTTGAGACTTTCAGTCTAGATCCAAAATCACTTTATAAAACTGTAATTAAATCCCCTGCAGAAATTGTTCATGTACTTAACAACTATAAGCACTATGAGTTTATATGTCATCCTTCGTCACGGACTGTACAATGTGCAGGTGTCTGAACTATTGACTCCCTGGGCAACAAGATCTTTACAATAAAATTCAATCTGATAAAAAAAATTCCGTAAATCAGCAAAAGCATTGCTGTTAACATCTGTTTTTGGCTAAAAAGTTTTTTCTTTTGAGGGGAGAAAATGGGGGCCCCAACCATTTAAAGGTTAGTAAACTTTAATGTTATCTTCCTTGGCCTCAGGGTATAGGTTTTCTTAGTCCAGTTCAAAGTTTAAATAATGGCATATTCTTCTTCCATTTTCAATTGGAGAAAAAGGTTTTACCAGGCAAGTGGTCATTTAACACTTAAAAAGTCAGAAATTGAAAAGGCCAAGTACATGTGACACCAGCAATATTTGCGCTTTACATGGTTTCTCCAAGGATGAATGGAAGGACACAGTATTATACTAATAAAGTTATATTTTGTTGAAAACTATGAATTGGGCATTTTACAAACATTATCTAATTGAATTTCACAAGAAACTTGCAGATAAACTATTATTATCTTCAGTACAAATGAGGAAAATGACTTGTTCAAGGCCACACAGCTGGAAAACCAAGAAACGGAACCAACATCAGCCACGTTTTCCCAGATGAAGTCATTTCGGGAATCTGCAGGGAAATGAAGGCTTTATTTTAGTAGTAGTGGATTTGCCAAATTATACTAGGTCCTTATGTCTTCCTTGTTCAGAAGATAATCTTGATTAGGAAATGATATTTTCAGACTGTAATTTATGTATCTAAAGTCTTTAAAGGCATTTCCTTGCTTCATATGTTATTTTTACAGCAAGTCATAAAGTACTGAATTTTGAATCTATTTATTTCAGTGAATGTGTATGGAATACCAACTATATGTCAAGCACTGGGAGATCCAAATATATAAGCTCTGTGTCTCGTAATGAATCCAACATCTCTGAAAACCTTCTTCTAAAGTATGTCAGCTTTTCCACCTTGGCTGGTGTGGCTCTGTGGATGGAGTGCCGACCTGCAAACCAAGGGGTCACTGGTTTGATTCCCAGTCAGCACACATGCCTGGGTTGCAGGCCAGGTCCCCAGTAGGGGGTGCTCAAGAGGCAACCACACAGTGATGTTTCTTTCCCTCTCCTTCTCCCCTCTCTAAAAATAAATAAAATCTTTAAAAAACCAAGTATGTAGCTTCTCCTAATTTTCAATACATGCTAACAAATTTTAATATATACAACCTCTAAAATCAAAAAGTAGTTCTGGTATTGCAACCACCTTGCAAGTAGTAGCATTTTAGGAAAGGATAAGTTCAGCAATTTACCTTGAAATAAGCTCAGTGAGTGATAAGACTATATAAATATACATTGATGTGGAATTTAGTCCTGACTTGCATAAAATACCTCAATAATAAATTTATTTTCTTTAGTTAAAATATGCAGATACTTTCTTCAAAAATAAATGTATAACCTCTATCCCAACTTTTGGTACTAGTAAGTACCTTCTTATAGCATATAGGAAGAAATAAGAATAAATAAAATTATTAGAAATGTTCGTTCAATCTGATTCTGGTGCCAAAATGCTGAGAGAATAGGCTAGTCCCCTAACTTGGAGCTTGACCATTCTTGATCCTGGCAAAATAGAGGTCAGCGACTAGGACGTTTTGGTAGATTCACTCATTCTCCGTACATCCTTTATATCCACGAAAATGCTGCACGTATTAAAGAGACTCCTATCCTCTTCAGGGGGTTTCCACCTGAAAATTTTCAACTCCCAGCTTACAAACAACCATCTCTATCTCTGGATGGAATTAACCACAGCCAGTGGTGAGCTCCTCCTAAGAGTAAACATTAAAGGAATGTTTACTCTTAGTACTGCTTTTCCCCACATTTTTAACTGCTATTCCTCAAATTACTCTTTCATCAAAAAAGTAAAATAATAATAACTTTAAATTAATTTTCATGTTTCCCCTGCACTGTGGAAAGACCTTTAAAAGGAAGTGAAGGTTGAGAAAGGAGGCAGAAACTTGGAGCATGAAAAGCTTAAGAGAGAAAAAATATCCACAAAGGTTAAAAGAAGGAAGTTCTGGAATAGGTGTTTTCTCAACAGTGTTTGCAAGGACAATTTCCAAATTCATTTATTCACAAAATTGTCTTTAGTTTTCTACAAAAATTATTTTTCAGTTTCCATCCTCCACCCTGCCCCTTGGCCCCCTCAGTTAAAAGAGTAAAGGAGAAATAAGGAAGTCAGGCCGAAAGAGGGAGTAAAATGTGCCTGCAGGAAGGAGGAGGCAGCTGAAAAATAAGTTAGCAGAGGAAATGCTAACAAGCCTGGACCAAGGTGCAAGGAATGAGAAGGAGGAAAGCATATCAAGAAGAGAACAGACAGAAGAAATGAGAGTGAAAAAAGCATGTGAAGAAGAGAACACAGACCGGGAAGCTCTTCTCAGTCCACCTGGCTCCTCCTTCCAGCGAGGTCACTAGAGAGGGCTCAGCCTTAGGCCCCGCCCAGCGCCTACATGTCTGGGGAGGGACTTGGAGGGCTGAAGCAGATTTCTGATTTTTACTGGGAAAGAAAAACGTTGAAGGACCACCAGCGAACATCTGAAGACTTTTAATCATTCTACCAAAGCATGAGTGATTTTCTAGGAGAAAGAAGAGTAACTCAGCAATACAAATCTAGTGCAACAATTTGAAAATCAACTGTAAATTACTAAGATTAAAATAGAACATGTACAGTGATAATTCACTAAATGCACCCAAAGGCTAACCGGTTATACAAGCCAAACCTGGAAATTATGTTATACTAGCTATAAATAATATTACCCTAGCTGTAAGTTCTATTACTCTACTAGGAGGCACAGACATGGTGGTCAAAGATTATGACGATGGGACCACATTGCAGGGGTTCAAATCCCAACTCAGGCACCTTCCAATGGTGATCGTCAGCAAGTTATTAAAAAAGAATTTTAAAATAGCATCTACCTTAAAAGGTTTTTGTAAGTATTAAATTGGGATATATATTAATATGTGTATATATAATATATACATTTTAATGTATGCAATATATACATTATAACTAATGATGTATATGCATGTGTACATTATAGTGTGTATAACTAACAATGTATGTATTGTATATGCACATTATTTAGAACAGTGCTGGGCACCCAGTATTCAAAAAAGGTTATCTATTTATTATTAAAGTATACAGGTTTGCTTAAAGAAAATGTTGTTTTGTTCAAATTATTAATACTGCATGTTTCTGAAGTGGTTATCTTTTTCTCCCTCCAAAGGAACTATTTAGAATAAGATAAAAGCAGCTCAACAGTAAGCACACACTTGAGTGTCAGTACCTTCAAGCTGTGTGAGGCATAAAAAGGGGTTTTCTTCAGTATGGAACATCCTCAGAAAACTAAAAATGGACCTGCCCTTTGATTCAGCAATTCCACTGCTGGGACTATATCCTAAGAACCCTGAAACACCAATCCAAAAGAACCTATGCACCACAATGTTCATAGCAGCACAATTTATAATAGCTAAGTGCTGGAAGCAACCTAGGTGCCCATCAGTAAATGAATGGATCAAAAAACTATGGTACATTTACACAATGGAATTCTGTGCAGCAGAAAGAAAGAAGGAGCTCCTACCCTTTGCAACAGCATGGATGGAGCTGGAAAGCATTGTGCTAAGCGAAATAAACCAGGCAGTGAAAGACAAATACCATATGATCTCGCCTTTAACAGGAACCTAAACAAAACAAAGAAATAAGTAAAATATAACAAAAGACACTGAAATAGAGGACAGGTTGTCAGTGAGCAGAGGGGAGAGGGCAGGCAATTTCAGGGGAGAAGGGAAGGGTTTACAGGAACAAATATAGAGGACACATGGACAAAACTACGGGGCTTGGCAAAGTTATTTCTTTTTTCACTTAAAACATGAGCACTGGCATTGCAATAGCAGAAACACAACTTTAAGCTGCCATTTTAGTGAAATACACAAATACTGAACAGATTAGCTTTCTTCCATCGAGAGGCCCATGTAAACTCCACACAGGCCACAACTTCTCTTGAAAAAGGTCTGCTAGAGCTGTGAATTCCTTATCTTCACCAGTTCTGCCTGTAGGGTGGGGGTGGTTAGGGTCGTAGTGACGTCCCCAACCCAGGAAAGCAATTACAGGTAACCACAGCGAAGTGTCCAGATTACTGAAGAGTGTATGTGTGATTTCAACAGCGGTAAGAAGTCCAAGTCCTAAAGTGTTTTTGGCTGATTACCAACTGTTGGCATAACAGCTGCTGTATTTGGTAACCACGAAAATGTGGGTTTTTTAATGGCTTTATATCTTGACCCCTTTCTACAATAATGGAGCAGTCTTGTATTGCTCCATACAAATTACAGAATGAAAATAGGAGTAAAAGTTTGACTAAGGTTCACCTTCTTACAGTTTCATTTTTTAAAATTATATGTAGAATAGTCATATATTGATTATAAACTTGCTTTCTGAAATTTTTAATGTTTTACTCAGTTACATGACTATAAAAGATATTTTCGATCTCATAGTCCTCATTTAATTACAATCTCTAAAAAAATCTATCTTATTGTCCTACTTGTTACATGTCAGTTCTTACAATAAATTCATTTCCAAGTTTGTGCCAGTGGGTATAATTGGTGCTTTCTGAACTGAAGTGGTTATCTTATAGAAAACTAGCCTATGAGACAGGAGAGATGACTGACCACTGAGATCATAAAACATGATTACGTGTTCTAGAAATATACAGTATGGTTCTGGTTAGTTCAGTCCTCACTATCCCAGCAGTTTAAGCACTTATCAACCACTTTCCTTCATTTAGTGTCCCCTTTGCCCAAGACACTGTGGAGTTATGTTTCTATATAGGACTCAATGTATCCAGGAAGTACTCTTTGCTTTCACAAAACACTAACGTAGCTTATCAACTTTTAGTATGAATGTAGAGTCAAGTTTATAACTACTTGTTTAATGCCAATTTAAACCACAATATGATAATATACAAGGTTCAGATGTAGGAGAAGTTACAAGCAAGTCCTTGGAGAGTCAAGGAGAAGTGCATGAAGAAAAAGTCATACACTGACTTTTCAAAGAAGAATTGGAGCTTGCACACTCCATTTCTTTTTCCAGACAACAAAAATCAACTGTTAAAAACAAAGCTAAATTGAGCTACGTCTATGACATGTCTGCTTCGTGAACCTACTTCCATAAAAACACAATCCAGCAAAAAGCACTAAAACTACTGGTTAGCTTCAAGTTAACATTTTTATTGCTACCATTGAAATTTATTGCAATGGTAATTTGAAAAAAAAAGATAAGGTTTAAATCCAAAGTCAAATTTTAATAATGGGAATACTAATCCAATCATAAATGTAAAGTTTTGCCTAATTCTTGTCTTGCAAAAATGTAACTTTTGTCTTTCCTTTATTTTTTTTTATGGAAGCACAGTTTTCTCTAAAGAAACAACTGCTGAATTTACACGACCTTTAGAGGACTTCTAACTGCATGCCTCATTGCCCCACAGTTAAATATTTAAACAACAGCTGTCTCCTTGCTCCAAAGACACACGCAGGGCACCATGGTACTTGGTTTCTGGAGATTACCGAGCCCTTACTCAGAAATCCTCCCAAGGGTCAGCCTTGGTGGAGATGTCCAAAGACGCCAGTCTGCGACTCGGAACCCTAGAGCCTTTCCACCCCACCCACTTTGGGGAGCGCGTTCTCTCAAGGAGGGCTAGGTATCAAAGGTATTGGGGAATTGAAAACATGGACTTAATGACCTACCCAGGCGTACATTTGGGGGGTTTTCTTTTAAAAAAATCAAATAAACAAAAAAGCAGCACGGTCCAACCACCTGAAGACACAGGTTCCCCAGCTTTCCCGCCACCACTTTGCTGGCTCAGCTAGTTGTCATCTACGTTCCCAGCCCCCCGCTCATCTCTTGACAAATAGCCAATAGCGTGGGAGGACGCTAGGAAGCGTGATGGCGTAAACGCTGACGCCAGCGTGGGGACGCCGGCGGCGTCACCGTCTCCTAGGAGCGGTCCAGGCACGGGTTTCAAAGTGGCAGGGCGGGCCAAGCGGACTTCCGCGACTGGCCCCGGCCCTCCTGAAATCGCCACCCACTCCGCGCAGGGCGCCCCCGCCGGGCTGCCCGCCGGCTGCCTCCGCGCTCTCCAAGGTGCCCCGACAGGACCCGAGTGACTGGCGGGACGCCTGTATCCCTTGTCCCGGACCCACCCGGCTGGGATTCGTGTAAATGCGGGACAGAATGCACTTGGCGGGTCCCGAGCAAACCTGAAATCGGAAGTCTCTCTCCTGAACCCGGGACTCGGCTGGGACTCGGGAGGAGGGGGCGCGGCTCCTGCGGACACCGCGTGAGTAGGATGCTGACTACGCCGCTGGACTGCCTCCGCAGCAGCGTCGCGGTCGTTTGTTTTCCCGCACAGCGAGCTCTGTCACTTCGTGGAAAGTCAAGGTGGTAAAGATCCAAACTCAAATTTTATCCAAATGGCCACAGAAAGCGACTCTCTGAGTGAGAAAAGTAAGCTCCACATTCCTTTCTTGGGAATTCTTATACGTAATATGTAATGTGATGGTTGACCAACTATTTTGTGAATGCCTGTAGGGTGCATGGAAATTGGTGAAAACTTAAGTCAGCTGCAGAAAAGCCTTGGTGGAATATACGAGGATGTGTATATACTTCAGCAGAACCATTTGGTAAACATTTGTAGGTTCCTTAAGCTTCCATGGTACTTTGCTATGGATCCTAAACACGTTTGTTATGCTTCTCACACAGGCTCTGGGGAAATTCGAGGGCTATGGCCAAGGAAGGGTGTCCGAGTCCACAGTTAGAACCTAGAGGCACCGCTCCGGCCATTTGTCCGAGGATGTTTGTTGAGATCCTCCTTTTTTCCAATTATGTGCCAATGCTACACAGGCAGAGCTGCTACCAAGATGAAGAGGACAGTGCTACCCTCCAGGAATTAATTCGAGAAGAGAAATATATAAATTCCATACGTACACTGAAGTGGCAGCAACTGCTAATTCCTCTGCTTCCGTTTCTTCATAGGGTTGTTGGCATGATGGAATTAGTATTGAAATTTGTAAAGGATTTGGGTATCTGACACACAGCGCTAAGCAAATATTGATTAGTACAGACTTGTCATGAAATGTTGTCAAGGAAGGTGCTGAAATTTGAAGTACTAACATGAATTTGCAGTGCATCCCAAATAGAACAGTATTTGCAACATTGAGTGGATTAGGACTATGCTTAGTTAATGGCTCGCAAGGAGGTTGGCGTGGATGGAATATGGTTTGTAACAGAGAAATGACAAGAGCAGCTGAACGGGAAGAACGGGGCTAGGTGGGGAAGGGCCTTGCCCGCCACGTGTTGAGGAGTTGGGACCGTGGCACGGGTTGCAGAAACCACTGAAAAATCACTTGAGAATTACATGATCAGCTTGTGATTTGGAAAGCACAGCGCAATTAGGTGACTGTCATCTAGGTAAGAATGAACTAAGGTTGGCACGGTGAGATTGGAGATTTGGGGATTTGGGAGAAAGACATAGAGCACACCCAGGTTTTTGGCCTGAGCAACAGGGAAGATAGGGAAAAAATGTCAGGTTCCATTCTGGAAGCGTTATAGACCAGTGGTGAAGAACGGAGCCTCTGGACTCAGTCTGAACTTGCACCTCAGCTCATGCTCTTCCAGGTCTTTGGAAAGAGCTTGGGTATATGACCTTGGATATGTCACTCAGTAACCTGTGCCTCAGTTTTTTTGTTGTAAAATGGGTGTAAATAGCTCAATAACCCCATGGGATTGTTCTGTGGATTAAAGGAGATGATGCAAATGCAGCACTCAGCGTGGTGTGTAGCACATGTAAAGTGCACAGTATATGTTATCTAAAATCATTACTGACACAATAACATTAACGTTAGCATGAGTCTTAGGTTTGAAGCGGGAATATGCCCCCTCCATAAGGAGGAGCTGAACACCATCTGGGAGGTGTGGGACTTGAGTGGGCCCCAGGCGAGTTTGGCTGGACGGGAGAATACCCGAGGCAGTCAGAAACTGAATTTGGTGGGAATGAACCAGCCCAAATTCTTAGGTAAAATTGAAGTACAAAAACAAAACAGAACCGACTAAGATAGTAAAAGCAGAGTAAATTATTTTGCTGGGGGGGAAAGTGGTCGTTTACTAGAAGACAAGTTGAGTGGAAGGAGGGAATTTCAGGAGGCAGAAGCAGCATAGGCTGAGAGGTTTAAAATAATGTGCTTGTTCAGGAAATTGTTCACACGAAGAGGTGAGAATCGGTGATGGATGTTGATGACCGCGGCCCCAATTTTTTCCTTTCACTGGTAGTTCCCCTATTCGGTGAACCACCTAACCACCAGCTAGGTAAACACAGATGGCTTGCCCTTCTCCCACCTACCTCTGACCTTCTCTACGTTGGCTTCTGTTGATCCCAGTTGCCTCTTTTTCATTTGTTCCATTTGGATTTGGTACTTTTCACCTGGCAACGCTACATTACACTGCCCCTTTGTGATAAAGCATCAGCTTTATACATCGTAACCACCGCCAATTCCACACCTAACTGATCTTCTAGTAAACTTCTAGCATATTTGCACCATTCTTCCACCTCCATCTGAGAGGGGAGATCTGGTAGTTCTTGGGGACCTCTTCATAGAGGGACTTGTATATCAAGCTAAGAAATGAAGACTTCGTTCTTGTAGTGGGGATTATGGGCGGTGGGGGTGGGCTCATTTTTTTCCTTTCATTCTCTAAACAGTGTCTCTCATAGAGCAGAACTTGCTAATTTTAATGAAGTTCAATTCATCAATTCGGGTTTTTTTGTGGATTTGTGTCCTATCTAAGAAACCTTTACCTAACCCAAGGCTGCAAAGGTTTTCTTCTACGTTTTGTTGTAGAAGTTTTGTAGTTTTAAGTTATACATTTAGATCTATGGTCCATTTTGCGTTAAATTTTGTACAGGTGGAGGGTAAGGGTGAAGGCTCACTTTTTTGTATATAGATGCCTGATTGAAAAGAATATCCTTTCTCCATTGGAGACCTTTGTACCTTGAGTAAAAACCAGTTGTCTATATTCACGTAGGGTCATTCCTGGACTCTATTCTGTACCAGTGATCTGTTTGAAGTTTTATAATAAGTCTTAAAATCACATAGTGTTAGCCTTTCAAATTTGTTCTTTTTCACAGTTGTTTTGGCTATCCTAGGTCCTTTGCACTTCCACATAAATTTAAGAAGCAGCTTGTCAATTTCTACAAAAATGATGCTTGGATTTTGATAGGCACTACATTGAATCTATTGATCAATTTGTATAAAATTCATATCTTAATGATACTGAGTTCTCTGATCAATGACAAGGTATATGTCCATTCACATATCTCTTCAGTAATGTCTCAGCAATATTTTATAGTTTTTAGTACATAGGTTTTGCACATCTTTTGTCAGATTTATCCCTGTGTATTGCTGTTTTGATACTATTATAAATGGCATTATTCTTTTACTCTCATTTTTTGATTTATCATTGCCACTGTATAGAAATCTTTTTTTTTCTTTTGCCAATTGTACCATGCAACCTTTCTAAACTCACTTATCCTAGTAGGTTTTTTGTAAAATCCATTAGATTTTCTGCATAGACAATGTTTTTATCTTGTAAATAAAGACGGTTTTACTTCTTCCTTTCCAATATAAATGCCTTTCATTTCATTTTCCTGCCTCATCGCACTGATTAAAACCTCCAGTACAGTGGAGTGGACATCCTTGTCTTGTTCCTAGTATTAGGGAGAAAATATCTGCCTTTCAAAATTAAATATGATATTAACTGTAGGTTTTTCATTGATGTACTTAATAGGTTGAGGATGTTCCTTTCTATTCCTAGTTTCTGAAAGTTTTTGTCAGAATGGATATCAGATTTTTTCAAATGATTTTTCTGCATTTGAGATAAGATGTTGTTTTCATTTTTAGTTTGATAATAGGATGATATGCATTGACTAAATTTCAAATGTTAAGACCTTTTCTTTTTGGAGGATAAACTCCTCTTGGTCTTGATGTATTATCCTTTTTACATATCATTAAATTTTATTTCCTTAAAGTTTAAACAGTTATTTCATTCTCACCCAAGGACATTTTTTCACTACTTTTAGAAAGAGAGGAAGGGAAAGAGAGAAACATCGATGTGAAAGGGAAGTATCGACTGGTCTCCACTTGTAGCCCCCGGACCATGAACCGAACCCGCAGCCCAGACATGTGCCCCAGCCGGTTACAGAACCATCGCTCCAACCAGCTGAGCCCCACCGGCCAGGGCAATATCGCTTCTGTATGACATGTACAGACAAGTGAACACATTTAAAACTAAGTGAATTGTTACAAAGTCCAAAAGTCAGGTAACTACGGCCTACGTCACGAATGCTAGGACCCCAGAAGCAAGACCCGTTGTAATCATCATCTCCTCCCCCAAGATAATTGAAGATAACCAGTATCTTTCATTTTACACTGAAGTTCAGTGGTACCTGTGTTTGAACTTTATATAAATGAAACCATAAACTGTATTTGGCTCTTTATCCTGTGTATTTGGCTCTTTTCATTCAACATTATCATATTTTTGAGATTTATGCATATTCTTGCATACAGACATGCTTTGTTAATTTCATTCCTATAGTGTTCCAGTTTTTCAGTGTATCACATTTACTGATTTTCTTTTTTTTTTTTTAAGATTTTATTTATTTATTTCATAGAGAGGGGCAGGGAGGGAGAAAGAGAGGGGAAAAAAAACACCCATGTTCCTGCCTGGACTGGGGACCATACTCACAACCCAGGCACGTGCCATGCCCTGACTGGGAATCGAACTGGTGACCTTGAGCTTTGCAGAACAATGCCCAACCAACAGAGCCACACAGGTCAGGGCTGTCCATTTTTCTTTTGATGGATATTTGCATTGTTTCCAGTTTGGGGCCACTGAGAATAATGCTTATCAATAAAGGCTATCGACCTTTGTTTGTCATGACCCTTGGTCCGCAAGTGCACACATGTTGATTGGGTATCTTCCTAGGAATTATGTGTATGTTTAATTTTAAAGTCGTACTAGTTTACACTCCCTCTTTCTTTTCTTTATTCCACATTGTCACCAACATTTGTTTTCTAACTCTAAGTCTTTATTTTATTGTCACTTTAATCTGTATTTGCCAGTGCCTGATAAGGTTGGGCAGCTTTTCTGGTTACTGGCCATCCGGTCACCTTTCTGTGAAGTGCCCATTCTGTCGTGCTGACGCTTTTCTGCACTGTCATCTGCCTTTGAGTTGACGGAATCTCTTATATAGTCTAGACACAAGCCCTTCCTCAGTTACACGGGTTGGAAATATCTATGTTACGGCTGGCATTTTTACTCTTTTAACAGTCTCATTTTGATAAACAGAAGTACTTAGTTTTAACGTGGCTCATGTGTCAGTTTTCCCTTTTATGGCCAGTGCTTTTGTTTTCTGATTTCGAACTCTTTCCCTACCCCCGGCTAGAAAGGTATTCTCTCTGTTCTCCTCTAGAGTCTGTTGTTTGCACTCACAAGTTGATCTTCATTTAGCCCCGAGTTGATTTTTATCAATGATGTTTTATTCTCTTCCGTGAGGGTACCCAGTTGACCCAGAGCCACTTACAGAAAGATTACTCTTTCTCCCACGCTGCTCTGGAGAGCCGCCTTGATCACGGCTCACGTGCTCGTGCACACGTGGATGTACCTGCGGGTTCTCTCCTGTTGATCAGTTTTGTTTGTCCTTATATGCCTACCACACTACCTCAGTTACTGTAGTTCTGTAACAAATCTCGGTATCTGGTACAGCAGGTGTTCCCCGGTTGCCCTGTTCTCAGTTCACAAAAATGTCTGAGCTGTTCTCATTGCATTTCCAGCTACATTTCAGAAGATGCTTCTACATTTCTGAAAGATCCTCTTAGGGATCACTAACTGGGATTGCACTGGCCTAGAGATGAATTTGTGGAGACCTGGTGTTTTGACAGTACTCACTCCTGTTAGCCGTGAGCGTCCTCGAGTCTTCATCTCCTGCATCTTCCATAGTTTTCTCTGCAAGAGTCTTGCACATCTCCTGATCGATTTATTTCTAGATATTGATATTTTGATTAAACTTCAAATGATACCTTTTATTATCTTCTAACTTTGTGTTGTATCTAGAAATCTAATTATCTTTTACGTATTAACTTGTACCCAACAACCTTGCTAAACTTACTCATTCTAAGAATTTATCTTTGTGTTATTTCCCATTTAACACAGAAACACTGTAACTATAAATAATGACGACTTTTCCTTCTTTTTCAGTCTTCATACCTTTATTCCTTTTACTTGCCTTATTGTGTTAACTTAGACCTCCAGTAGAGTGTGAGTACATGTCAAAAGAATTTATTTTTTGCCATTCCCAATTTCCAAGGGAAAATTTTCAACATTTTCACCCTCAGGTATAGTATTTGTTGACCATTTATGGAGGAATCTATCATATTAAGGAAGTTCCCTCTTATTCCTACATTTCTAAATCTTTATCATGAATATATCTTGAATTTCATCAGATGCTTTTTCTAAAACTTGTGAGATGATTATATTTGTTGATCCTCTTTTTGGTGTGCTTATTTTCTGTTTCTTTTTTGAGTGACTGATATTTGTGATTTCCTTCACTTCTCTGGGTTCAATTTGCTGCTCTTTTTCTAACTTTCGGGGATAGATGTGTAGTTCGTCGACTCAGCCTTTTCCTCTACCACAGGCCATCCAAGCTGTAGATTTCTCATTAAGCTGGTTTCTAGGGGTTACATTTTCACTACCATTGCGTTCACAACACTTTCAGATCTGTTTTGTAATTTCTCCTGAGGCCTGTGGGTCATTGATAAGTAATTTTTTTAACTACAGAGTTTATGGAGATTTTCCCTTTACTTTTTGGTTCTCTGTTGCAGTTTAATTGATCTATTTAACATGCTGTCCTTAGCTTCAGTCTTTTGAAAGTCGCTGAGACTTGCCCCATTTCAGTTTTAAATGTCCCAGGTGATCTTGAAAGAATGAGTATTGCACATTTATTGGGTACTGTGTTCTGCTGTAAATTCAAAATGTCACCTTGTACAATGCTGACTGAGAGCTCTTGGCTTTATTCTGGACCTCCTTCCCCATCATCTCTTGCCCACTCCTGCTTAATGTGGATTCTCCATCCTGCAGTTTCTCCTCAATGTGGGGGTTTGTCCTAGAAAAGCATTTTGCCAGATTTTAACCATTCTAAAAAATATAGCTACAGCTAATCTTTCCAACTCTTTTTACTTCTAGTAGCAAAAATTTGAAAATAATTGTGCAGGATATTTTTGACTTCTGCTAACCTAAAGAGAAAACTAGCAGAGATAGAAAATTAAAGTTTATGAGATCAGAAAAATTAGTTCTTTGCAACTGTTCTCTTCCCCCTTGGCAATAGTCAGTTTAGGTATATGGACGGGGCCCTAATCTTAAACTCTGGTGTGTTGAAATTGATGATTCATTTCATTTTGAGAAGCTATGGAGACTAGCAGGTTCGAGTTGGCTATATCACATAATGACTTACCTATGTCTAGTTTTTAAAAATTGAACATTACCTAGTGAACTACAAATTGATATTCCTTTTTCCATTTTTATTTTTCAGATCAAAGACTAAATGAAGTTCTTAGGCCGTATCAAATGGAAGATCTTTCCAAATATTCAACAGTACAGGTATGTAAATTAATTAAGGTCTAACTTGTTTGTTTTGGTTGTAACTATATGTACACAAATATGAACTGAAGTAAATTCCACTTTGGATTATTCTCATGTGAAGTTGCCTACACTGCTTTGAGATTTTACTTAAAATTTTGATTCTTATAAAAAGGAAAGCTTGTTTTTACTTGATGAATGTAAATTCTTTGACCATAAAAATTGCCCTTTTTTTTTCAGAGTTAGAGCTTACATATTATAGATGGTGTTAAAATGTCTGCATTCTAAAATGAGAATGCATCGTTGCTTTGAAACATTCTAAAATTGCTTTTCAGGATACAGCCGGTTGTAAACTTTAGCTCTCTGAGTTCTTATAAATTATGACAGACTAACTCAGAATAGTAAATAATATATGGTATTGTTTTAAATATATCTTTTCCTTGGGTGTATGTTTTTATATGAATATTGTGTTCAAATTTTTTTAACCAGTAAGGTACCTGTTGGTGAACTCTGCATTACAGAATGTTGAAAGAAAAACTCTTGCCCCTAGATTAGTGATAGATGTTTACTGAATTAGTAAAGAAGTGTTTTGCTTTCAACATAAGTGAATCTTGTAATTAAACTGAAATTGTTTTTAAGGTTTTAAAAAGAAAGTTATTTTTAGAGTATTAAAAAAAGAATAGTTCGGTTGACTCAAGTATACTACAGGTATTTTTTCACCCCAATGTATACTCTGCATTTAGCTACTGCTCTTTGTTTTCATTTCCAAAGACCAGACTCAGGGTCTTGAAAATATCCATCCACTATTTACTGTGTTAATCATATTATTTTTCTGATGTTGTCTCTTATACACATTTAACTATTAGCATGTAGGTGACAGAGAATCTTTCGTAATCCAATAGCTTCTAAACTTTGGTCTGATTCTTAGGTTCTTTTGCTTCTGCTTAGTGTCTTATAAAATGTGCCTAAAGGGAGGATTCAAATGTAAGATTAATTGTAAAGCCCGAGAAGACTTCTGGGCATGGTGCGTTGCATCATATCTACTGGAAGCTATGGCTGATTTGATTATGAGGAAGACTGTGCCAGATAAAACGATGACTCTGGTCAGCTCTTTAGACGTGCCTGCATTATGCGCTGTGGTTATAATTTGTCAAAGCCTCATGGTAACATACCAAGTTGGGGCACATCTTCACCTATCAATAGTGTACTCTGCGGTGAAATTAGCTTTAATTCTCTGAAAGTATACGTCCTTCTCTGCCATGTACTGCTATTGTAGTCATACAGTCGTCCTCATTCCTGCCTCTTATTTGCAGTGGTAGTGCAGTGTTGCTGCCCAGGGCTCCTCCTGCAGGCCACAGCCCCGGAACACGTGGCTGTCTCAAGACGCCACTCGTCGTGGGTCTTAACCTTTCACTTCGTGGCTTGCAGGAGTGAGACGGGAGGTAATATGAGAGCAATATAAAGATGGTTTCATGTTTGAAAATAAATCAATGCAAATCACCATAATGGCAGGAAAAAGAAGAAAATTGTCTATCTCAAGAGATCTAGAAAATAATTATCAAAGTTCAGTTCTCTATGATGATAAAAATTTTCAGCAAACTAGGACTAGAAAGAAACTTATTCAGTTTGGAAGGGCTAGCTACAAAAAACTAGATATGCATTGTACTTGCTGGTGAAAGGTTGAAATTTTCTCCCTGGGAATGGAAATGAAGCAAGAATGCATGCTAAAATCACTTTTACTCAGCATCATGCTAAAGTCTGAGCAAGAAGAATACATAGAAACTGAAAGGAGGAAATAACTATCATTATTTGCAGAAAATAAGATTGTATATATAGAAAATCCAAAAAAATCTTTAAATTGTCAGACTTAATGAATGAACTTCACAATTTCTTTGAATATGAGGCAAAATTGCAAGTTTAATTTTATTTCTATAAGTAGCAATAATCAAATTGACAATGAAATTTAAAATAGTGATGCTACTTAGAGTAGCATAAAAATATTAAATCTTCAGGAATAGTTCTAATGTAAAGTATGTAAGACTGGAAAACTATAAAACACTGATAAAATTAAAGAAAAATGAAATAAATATAAGGATATACTATTTTCATAGATTGTAAGGCTCATTAATTGCACTCAACAAAATTTCAATCAAAATGGTAGTAGGATTTTTTTCTTCAAACTTCTGAAGCTATTTCCAAAATTTATATGCAAAGGCTAAGAAGAGCTAATGCAACCTTAAGAATAACAAAGCTGGAGAACAGGTACTAGCAGATGTCAGGATTTACTGTAAAGCTCTAAAAATTACGATAGTGTGACATTCACTAAGGACAGAGAAATAAACCAGTAGAACAGAATAGAGTTCAGAAATAGCTCTTCCCATATCAGATTTCCATTTAGGGAAAAAAAATTAATCTTGATCTTTACTGATACTATTCTCAAATATTACTTCTGAGTTGATTGTGTATCTAAATGTGTAAGGTAATATAATAGAGCTTTTAGAAAGATATTTATGGAAACAAATCTGTCAAGTTGCAGTAGGCGTGTTGTCTTCAACAGGCACAAAAACAGAATGATAAAGTGGACTAAGTCAAAATGAAAGAATTTGTTAAAAGACATCATTAAGAAAGTGAAGCCGAGCTATAAGTGGCAAAACATATTTGCAGTCTGGGAAAAACCCATGCTAGATTATATTAAAAATCTCTTCAAATGAATATCAAAAATACTCAGAAAAACAGGCAAAAGACTTGAACATGTAACTTCATGACGGTCAATAAAGTTATGAAAAGGTGTTCGACCTTGGTGTTTGTCAGATACATGCAAACTAGAACAGCAGTGATGTCCTGCTACCCGTCCACTGACTGACGGGGAAGGCGCCAGTCCAAGTGCCGGCCAGGATGGGGAACAGCACCCTTAGTGCTGCCTGCGGGCGAGTCGGCGGCACCGGCCCTGTTAGGACACTGCCCTGGCGGCCATCAGTGTCGTCCGGGTAGACCCGTGAGAAAAGACCTTTATCAGGAATTCATTCCACTTTGCATGGCGCCAAGTTCACTAAGCCTTTGCCTATCGGAACTGCGTGCTTTGATTTGATGTTTCCACAGAAATGAAATGCAAAAGGAAGTCCCCGGTACCAGCATGCACCCATTTCTGTTAACTTAGCACCCTCTGTGCAAACGCGAAGACTGCTTCTGTTCCCTCTCTCGATCCGAGCTTTGGTTGCGCTGGTACATGCACTTTGTGGAATTGAGTGGTGTACTTGGAATATGTGTGCTTTTCTATATGTATGTAGTACTTGAATTAAAAAAAGGTCTTCCTTTTTTCTACTCATTCTCACATTCTGAGCCTCTTACATAGCATGCCTTCACTCTTGTTATTGTGGTTTCTTGTTTATTTGCCTCTCCCTTCTTCAACTCTGCAACCTACCTCACGGTTAAGGACCATGCATTGGTTGTCTTTATATCACCTGCGATGCTTAGCATGGGCCCTTGACGCAGTAAGTAAAATAAGTGTTTACGGAGTTAAGATGTTGAAAATCAGTTACATAAAACTTTAGAATGCAGAGGCTTCTTTCAGTTGTATCTTTTATTAGTTTTTAATTGTATATGTGAGCGTGAATACCTTTTTCCTTAAAAAAAAACCCAGAAAATTACAGATCCCTTAAAAATCCCTTTGAATCCCTCATTCTTCCCTTCTGTCCCACTCCCCTTCTGACCCATAGAACCGACCTCTTGATTTTTGTGCTACATCCATGTTGATACGTATAAATCCTGTTAATTCCTTGAACTACTTACAGGATCTTGTATTATTTTTCAGTTATCCTATGGATGGACTTTTTCTCTTCTTTATTACAATAAACGCTGCACTGAACATTGTCCTACATCTCCTTGTGTTGGACTATTTCCCTGTCTCTATACGAGATACTAAATTTTTGGTCATGCTACACGCTGACATGTTTCGCTGGCATTTTAACTTCACCTATGGTACCTTTGGCTGTATAGAAATTTTAAATTTAGACGTGAAATATGTCAGTCTTTCTGTTACTAGGTTGCGATACTTGTGTTTTCCGGTGGAAGATGTGTTTGGAGTCCGAGTGTGCCAAGCACTGCTTGGACTGTTGGTGCACAGGACAGACAAAGGCGTCTTTGGTTTGGGAGCTTAAGAAAGCTTTCTCTACCCCAAGGTCAACAGCACATTTTCTTTCAATAATTGTTAAATATTTTTAAAATTTTGGATCTTTAATCTATCTGAAATTCATTTTCTCCACTTAGTATTGCTGGAATCTAATTTAGTTTTGATACTCAACGTTATTAGTTGAAAAACAGTATTTTGTCCATTCAGTAATAATTTCGCTTCTTTCATATATCACACACCTATACATGCTTGCATCTAGTTTTGGATTTCCAGTATTGTTCTGTTTGTTACTGTGTCTGCACCATATTGTTTTAATTACTCTACCATAGTGTTTTGCTCTGTAGAAGGGCACGTTCTTCCTCCTTCCCTCTCCTCCTTTGCTGGATTGTCTGACCTATTCCTGCACATTTACTCATACATCAGAACTTGAAGAGCTGTTTAATCAATTTTTATAAGTTCTTCTGTTGGATTTTTTTTTGAGATTTCTTTGCAGTTGCAATGAATTTTAGAGAATAAATATACTGACAATATTGACTGTTCCACACATCCATGAGTATGGTATAGTATCCAGCTTATTCAGATCTTCTTTTATGTCCTTCACTACAGTTAATTTTTCAGTGAAGTTGCTGCAACATTTTTTTGGTTGTTTTTATTTATTAAGTATTACCTTTTGTTACAGTAATGAATAAGATTTTTTTTCTATTACATTTTCTAATTATTGTTAGTATTTGGAAAAGCCACTTTTTTATGTTGATTATCTAGTGATTTAGTATACTCTCTTATTAGTTCTAATAACTGGGAGATTCTATGTTAATGGTCATATTGTCTGTAAATAATAATTGGGTTGGCCAAAAAGTCCATTATGTTTTTTTTTCCATATAATGGCTCTAGTAGTGCTTAGTTGTCATTAATTCAAGCAAAACAATTTTGTTACATTGTGTTGTGACAGCTGTCATATCAGCGTGCGTTTAAAAATAACATCAAAATGGGCGAATTTTTGTGCATCCATTTTAATACTGAAGACGGAAGAAGATATGCAACATTTCGGCATATTATGCTTTATTATTTCAAAAAAGTTAAAAATGCAACAAAAACATAAAAAAGACTCATGCAGTGTATGGAGAAGGTGCTGTGAGTGATTGAATGTGTCACAAGTGACTTGTGAAGTTTCTTGGTGCTGTCGACACTTTGGCCAAATGATTCTTTGCCGTGGGGCCGTCTTGGGCCCTGGAAGGTGTTTAGCAGCACCCCGGCCTCTGCCCACTAGAAGCTCATAGTGGAAGATAGCCAACATACTCAAAATATCCAAATTGATAAAGTTATTGGAGAAAATGAAAAACGTCTTTTATTTTACAGAAAAAAAAGCGTAACAGACTTTTTGGCCAATCTAATAATATTTTACCTTCTTTTTCAACCTTTAAAAAGGTGGTCTATGACCACCTGCTCGCATGACAGACTGCGTTGACTAGAACCTCTAGTACAGGCTGGACTTTAGTGATGATGAGGAAGCAGACTTATGATAGTGAATTTAATGCAGTGTTTCTGACGTTTCATCATGAACAGTAATTGAAGTATGTTTACGGTAGATTTTTTTTAACAATTTGAGAAAGTTCTTTCTATTTTTAGTATGCCAAGAGTTTTTATTATGTATGGGTGTTAAACTTTACCAAATACATTCTTAACATGAAATGAGATGATTTTTTCTCTCCTTTTTCATTGCATTCTCTTAGATTCTCTAAGGTTACAAACATTTCAATCGTATTTAGTTTTAAACTGCTGTCATTTTCGGCCAGAATGACCTGAGAAAACATTTTAAGAGGAAAGTGTTCTCTTTCACAGAATGCTGCCTTCAGAGGAGAGGGGGATGACGTTTTAGGAAACTCAGTTGTTGACCAAAGGTAAGGTTGAGTTACCAGAAAAGTATGATTTTCTTAATTACACTTAATTATTCTGAAAATAATTCCTTTAGTGTTAGTAATGTGTGTTCCGTGGTCTGCTATATAGTAATTGGGTTAGAATGATCTGTCATCAAACTGAAAAGAAAAGCCAGCCAGTGTTATAGTCTAGACGGGGGGCTCTCCACTGGGGTGCTTGGCCTCCCTCCCCGCCCCAGGTGTTTGACGAGGTCTGGACACACTTCTGCTTTTCAGAGCTGCGGGGGGTGAGGGAGCTGCTGGCATCTGTTGGGTAGAGGCCAGGGGTGCCGCCGAAAAACTCCAGTGCACAGATCCGCTCCCCGCCACAAAGATGATTCAGCACAAAGTCTTAACTGAGCTAAGGTTAAGAACCCCTGGTTTAGGGAAGAGGCAAAGTATTGATTCTGTTGGTAAAATTATAGTAAGAATAGAAGTTTTGATGTCCAATTTATTTCATAAGTTACATATTTACTAAACCAGATTGAACAGAACATGCCTTATGTTTTTATGTTTTTTCTTTAGCATTTTAGCCCCTCTTATTACTGAGTATGATAAGCATCTGGAAGAGCTAAATGGGCAGCTGAAATATTATCAGGTATGACATCATAGTTATCCATCTTCTGTAATATTATGTAAAATAGACTCCCTTTTTAAAAACATTGATAAGAAAATATTTAGCTCTGTGTGTGTGTGTGTGTGTGTGTGTGTGTTTGTGTGTGAAGATTATCTTCAGTTTGCTTTTTAATCCAGTGTTTCCTTGCTCCTGCTGTCTGGCAGGAGTGTCTCTTCGATGCTTAGAAGCATCCCTCAGTCTTTCGGTTGCTCACATGTTTATTTTCCCCTCAGGAAGACCCAAAACCATCTCACCTCTTTTAGACTGTTCTCTTTACTGTCATTTCATCTGTGTTTCCTATTATTTTGAGAATAAGTTATTTCCTGAATTTCAAATATTGTGTCTATCAGATTTTAGAAGCTATTGATCCACTTCTAATATAAGCTTAAGCTGTACCAGCTTTTTTCTAAAAACTTTATTACTTTAGAAGAGGAGCGGAAAACGGCGGGAGCTGTCCATATAGACGGATTATCATCATGGGTCCCTACAGCAGGCTCAGGGAGAACGAGAATAACAATGGCACATTATTATTTGGGAACGAGAATAACAATAGCACATTAAAAGCCACATTTTTAGAGTATACCTAATATACCTGTTTCTTTGACTTGAAAATGTTTTCTTCCTTTTCCCCACTCAAATTTTGGGCTTTTTGATTGCTGGATAACCATACAGTAGAAGCATTTCTTAAATAGATGGTATGTGCCTCCAGCTAAGCCCACAAAGAAGTGATGATGCTTTAGGGTTTTAACATACTCATCTTTGTGTTTGGCTCCAGTACCAATCTTTGCATCAGTTTAGTTGTGACAAGAGTAGCAGGCTTGCCTTAATTTAATGCAGATAAAGAACATATAACAGCACCGTATAAAAACAACCCCCGACACTGACTTCCTCACATAGGGGCTATGAACACGGCAGACACTAAGGACCTTATATCTCCTTCTTTTCTTCTCATGCACTGACAACAAGAGAGCCTACCATGTGCTTTGAAGCCTAGCACATAGTAGGCTCAGGGAGCCTACTTTTGATGTATAAACAAATGTCAGAGCTTATTGAATAAGATGATTAGATCTAATATAATAGTCTCCTGTTTATAAAACAATGGTTTGATACATAGCTTTACCATAAGAACACACAGTGCTTATATCTTTGAAAAATAAAGTTCTTCTATTAAGAATTAACGTCATAAAAATGTCCATACTACCCAAAGCAATTTATAGATTCAACACAATCCGTATTAAAGTACCAATGACATATTTCACAAATATAGAACAAACATTTCAAAAATTTATATGGAACCATAAATGACCCCAAATAGCCTCAGCAGTTTTGAGAAAGAAGAACAAAGTAGGAGGGGTCACAATACCTGATATCAAAGTGTATTACAAGGCCACTGTAATCAAAACAGCCTGGTCCTGGCATAAGAACAGACACATAGACCAGTGGGGCAGATTGGAGAGCCCAGAAATAAACCCTAGGATCTGTGGTCAATTAATATTGACGAAGGCGGCAGAAGCATAAAATGGAGTAACAATAGCCTCTTCAACAAATGGTGTTGGAGAGCTGGAATAATACATGCAAAAAAATGAAACTCGACCACCAACTTACACCATACACAAAAATAAATTCAAGATGGATAAAAGACTTAAATATAAGTCGTGACACCATAAAAGTCCTAGAGGCAGGAAAATCTCAGATATTCCACACAGCAATATTTTCACTGATATGTCCCATAGAGCAAGGGACATAAAGGAAAGAATAAGCAAGCGGGATCTCGTCAAAATAAAAAGCTGCACAGCTAAAGAAAACAGCATTAAAATGAAAAGAGAACCAACCATATAGGAAAACATATTTGCCAATAATACCTCGGTCAAGGGTTTGATCTCCAAAAGGTATGAAGAACTCACACGACTCCACTCCAGAAAGACAAACAATCCAATTAAAAAATGGGCAAAGGACTTGAACAGACACTTCTCCATGGAGGACATACAGAGGGCTCAGAGACATATGAAAGGATGCTCAGCATCACTAGCCATCAGAGATGCAAATAAAAACCACAATGAGATACCACTCACACCAGTCAGAATGGCCATCATAAACAAATCAACAAACAGCAAGTGTTGGAGAGGATGTGGAGGAAAGGGAACCCTAGTGCACTGTTGGTGGGAATGCACACAGGCACAGCCACTGCACAAAACAGTATGGAACTTCCTCAGAAAACTAAAAATGGACCTGCCGTTTGACCTGGCAATTCCACTGCTGGGCCTATACCCTAAGAACCCTGAAACACCCATCCAAAAGAACCTATGCACCCCAATGTTCATAGCAGTACAATTTACAATAGCCAAGTGCTGGAAACAACCTAGGTGCCCATCAGTAAATGAATGGATCAAAAAACTATGGTACATTTACACAATGGAATACTACACAGCAGAAAGAAAGAAGGAGCTCCTACCCTTTGCAACAGAGAGCATTACCTTAAGTGAAATAAGCCAGGTGGTGAAAGACAAATACCATATGAACTTAGGTTCCTATAAGTGGAACCTAATGAACAAAACAAACAAGCAAGCAAAATATAACCAGAGACATTGAAATTAAGAACAAACCGACAGTAAACAGAAAGGAGGTGGTAGGGGATAGTATGGGAAGAAGGAGGAAGGGTTTTCAGGAACATGTATAAAGGACACATGGACAAAACCAAAGGGTGGTGGGTAGTGGGGATGGCTGGGGTGGGGGGTAGTGGTGGGGGGGATGGAGACAACTGTACTTGAAAAATAAAAAAAGTTTAAATAAAGTTCTTCCACTTCATTTGAAGTTATTTATGCTTTTCATTTCCAAGGTCATTCCTCTAATACATAAACTTACAAAGTGATTCTGTAGAACCAAATGTCAAAAACAAACATCTCATTAAATTTGCAGTTTCTGTTTTATCACAAGTTAAGTGTTTCCCTCGCCTTTACTGTGAGTGCTCTTCAGCCTGTGGTCATTTAAGTTTTGAGCCAACCAGAGTAATGTCCTTTAGTCTTTTTATTTGACAGTAGCAACAAAAAGCTCTCTTTTGCACAAATTTTGCTTTTATTTTTAGGACTAGTGTGCTTTACGTTTCTGCTAAATTCACTCTCTTGGATTTGCTATAATGACGTATGTGGATTTGATTGTTACAAAATGGAATAGCTTGTTATCGTGCAATTAAACTTTAAAAATTTTAATTTTTCATAACGTATCTGATTTATATGTCTCTTTGATTGGCCATTTTACTAAGGGTTTAACTTCATTTTTCCATCTGGCATTCTCCATCTAGGAGTGGCAGTGCTGAATTAATGACAAGAGAGAAGCTGGAAGCCCAAGGGTCTATGATAAGAATAGTTGCTACTTTCAGAGAGATGAAAAGATGCTGATAGCTACTTCTGAGAACACTAGCTCACATAGATACTATTGATTAGAACTAGTACTTAAGATTTATCTTATTGACCCAGTCAAAAAATAGTATGTCTTGAAAGCAAGGAAAGTATTGCTGTAATTCTCTATATGGAAGATTTTTCCTTCCAGAAATTGTAAATAACAGGAGGAAATTTGATGATATGAGAGGTAGTGCTGAGATTTAGTTTCCTTCGAACTGCTAAGTGTTTGGGAATATTTTACACTGAAAAATCTTTGGCACGGCAGTAACAATCCACCTTTAATCCTAGCTGGTGCATATAGATCCTGCCTAAGAATTATTTGAGTAATAAAAATACTTTCAAGGTATTCTGACATTTTTGCAGCTTTTAAAGATCAGTTAGTTTGTTTAATTACAAAGTGGGGACAATTGCTGCACTGAAATCCAGATGTCATAGTGAGCGTGGCATTCAAAATCTGCCTCCTGTCTTTAGTTTTATCTCTCACTGCCACTGCTGCACGTGTGGGCGGATCTCAGTTATCTGGTAGTAAATTCGTTCATCTTGATTTGTGATTCAGGCACCACAGGGGCCTGGGGAAGGTCCCTCTTCCTAGCTGGCTTTGGAGGCAGAATTGGCTGGCACTGAGTTCTGAGGCCAAGCTGCCCTGAGCCTGTGTGGTAGGAAGGGAGAGAGGCCGGGAGCACTGGCTTTTCCAGCTTCCCTTGCCAGGCTGCCTCCTGCTTGGCTCCTCTCCTCTAGCCTAGGTCCCCAGTCAAGACCAACGGGATGGTCAGGAGTTGGCTGCAGCTTTAGCTGGATTTCACATGGCCTCCTTCCTGCTCTTCTGTTCCCGCTCACTCTTAGTGACAGCCGACTGTCACTCTGGTGTTAGCTGTATTTTTTGCTCTGTCGCTGTTACTTATATTTCTCCCTACCAGAAATGCCCTACCTTTCCTGCTGAAATCCTGTTACCCCTTCATCCTTTCAGAGGAAATTAATCAAACCTTCATCTCATTCCCTTTATAGTATGTATTTCATTCTTCTTTGTACTTTAGTCATTTTTTTCTTCTTTCCTACCAATGTTAGTGACCACATTGGTTTACCATAGCAGCCTTGTGTAGTGCAGAGAGTTTACACAATTAATAAAAGTTGTGAATCAGAGACTGGAAGAATGAATGCTAAAGATCTTTACATATTCTTTCACCATTAATATTTTACTTTTTGAAATACAAGTGCTTATATAGGCTCCACCTAAATGAAGGTGAATTAATTAAAATACATATTCATGGCAAGGAAGCATCTGATACTTGTTCTAGTGACATAATGATATCTTTCATCTCTTTTTTCTGTAATCATCTGCAAATCCTAGGAATTACGTTTAAAACCTCTCTCAATGTGTTATATAAAATACTTTATATTCTGTTTAGAATGAAGGTTTTAAGTTTTGTGTATCATTAATATTTTCACACCTAATATGCTTGTTAGAAGTAAAGGATAGTTGTTTCTCATTTGGAGACTAGGCTCATAGACTATGATTGCGTGCATATGAGTGGGTGACTTAATAGAGATCTGACTGTCTGGGAAATGTACGACTGCAACCACATTTCATTCTTTCAGAAACAGATGGGTGAGATGAAACTACACCTTGAGAATGTCATCAAGGAAAATGAAAGGTACCGTATCACCTAACTATTGGTTCTTACTGTCTCGGATAAATTTTATTGTTATTTGATATTTTATTTCCGTAATACAAGGAGCATATTTATATAGTATACTATACTTGTATAGTTATGAGTGTAGTCTCTCGGGCCTGATTTCTTGTTCGGTTCCCAGCTCCATTACTTACTAGCTGTGTGGCCCTGGACAAGCTACTTAATTAACCTCTTTGTACCGTAGTCTCTTCATCTATAAAGTACAGGAAGAGGCTACGTGATAAGCATTGTTTAAATGTTAGCAATTATTGTTATGAAACATATGGATAAAAAAAACCTGTCAAGCAACCACCCAACTTAAGAGCCAGAGTGTCACACAGTTGGGGCATCTGCCCAGGTGTTCCTTCTCCAGCCCATCCTCCTTCCCTCTGCAACAGGTGAACACTGCCCTGAATATTGCACTTGTCGTGTTCTTGCATCTAACAGTTTTTATGTGTGTGTGTTTGTAATAATACATTGTTTAGTTTTTAGTTTCATTATTTATATGTCACTAGTAAATAATATTTTCTGGTTATAATATGCATTGTCTTGAGATTTTTATGATATTATGACTTTTTTCCTCCTAATACTCTTATTTTAAAATAAAA
>CM052545.1:6089542-6115901 GCA_028533065.1 Trachops cirrhosus | reverse complement strand
GGGAATTTTATTCTAATTTGCAGCTTGATATCCTAGGCATCTCATATCTTACATGGATTTGAATCCCAATTCTTCTCCTTTCTAGCTGTGTGCCTCACTTTCCTCATTTATAAATGGGGATTAGAAATTCTATATTACAATTTTGATTTTATAGTTATCTATGAAAAGTCAAATATTTTTATTCCTCAGAAATTTGGTTTTGGAATTACTTATGAAAGTGACATTTTAGGTTAATCAGATATGTTGTATATACCTTGATATCAGGAGCAGGTATTTAACACTGATTTTTTTTTAATCTGTAAAGGAAATGAGTTTGAAAGGCTCCAGAAGGCAGAAACATGAGGAAATCGTGTTTTTCACTTTGCTCTAGACCAATGTTATCAGGAAGGACTTATATATGTTTATGCAGAAGAAATAATGTAGTAGTTTGTAGTTTCAAACTACTATATTGTAGTTTCAAAAATAAAATTTTTAAAATGAGCATGTCTCTAAGAAGCATCTCTCTATGGTAGTTTTGTTGCTATAATTTCCAGTGCTAAATTTTATTAAACTTGAAAATTACTTACTTTTTTGACCAAATTTTTTAACTGTACTCTTTAAAACCATACTCTCATTCCTTACCCTTCTCTTCTCCTGTCGTTCCTCTCTCTGCCTCTGCATCACAAGATGTAGAAGGAAAGGTCTCACTTTCTTGCTGCATTTGGATCAGTTATTTCATAGAAGATTTGTTGAGGTCCAAGTTTGAGCAGTCAAAAAGGGGAAAGCAGCCCTGGCCGAGTAGCTCAGTTGGTTAGAGCATTGTCCTTATGGGCCAAGGTTGCCAGTTCGAGCCCCAGTCAGGGCACTTACTGATACCAGAAGCAACCAATGAATGCATACGTAAGTGGAACAACAAATTGTTGTCTCCCCCCACCGTCTCTAAAATCAATAAATTACAAAAAAAATGCTTAAGGGAAAAGCAGATTAGCTACAAATTTTTCCGTGAAGGTTCCTTTCTGACTCTGCCATTAATTTGCTGAGGAAACCCTCTGCCAATGGCCTGAACTTCCATTTCCACGTCTCTGAAAACAAAATAATGCTTTCTGCATGCTCGTTTAGTGTTTCTCAAACTCGTGCGTTTCAGAACTGCTCTTCAGGATGCTTAAGAATTATTAAGGACCCCAAAGAGCTTCTTGTGTTTGTAGGTTGTTTATCTATCAGTTTTTATTGCATTACAGATTTAAACAGACATTTAAAAAATGAATGGGAGCATAAGAACACATTCTGGCAGCCATCAGAGTGATGAGAGCATCACACATCACATCATATAAACTCTGGAAAACTCCACTGTACTCTCATCAGAAGATGAGAGTCAACACGGCAAATGATTTGTTTCATTATAAACATAATTTTGACTTTGAGGATCCCCATACCACACTTTGAGAATTGCTATATTGAAAGAGTAATGACTTGAGAAGATTCTCATTATAAATACCAACCAAAAATAGTATAATACAGACAGTACACTATATGATTTCCAATTTTGTTAAAAGAAAAAAAATACAAAATTTTCCCCAAAATCACATTTATAAACATCAGTACATCCAACATTTATAAACATGATTATAATCGAATGTTAGTAATATTTACTGTCAGTTGGTAAAATTATAGGTAATTCCTATTTTCTTCTCTGTTTTTCTGTGTTTATCTAATTTTCTGCAATAAGCATTTATTGTACAATCACAAAAAGTCTTGTACTTTACTGGGGCAATTTTCATCATTAGCAATTGCTAAGGCTTACACTTTGCTGATGAGGAAGGAGAGTGGTTTAATCCATAGCTCTCATTTAAGGATTTTAATTTTACCTATGAAATTTAAATAAAAAGAAAATTTCAAGGAAAGAAATTTCCATCTTCAGTTTTGTTCTCTAAATTATTAATACAACTTCATATCATCAGAAAATATTACAGTTAGCCCTGACTGGTGTGGCTCCGTCGGGCGGCATCATCCCCACAAGGCAAAGGGTCGCTGGTTTGATTCCCAGTCGGGGCAGAGCATGAGCCTGGGTTGTGGCGTGAGTTCCGCTCCGGGGGCACCCGAGAGGCAGCCTGTCAGTCTTTCTCTTTGACATCGGTGTTTCTCTGCCTCTCTACCTCCTTTCCCCTCTCTCTAAAAAATGTTTTTAATATTACAATTATACCATCTTCACACAAAATCTTATTTTTGTTACTTTACATACAAGAATTTATTCTGTAAAAGAATATGATTATTTTGTACTATACGATGGCCTGCTAATAATTGAGTGAGTTCTCAAATATTTCTGTTTCACAGGAGAAAAGTCAGGCCGTGGAACTGTGGCAGACCGTTTCTCAGGAGTTGAACCGACTGCAGAAGCTTTACCAGGAGCATATGACGGAGGCCCAGATTTATGTAGCTGAAAGTCAGAAACAAAAGGTAGTCTTGGGGGTCACGGTTTTCTTTTACATCAGTAAGAAATCGCATTCTGGGAAAACTCGGTTTTGGAGAGGGGTGCCTGTGTTTCTGGTGTGTCGTTAAGGTTAACGATAAACAGAACTTGGATGGCTGGTGATCTTCTGAACAGGTAATCACAGCAGTTCCTGATGCGTGTTGGGTTTGAGAGTGTGCTTAGCAGTGAGAGCCGTATTTAGTGTTAAGAAGCAGCTATTAGATTATTATGTATAAATGGGCTTCTAAAGCTGTTACATTCTTGGTTTCCTACCTGGCTTAAAAGAGAAAAACTGTTCATTGGATCGTGACCAATGAAGAAATTTGCTGACCTGTAATGACAACACTATGTAAAATTGACACCTTTGAGTGTGACCTTTTACTAAGATAGATGTCAAGTGTGTCTAACATAAATTCATCAGCATAGAACTTTACCAGAGGAAAGGATGTCAATGCCTCCGTGAAGACTTCTTTTTATCCAGAACAAGAATCATTGTACATCACAGGCGGCAAACACAAGGCCCGAATCCGGCCCTCCACCTTGTTCTATCCGGCTGGCACCTTGTTTCTGCGCAGTGGCAGCACCGAGCTCTCACTTCACTGTTAAGGGCAGTTACATGTACACAGTCCAGAAGTTACATTCGGCCCTTTGAAGGCAACCGCGAGGCTGGTGTGGCCCCGGTGAAGATGAGTGTGACGTCCTGTTTTATATTCTTCCAAAGCGGACATGTCAGTTTCTCCTTACACTTCTGTTGACAAGAGCCCCTATCGCACAGAGCCGTCCATTGTTTCAGAAAATGTGCTCCCTTTGTCCTTTTATTTGTCCTTTTTCTGCTAGGGGCATTGAAAACTCCGAAGTAACTCCAGTCCTGATGGCCTTTCTGTAGATGCTGAGAAGGCAGCATTTGTCATTGGAAATTTCTACCTGAAAAACCCATAACAATACTTGCATGATGCTTTGCAGTTCACTAAGTAACTCTTCTCTGCGTGCCCTGGTTTAAAAATAACCCACGTGATCCGACCCGTGAGACTTGCTGCTGAGACACAGGAACCACTCCTAATCTGACTATGTGCCTCACGGTGGTTTCCTCATTGAGGTCAGTCACCGAAGCCATCGTGGTGGTGCTTTTCGTCACCTGAGGAGGATCCCGTTTGCACTGCAGCTGTGCAGTAATTTCTTTTCACAACGCTTCACAAACAGTACCGTGACCTCATCTCCCCAGTTCTCTGCGAGTCTTTAATTCTGTCATCTGACACATTAACGGCTCCTCCCAACTGTTTGTCACCCGCACACACACATAAGGTTTAATAGGAGTGTCACAGGCAGTCAAACGATTAAAACCTTCTGGCGCTGATGCGCATCTTGAAAAGCGGGCAGTGGGCAGTGCGTCCTGGCCGTGTTCACATTGCCACTGCAGGTTTTGGATAGGTTTCAGTGCGTTTCCCAGTACCGGACAAGACTTCTCCAGCACGTCCATTTACTGATGAATTGATTTCTAGATTATGGTGTCACAAAAACCAGAAATAACTACATTACTTTCCATGTTGTCTGCTTACTTAATTTTGTAATCATTTATATAAAAATGTATTATTTCTTCAACTATTAATTCACACAATAATAGAAGAAATGGCATTGATTTTATCTAGACTTAGACATAATGATTTTAAACTTCCCTTTAGCTCAGTTTTAACTAAGAGTTGCAAACCGAACGCTGTTTGTGTGTCCCCTCCTACCTTTTGTACTGTAGGACCAGCTGAGCAGTTTCCAACAGCTGACCAAGCAGCTTCATGTTACTAATGAGAACATAGAAATGGTAAGTGAAACTGTCTGTTTAGTGTACTTACTTGTATAAAGTAGAAAGTCACTATAAATATTTATGCTAATGTAAATTTGCAGCAAAATAATGGTTGCATGAAATTAAACTAGGTAAGTGTAAGGAATACTCTTTTCTTTTTATCTGTCTTTTTCTTTCACATTTAATAACACAACAGGAGAGTTAAAGCTAACCTCTATCTGAAACATATTTTAATTTGAAAATACTGGAGGGCCCTTGGTAGGATCTCCTGACAGTGATCTAGACTGTGACCTCCTCTAGAGAAGGACTCGTGCGCTGCTGGGTGTGCGCAGTAGGACTGTTGCGTCAGTGCAAAGCCTCCTTTCTTAGAAACAGCGGGACACCGAGAACCGACTGTCGTTGACTCACCGCTGGCACTCACTGGTGCGCCTCAGTTTCCCTATCATTTTTTTCCCTAAACAAATGTGATTAGCCCTTCCAATTCTGTTCTTGACCATTTTTTCTCTAACTTGTCTTTCCTTTCAGATTTTTTTCTTTCTCTTTTCTTTTCCCTTTTCTTTTCCTTCTTGGGGTTTTATTTCACCTCATTGTTGAGTAATAGGATTGTGACATCCCAGGTAGTTACTCTCTTTCCTTTCTCTGTTTTACTTAGTTACTCTGTTAGTTCTTGTTAGTACCTAATGAAAATGTCTGTGTTTAAGTGCGGTGTGGTGCCATCAAACGTAAGTTACACAATTTTATTCTATTTTTTTAAATGTTCTCCTTTAACCATGTAAAAATACTAAATCAGCTTTACCCTATTTTACTTATGTTAACATTTAGAATTCCCAGTCACTTATAATTTCTTATAATATACTTCTTAGGGTTTTAAAATGGTATTAACAAAATCCAAAACAAAATGACTGATTTCCATAATTAAAAAATCCTATTTCTACATGAAATTAAGAGAGTAACATCACAATTATTCCTTCTTTGTTTCAGAATACCCCCTAGAATTGTGAGGGTTATGTAACTCTTTGGTGTATTGTACAGCATAGCCCCTATTTTATCATAAATAACCCAAAATCACGGTGATGAAAGCCATGAGAAAAGAATATTTGAGTAATCACAGGAAGTACACTAAAAATTTCTGCGGCTCGGGTAACAGAGAGTCATTGTACAAAGAGCAAATGGAAGGCTGCTGCAGTGAGAACAAGGACAACGGTTAAGAGAAACTTTAAAGCGGGAGGGTTTTCTTAGTGCACATAGGAAGTGTCAGGCAGGACTGCGGGGTGCAGAGGGAGGCGGCGGCTAAGGGACTGTGATGATCTCGTGCATCCCAAAGCACGTTCAGAGCCTGGGCACAGGGCCGGTGTCAAAATCAGCTTGAAGAAAAGTGCCCTTTGAACATTAAACAGCTTCTATTTAAAAGTTTCCTGATTACATGGATAAACTCATTAAGTGAATAGGTTTCTATAGATGTACAAAAAATTGATGAGTATAAACCAAGTAAATAGAGTAGCTTTTGTGACCAGTGCACATTAATAATATGCCAAAGGTAAAATGCCCTGACCTGAATGGTACCCAAAAGGACAAGTTTACATTTAGTTATTGTGACTAGAGATACAGTAAGAGTTCCATTTGCAGCAGGTTCTCTTTACTTAAAATCATATTCTTTTTTTGAGTTTGCTTATCTCTATAAAATTACTCAAAAATACCTGCTAATTACATACTAAGTTTCTTGCACTGTAACAGATTCTCTAGTTGCAAGAGAAAGTGCATCTATCCCCAGAGCCCTGGTCTGCTTGTTGAAACAGGAAAGACTATGAAATAATCAGTGAACAAAGTGCTGAAATAGATGATGACCGGAAGAGATGCTTCCTTCGGCCTTTACGAACCTCCACGTCCGCGAATCTTCCACATCTGCGTCTGATCACAAATACAGAACAAGGCCGTGTTTCAGGTGCAGTGGTGGAGCTCCTGCTAGGACTGCTGCCAAGTTAAGTGTGTCACCAACACTAGCTTCTTAAAATTCATGACGCCAATTTATACTTCTACTAGTTATTCTTTATCATTTAGCTTTAAGCTGCTCTCAAACAGTACAGAAAAAAAAAGCACAAGCATTATTTATGCTAGTGCCAAACAGTATATGTAATAAAGCGTTAATCGTGCAATACGGATACCACAGAGGAATTCAGAGAAGTGAGTCGGTTTGGACCGAAGTCGGTGAAGCAGCTTCACAGGAGACTTTGAAGTTGCATTAAAGGTCACCTACCACCCCAAACAAAATAGACATCCTCCTGTGAAATGCTTTTCAGTTAGATGATAATTCAGCCTCTGCTTTGAATATTCCCTGTAATAGATATTATACTCCCCCTAACAGCCATTTCCTTTCAGCTCTGATTATTGGAAAGCTAAACATCTCTCATCAGATTTCTTCCCGCTGATACATGGTTTTATCTTTTGCAGTAATAGAGAAAGCTCATTTCTTCAACTCAGCCTTCAGCCATTTGCATATAACCATCTGTCTTTCCTGATTCATGCCCAATGTTACACCCAGGTTTTGTTGTTGTTGTTATTTTTTTTTTTCATTTTTTGGTGTATAATTTACCTATTTGTTTCTCTGTCCTTCTTCCTCTGCATGTGGTAGTCAGTGTCCTGAATTGTGGTCTGTGAGTTGCATACTGAATTCTGGTCTGCAGCGGTCTACTTCCCAAGATGACAGTGAAGATGCAGTCACAGGCTTTCTTTCATGTCTCATAAAGACATCCATTCATTCACCTCTCAGAAGTATAAGTCCTAAAAATGTGCTGATTCATGTGCCAGGCCCTGGGGGTTCCGGGACAAGCTGGTCCTCACACACACACAAAAAAAAGGTTCATGTTGTAGCCAGAAACACATACACTTTCAGTACTGTAGTATTTAAATATAATGCAGTGTGCATTGTCAAAGTGCATGTGAAGTTTTATCAAAATGCCGAAAGGAAACAGCTAAGACTGCCTTAGCACAAACGGACCACGCAGGGCGTGGAGGGATGAACGCCAGCAGAGCGAGGACATCCCAGCACGGGGAGAGAGAGTGCTGTGTGGAAATTACGAAGTCCGTGAAACTGAGAGAAGCACAGTGAAAACCACCTCCGGGACTTCTGCTGGAGAGATGCACGTGTGACCTGCTGGGGTGGGAAAGACTGAAATCCGACTGCCAGTTAACTGTCGTCCGAGTGACTTTTCACAGAAGACACATGGAGAAGGATGAGGAATTTATACCATCGCGGTAAACCCAGCACTTCAGAAGAGAATCAGTTCCCTCAGAAAAATTGTTCTACACGTGGAAAACTGCTTCATATCTTACTTTAGTTTCCTTCCCAAGCAGACCCTGAGGGATAGGTTTCAAAGCCTGTGGCTTATTTAGGAGATAACATCAGAGTGCGCCAGCAGGGGTGTGGGGGAGCAACGGGAAGGGAAGAGAGGCCTCCAATGAAGGGTTCTTAACTGTAAGCAGATCAACTCTGTTAGTAACTGAGACTTACTTCCACCAACACATGCTGGAAGCCCCCGTCGAACACAAGCCCAGAGTCGTTTCCCCAGGGCCAGGAGACCAGTCCCTCCCGTCGCTGTTATCGGGCTCCTCCAGAGCAGACTGGGGACCTGAATTCTCTGACGCCCGGCGCCCTCTGCACAGTTAGGGGAGCAGAGGAGGCTCAGCTGCCAGAGAAGGCCGTAGGACAGAAATGCAGATGCACATAGTTTGGACCGAAGCAGGTGGCCCCTGACGCAGTAGAGGCAAGGAAAAATGGCCAGGGTTATATTTTACCCTCCACAAATCTAATAATCATTATCACTACTTCATTTTATTTCTCTACTTATATGTCCTATAGTTAATCTTTTTTTAAAATTTTATTTATTTATTTTAAAGAGGGGAAGGGAAGGAGAAGGAGAGGGAGAGAAGTATCAATGTGTGGTTGCCTCTCACGTGGTCCCCACTGAGGACCTGGTCCACAACCCAGGCATGTGCCCTGACTGGGAATCGAACTGGCGATACTTTGGTTCACAGCCCGCACTCAGTCCACTGAGCTACGCCAGCCAGGGCCTATAGTTAATCTTTAACGAAGTAGCTTTAAATGTTCTGACACCGAATGTTTTTATTTTTTTCTTGTGGCAGACTAACCAACACTTTCTGGAAACGGTAACTGAACAAAATGTGGAAATCGAGCGACTCCGAAAACAACTTAGGTATTTTTTTAAATAAATTTTGTTATTTTAGTGTTAATTATTTTTTGGAGAAACTGATGAGGCCATAATTTTGCCCTCCTTTTTGAGTTTCTGTCATTAGCTTTTTGTGGGTATGATCTTTTGGGATGGAAAGAGACTGAAATCAAAACTATTAGTCAGAAGGCAACTATAATATAAATCAATTTCCTTAGATAAAATTTTTCTACAGGTATCTTTACCTGTAGAATAACCTGATTTGTTTGGATTCCGCCATAAGCAGACTTTCTGAGAAAAGGGTTCTGAGCATGCGGTTTAGATGTAATACCAGGGAGCACCATTAGGGGGAGTGAAGAGGGATCTAGGGAGGAGAGGGAGAGGAGAAGGCAGCCAGCCAATAAAAGGTTTTGAAAATTAGACAATTTAATACTGTACATATATGTATATGTTATGGTACAGTGGTTTAATCATCATTGCATTAATAGATTTTACAGGAAAAACTCCAAATGACAGAAGAAAAATTGTCACTTGTTCTTCTCCCTCATGCTACTTAAAATTAAGTAGTGTAGTCCTATAAGTCTTTGTTCTTCGCTGCAGTCATTTACACGTCTTTACATTGTAATGTATATAGAAAAGACATCAGAACCTACAACTGAGCTCAGAGAAGTAAGGGTAAAGAGGAGAAATCAACAAAGCACGCAGAGGAGAGGCCAGTGAGACAGGAGAGCACCAGGACCCGCGGTGTGCTGGGAGCCGAGTGGAGGGGCGTGTCAGGGAGGGAGGGGCGCCGCCGAGTCCAGTGCGTGCGCCCAGTCCAGTGCGTGCGCCCAGTCCAGTGCGTGCGATGAATGAAGCGGGATGAGCTCTGGGCGCTGACTGCTGAATGTAGCCCTGCAGAGAGCGCATTAGTTTCCCACCTGCCGTGAGAAATTATAATTGGGGGCTTAAAACATCAGGAATTTATTCTTCATAGTTCTGGACGCTAGAAGTCTGACATCACAGTTGCTAGGGCCCCGCTCCCTGTCGGCTCCGGGGAAGCACCTCTCCTTGCCTCCTCCACTGCTGGTGCCCTAGGTGCTGCGGGGCCCTGACCGCAAAACTCTAATCTCGTCCTACCTCCCTTTCCCACGGCTTTGTTTTCTGTCTTCCTCTGCGTGCCCCCTCCTTCTTATAAACCCACCCTCATCTAGGACGATTCACCGTGAGATCCTTACCTTAATCCCTCTGCAAAGTCCGTCTCCAAGTAAAGTTTCAGGTGGACCTGAATTGGGGTGGGGGGCGGGGCGGGGGGCGACACTATGCAACCCACTGCAAAGGTCACTGTGGTTTTAACGAGAGTAGTTCAGCTTCTACTTCCCTTTCACGTCCATGCAAATCATTAAAAAGCATTGAGCTCATTCTGGGTGGCAAAACAATTCTTAACAATTTTCAAAGGATTGACTTAACACAGACCACAGTTTCTTAGAACACTGGGCAAAGGATATGCACAAATATTTCAAAAGTCATGGCAATCTAGAAAACGCATGTTGAAATAATGTGATACTTCTTCATACCCAGTTATCAATGCCAAAAATATAATGTGCAATGTAATACCAAGTACAAAAGGAGCTTAAAGAATGATGCAATTTATATACATTTTAAATGCTTTTAAAATTGTATTGATTATGGATATATATTTTTAGTTTTATATATCATATATACTTAGATATATATCTATATTAAATTATATAGTAAAAAATAAACTAACTATATATTGTATACATATTACAAAAGAATAAAACAAAAACATTTCCAGGAATGATACACCCTAACTTCAAATTAGTGGTTATCTCTGTGGAGTAGGACTATTTGTAGAAGTAGGGAATTGGAGGCAGCCTGGGTGTCTAGCACCAAGGAAATGGATAGGTAAAATGCAGTAACTGCATCCTGTGGAATACCATGCATCACTTAGAAACACGTATTTACAAGTAAAGATGTAGTTACAGCAACATAAATTTATAAAACAGGGTTCATATTTTAAAAGTAAAAAGACTTGCTCTATAACATAAAAACACATGCAAGTAACAATATACAATTTACCGTATCCATATATGTATATACTCATATATCTGTGTCTATCTCCAAGGATGAATCACATTCTAATGGGAACCACAAGACAAGGGGGAATGACAGAGACTTGAGAATACACAGGAAAACAAACAAACAAACGAGAGCAATCACAGCTAAGAATGAGAACAGATCACGGGAAGACGACTGTGATCAGTTTAACTCTCTGCTCAAGATTCAGGAGAGAGTGGAAGAAGACAAAGAATATTAAGATGTATGGTGTTTATAGTATAAATCAGGTTGTGGAGATCCTGGGAGAAAAATGAGTCAGAAAATTGGTCTATCAAGACCTGTAGTCATATGATAATAGTGGAAATAGCAAATAAAAAATGCATATAAATATTATTGTGCAGGAAGATGGACAGAACTTGGTGATACTGGGATAAAGGACAGAAAGGACAGGGGACGATCATGGAATTTTATTGCTAAAGGTATCTTAATGATCATCGTACTGTAACTTGCTGCTTTCATAGAAGACACCTAAATGAACCGAAGGCTCGGAAGTTGTTTGTCTCATTGAGGGCTGCACAGAGATCCGTGGAGGCCCACACTGGAACGGACACGCCGTGACTGCTGATCTGGCGTGCTTCTGTGCCTGGTCTTCTGCCTGTGTGTGCAGCAGTGCGGGGTCCAGAGTGGGAGCTGCTTGTTGAACAGAGGATGATGAGTGCATATGAGTGGATACATTTTTTCTGACATCTGTGTGGAAGCTCCATTTGGCTTTTGCACGTTCGGGCCCAAAGATTATCAATGGAGATTAGAGATTGATAAAGCTAGTTGTGGTTTTCTAAAGCCTAAAAGGTCTTAAGCGTCCACAAGCAATTTTGCCACAATATCTATTGGCAATACTCTATAACTTAAGCAGCTCAGAGTTGTATACATAAAACTATGCTTGCTTTTCCTGACACAGACTTGAAGGAACATAAGGAGAGGCAGATGCTTCTTTCAGGGAAGAGAGTGTTGCTTTCAAGTTTGACAGATTCTGAATGATGGGCATATTGACGTTACCAGAATTTAGGTTTTGAGTTGCCCTATATAGCCTGCCAAGAATAACTAAATTGGAAACTCTTTAAACACCAGTGTTAAGTTTGTACTTATACTGAAAACATACTAGTTTCATTTGTTGTCTGATGTTATGGTACAAAAAAGTTAGAATCATGTGAGTTTGTAATTAGAGCTTTGCATCATTTTCCTTTTCGAGAGTTTCTGGTGATGCCCTGTCACAGCAGATGAAAGTCTGCAGCCTGTTTCCTAAGGGTCTTCAGTCACCTGCTTCCCCCAGCCCTCCAGTTACGCACAAACTGCTCAACTAGTTATTTTGCTGCCACGCATGGAAGACGTTTTGGTTCCGTCCTTTTTACCTTTGATCATTATTCTGTTGGTCAGAAACTTTGTAACTTTCTAAACTTGGTTAAAACTTGCCTGCTCCCGGAAGACTTCTCTCATTCATTCCACCAGATTTTTACTCCTCTTGTGGCTCTCTACTCAGCGTTTGTTCATAGAAACAAATGTAGTGCTATTTCTCTTGAGATGCTTTTTTGTCGTACATATTTGTCTCTGAAATGTGTCCAGCTGAGAAATGGAGGTGATTGTTTTTCAAGTCGTGTCCGCTCAGATTTTGCATCTCCCCTGTGGAGTCTCTGAAGGAAAAGGCTGTCGTCTGTGTGTATCGCTCAGGGATAACAATGTTGTCTCCGTAAGTGGGTGTGCTGGGAAGACTGACCGAAGCGTCTGCATCGGGCCTGTGCTGTCCTCCCGGCAGCGTGGCATCATCACAACGTTTAGTTTAAACACCTTAGCCCCTGTGGACTGATCTCACTGGCAGACACAGATGTTTACTTCTTGTAAAGAACCTGTAACTTATCAATGTATTTCCTGTTCATTGAGAACTTAAACATACACCAGTGTGCTCTGAGGGTAGCAGCTGTCTTTAATAAGTTTATGTACCACCTGATGGCCTCAGGTCAGTCTGACCTGGTTCATCTCATGTGCACCTTCCTAGCTTAGCGACCTCTGTGAAGATGAGACCCAGGGAGGTTCTCCAGCTCGAGGCTCCCCTGGTGATCTGCACGCAGATGGCTCGGAGGCACCTGGACCTCGGCAGGCTCTCACCTGAGCTGTGGCCTATCGCAGGTCCGCAGTCTCTTCTTTCTGCTTGGAACGGCTCCATCCAGGTGCTGCTTCAGAAGACTAGGAGGCATCTAAATTCTTTTCTAAATTCCTCGCATCTCAGCCCTCCAGGCATCTCTCAGAGCCTCCGCTTCGGCGTCCTCCCACTGTGACTGCCCTCGCTCAGCCCGTCCTCTCCCCTGAGTAGCCTCCGGGAGGGCTTACTCCTTCCCCACCTTCCTCTGTGTGCCGCCGCCAGAATGATCTTCCCGCAGGGAAACCTGACACGCCACTGGCCTTCAGTGCCCACTCAGTGCCTGTAGGTCCTGTAGGCACCAGGGTGTCCAACTCATTGTCACCAGGGGCCACGTCAGCCTTGCGGTTGCCTTCAGAGGGCCGAAGTACTTTTAGGACCGTGTAACTGTAACTGCTCCTTAGCTGTTAAGGAGTTGAAATTGCTTTTGGCCCTTTGAAGGCAACCGTGAGGCTGATGTGGCCCCCGGTGAACATGAGTTGGCCACCCCTGCTCTGGGGTGTAATCCAAGTCACTCGGCATAACAGTAAGCCTTCCACGGCCTGACCCCAGCTGCCGTGGGTCCCCGGCTGCCGTGGGTCCCCGGCTGCCGTGGGTCCCCGGCTGCCGTGGGTCCCCGGCTGCCGTGGATCGCGCCGCCCCTCCCCTCAGCCTTCCGAACTCCCGGGGTTTCCCAGACAAGCCAAGCTGTTTCCTACGCCCCTCATTCGCTCACGTTGTTCAGGCCGCCTGAACTGCCCTTCCCTGATAAACGCCCATCACTTCCAGCGTTCAGCTCAAGGGTCACATGTTCCAGAAATCTTCTTCTGAATCTTGACAGTTTCTTCCTCCCCAGATAGAACCAAGCGTGCCTTCCTTGTGCCTCCGCTGTAGACTGCGGGCACTGCTCATACAGCATTTTCAACACTTTAGCATACTTAATTCTTTGTAAATTAATCTGTCTTTACTAGTTCTTAAGATCCTTAAATGTATGGCTTGTAATTTAGTTCTTTTTATCTTGCCATCATCTAGGCCCCTGCTAGACACAGGTCAAGTACTCAAAAGGTATTTTTGAGAGATGGAGTCAGTTAATTAAGTAGTTAATTAAATTGTACTTCATTAGAGGGACAAAGCTACCTAATTTATGTAGGTTTTCTCTTCGTGTACATTGTCACTGATCTTATAGGGGACAAACAGCTTCTTGGGATGTCATTTAGAAAAATGATGTTTTATATTCTTCAGTTACGCAGTACCATGTGACCACTTAGTAGTTTGATTTCCAAAACAACACCCCAGAGAAAACCATTTTTAATGTAATTAATAGTGTCTATGAAAAATGAGTTAAATGATTTTTAGTGTTTCCCGTTATGGATCCAGGGTTTAACTGTACTGGCTTTAAGTCTGTTTTTAGTACCAACCATCTCAATGTTTGAATGTATGATGCATTTAAGCATTTTATTAGTGTTCAGTGATTTAAATGTGAAATAAAATCCAGGAAATATTTAAGATGTGATAGTGATTTTTAAATAAGTAGTTTTATTGAAGAATATAAAAGCAATTTGATAGGAATGTGATTCTTGATATCACTGTATTATGTTTAATGTAACAAAAACTAAATTATATAAATCAGTCTGTATATTGTGTTCATTTTTAATCTTTTTTACAAATGCATACTTTATTTTACAAAAACATTGTATGCGCCGATAATTTTTATATAATCTCTTTTTCCCCTAAAAATATATGTACCTTTGCTAGGTAATAGTTTTATTTCAGCTGATGTAACAGATTTTTCTCAGATGTTTCATCTTCCAATTTGAATAATATTGTGTCTTCTATTTTAAGAACTCCATGGAAATCTGGAATTCGTGGATCACTGTATTTGATTCATAGTGTCTCTTGGAAACTCTTCCCTGTGAGAAATGGCCCTGAACAGATGTGCTTCGTCAGGAGAATCGCCAGACAGTCCTTATGTGTTGGCAGCTAGTGTTCCGAGCGTAGAAAACATGTTTTAAGAAATAAGGCTTTGCTGTCATTTTTCTGTCTCTTCACACTAGTTTACTTATAGTTACCCCTTATTCAATATTTATATTGTTTGCTCTCAATCTTTAAGGGGCAGAAAGAATGTTAGATCTTAGTTCCAGAACATACTGGTCAAAAGTGGGAAAATCTTCCTTGTTCAGTAGTTTTGCCTCTAATAATTGATTACTGGTGTGCTTCAAAATGTGTATTTCATTGATAATAATTTTATTTTGCAAATACTCTGCATTTGTACACCTGACCTAAAAGTGTGCTTCTGTATAGTAAGAAGTATGAAGAGCACAAGCTTTGAAGTCAGACAGCTCTAGTTTTGTATCTGTGTTCTGGTTCTGGCTCGTGGACGGGCAGGTTGCTTATCGAATGAACTCGGCTTCCTCGTCTCTGGAATGGAAATAAAACGGCCCTCTTTGCGGCGGCGCAGTGTTCTATGGCTCTTACCGTCTTTGCTCTCCTCCATTCTGCTTCAGTCTACAACCTACCCAAGGAGATAGGCACGTGTAGCACTTACAAAGCGGGTTTGGGGGTTGGCGTTAATGTCCTAAGTGGGCGGCAGATACTCCCCTTCCTCGCTCTGGGGAGTGGGCCTTCCCCACGTGGTCGCTGCTGCAAGTCCCCGCGCCAGATGGAGCACTCCTTTCTCACTCCGCCGTTGCTGTTAGGCCCAATGCCCGTTTCTCGTGTACTGTTCAACCCCAGATCTCCTGTTTCACCAGCTACATTCATTCTTTTTAAAAGGCTTAGTCTCTTTTTTGTGGGGTTCTTCCAAGACCTCAAATATGTAGACCTCCCCTGATGATTCTTCAGTTTTCTCTATTTTCTCCTTTCTCTTCTCTGAAACTGCTTGGAAGAAGAGTGTATTTGCCATAGCCTCTCTTTGGAATTTCCTTGCGTTTGCATTTGATCCTACCTCTCCATTCTTCTCCTCAAGATTACTGTTACCTTTTTTGCCTTAAAACAAATCCTCCATCCCCCTGGTTGTTCACTCGCCTGGACTGAGGATTTTTCTGCACGGGGATGATCCGACCCCGCCTTCGTCTCTGCCACTGTCCTCACCTGTCCCTCAGTGACACACCCCGGCCGGTACCTCGCTTCTTTCAGTGCCTGTCTCATGCTCTGCGCAGTTACTGTTAATGCGCTCTGCCCGCAGCCCTTTCACCCTGGGTCTTCTCAGGTTGACCACAACTTGATGAGCATTTTTGAGCATGTCCTTTGCGTAAGCCTACTTAGCAGTGAATTAATACATTCTCCAGTTTGTCAGTGATACCCAAAGTTACATGACTCTAAAACTATATTTGTAATGATTGAAGTCTTTTTGTGAAGATAAGCATGCCGATTGTGTGGTTATTCTGTAAAATCTAAGACCATGGCTGTACATCAGAATCACTAGACAGATGCTGAAAAGCACTGATGACCGGGTACCACCCCAGACCTTGCAGATGAATGAGCTGAGAGACTGTGCGTGTGTACCTGGAAAAGCTTGCTTCCGTGCACAGAGAGTACAGAGAAACTTTACTAGTAGGTCAGAAAATTATATTGTAACATGGGAATTAGAATGTGGAACTACTTTAAATTTTGTATAACTTTGAATTAAACTTTTAAAGATTCAGGAGGCTCTATTTTAAACTTTTGACAGCTCAGTACATGGATTATTAATATCTGTTGCTTTTAGAGTTTCTTGGTAGGCTTGGTTTTTTACTAGATTCGATCATTAAATGGACACTAAAGATTTAAAGAAGAAAAAAATTAAAATTAAAATTTTCACAGTTTTGCTGTTTACCATCAGTTTCCTATTATTATTATTTTAATAATTTATAATTATTAAATTATATTTAATTAAATAATTTTAAATTATCTTAAAATTTCAGAACTTTGTCTAAAATGATACTTAGTTATTCTTTAAAGTTTTTAAGTATCAGTGGTTGGCTTGACTGTAGCACTGGGTAATTACTGAAGTCCTTATTAAAGTACCAAGGAATGCATCTTTCTTTCATTTTAAAGGAAAAATACTAGAATATATATTAAATAAAATAAGTAAAATCTGCATTTTATTTCTCTCTGAATCTTACCATTTTTCATTGTATGAAAGAATTATTATAAACATTTTTAGGATTTCTTTGATATGAGGCAGCAAAAGAAACATAAAAATTTAAAGTAGACCCATTGTATTTGATGTTAAACCTCAAAAGAATGTAATATTAAAGCATTTTAATTTGTGTCCAAGTTAATGCTATAATTTAAATGTAGTACTATATTGGTTATACTTTGCTTAATAAAGGAAAGCTTTGTTTTTTATAAATCATGAAGAATTACATTAAAGAAATATCCCAGAAACTTTAAATTCTTTGATAAGAAAGCATGCCTGAAAATGAAATAATGTGCTTTTTAAAATATTCCTTTGGGGAAAAAATGAAATATGTGAGTAGTTGTGACATCAAGATTGTTTAAATAGTTATTCTTGTTTATTTTTTAATGAAATTTGTTATTCTACAATGAAAACCATCTTTGACCTTGATGTAATTTGTACACAAGCAAACATCTATCTGAAATGTTCTGCAAGTAAAATAGTATAAACATATAGTTGCTGAAGTTCCTTCATAAAATAAAATTAGGATTATTTTTGTTGGTTCCTTTAGAGATTCAAAGTTTAAACATTTGAAGGACTCCCCAGACCCCACAGTCTTGGCACAGGCACAGGCAAGCAGAGGGGCCCAGGGACACCCCGCACGGCGCCCCAGGGTCTCTGTTCCCACAGAGACTTGCTCTGTGTGCAGACTGAACTACTGAGACGCGTGTGCACTGAATCTTGGCTGCAGGACAGCTCAAGGCAGAAGTTCCCACGGGGTCTCCCCCCGCCCACTCTGGTCACAGAGTCCAAACCAGCTGTCTAACCAGATAATCCAGGTGAAAACCACCAGTTATAGTTTGTGGTTGGGGGTTATTAGAGGAGATTCAGACTCTAAGCAGCACGTCATAAACCGCACTTTTCATTTCTTGGCCAGGAATCAAGGCCAGACATACAGACATCCCCAAGCTCCCCAATCCAACTGTAAAGTCACGTTACACCACACAGTTCCTGGCAATTCAACATCCAGAACAGGGCAAGATTATGACAATAGCTTACATTGGTAGAAACCACAATAATGTTTATAAAGTGCCTTAATATGAATCAACTGATTTGAACTTTATGATAATTCTGCAAGCTATGCAGGAAAAATGTGTCTTGATCTCTGCTTTACAGCTGCAGTTCTGAGACTCGGAAAGATGAAGTGATTGACACAGTTCACATGGCTCTTACGGTGGCAGAGCCAGGTCTAAAGGACAGGCCTCACAGCTTGGATTCCAGAATAGTTTTCAGTCTTTCGTGCCAGAATAAGATACAAACCACTGTTTACTCCTTTTCTAAGTACTTTGTGGAACAATGTAGAAATGATTAGTAATATATAAAGTACTACTTGTTATCCCCCCAAAAAACATAGGTTTTTTTGGTGTTTTAGGAGCCATGATGTAAGAATCTAAATGCTCTCAGAATACTTTTTCTTTTAATGATTTCCAAAAACAGGTCTTAGGACCAGTGCCTGAAGTTTTTTTAAAAAATTATGTGAGAGAGGGATTCTGTTTCAAATGAGAGATTCACAAAATTACTATTCTAAGATTTCCATACATGAATATCAAATTGGATAGGCAAGATCTCAGTCAAATATCGAGGTATACCCCTGACCCTGCCTCCTTTCTTCCTGCCTTCTCCTCCATCCATTTGTGATATAGTTACTTTTACTACAATATGTGCTAGGTACTGTGCTCTCTAATGAGGATTTAACAGTTAACGAAATGTGCTCCTTGCCTTTAGTGATCTTAATTCCATATTTTTTGTAGACTTTGAATTCCATGAAAGAGTATCTGTTAATAATGTACAGAACATTATTATGAGGACTGGGATTATGGGGTCTTTTGCCTAGGACAAGTTAAGGAAGACCTGAGATGAGATTTAGGAATAAGTCTTGAAGATTGAGGAAGTTATCGAAAAAGAGGAAGGAAGCTAGTCCAGTCAAACACATGAAAAAATAGACAAGGATACGTTTTTAGGAAACAGTAAGTTCAGTGGTGTGTCATACCTGGAACATAAATCATGTGGGGGGACTGGCAAGGTATGAGACTCTGAGGCCAGATGCTGGCTACCTTACATACCATGCAGAGGACTGTTGATTGTGTGCCCAAACATGTGGGGGACCCAGAAATCATGATTAAACAAGAACTTTCCTCACTGGGTAGGTAACCTTTTCTGCAGATAAAACGCCCTGTAGCAGGTGAGCTAACGAGGAGACCAGCAGTGGAGAAATCAGTCTGGAGTCCATCAGAACAGCCCTGGGAAGTGGTGATGGGCCAAAGGCTGGGCAGTGGAAGTGAAAACGTATTACACAGTTGAGAGACAGTTTCGAAGTAGAATCGCCAGGCAAATTAGGGAGAAGCCAGGAAGCCATCAGTCACAGAGGTTTGGTGCGCTGGACCACAGGAGCGTCTCAGCGATCTCGTGCCCAGCGACAGGAGGGCAGATTCGATTGGTCTGCCAAAACAGAAATGGGGAGACCGTCTATTACAGAGGCTTCATCCTGGCGGATTTTCCTCCCTAAACATGTATGAGTGTAAAATCAGTCCTGGTTTTACTAACTTTACGTATTTTTCTAATTCTTTATGGTGTATGAAAACTGTATTAATTTACTTTGTTTTAGGCAAACCAAGACAGATCTGAGAATTGCAGCTGCGAAAGTGGAAGAGTTAACTAAAATGACTGAACATTCTCAAAAACAGATGAAAAAGAAGGTATTTTCTTATTTCTAAGACAATTGATTGCCTATAGCTCAGTTTTTTGGTGTATTTATTGATCTATTTAGATTAGGTGTTAAACAGGGTTGCTGAAAAAATGAATTAATCATTTTCTTGCCCCCAAAATGTAAAATTAGGAAGCTAAAAGGATAATATTGGAAATAACTATAGTACCTAGCTTTCAGCCGAAACTTACTAGATGGGAAACTGTTAGCCACAGGGGCGGGGGTGGGGGCGGTTTGGAGAAGGAGGGCAGTCAGTGAAATTCACTCTTAGCAACCCAGCTGTTGGAGTTAGTCGGGCAAAGGCAGAAGGGAGGGAGCAGAAAAGATGTTTAAAGAACTAATGCCTGGAAACGTCCAAAATTCGGTGGAAAACATTAGCAGATCTAAGAATTTCAGTGAATCCCAAGCAGGATGAACACAAAGAAAATCACTTTTAGATACATCATGACAAACTGACAGCCAATTACGAAGATGCGGAGGCAGCGAGCGGCAGGGGAAGGGCGTGAGCGGAACGGCTCTGAGCACACGCTGACTTCCCATTAAGGCGCTGGCAGCAGACGGCACTGGAATAACGTATCTGACGTGCCGAAAGTGGTGGAAATGCTCACTAAGAATTCTCTGTGCAGTGCAACTGCACTTCAGAAATGAAGCCAAGTAAAGGCATTTTCAGAGCAACAAAAACTGAGAGAAGTCGTCACTAACAAAGCTGCACTTCAGAAATGCTAAAGAAAATTCTTAGGCTGAAAGGAAGTGACACCAGATGGCAACTCAGGTATAGGGAGAAATTAAGAGCAACAGGAATTATGAGTATGAAATAATACATCAGCATGTTTCCCTTTTCTCTAACTAATACCTTCAAAGACTAGACCGCTTTTAAGCAGAACTTCGCCCTGTATTCAGTGGATTCATAAAGTATGCAGACGGGAGGCAGGACCGTGGGGGCCCTTGAGGCTGGGGCAGTCTGTGGAGATGCACTGTTTCAAGTTCCATGTTTCTGCGAATTAGTTAAACTCTAAATAAGCTGGGATAAGATGAAGATGTATATTGTAATCTGTAGAGCAACCCTAAAAAAATAATCCAAACAAATATAGGTAAAAGTCAATAGAAGAATTAAAATGGTACTGTAAAAGAGAAACGTGTTTAACACACCAGAAGGGAGGAAGTATTTTTTAAAGACGGTACAAATGAAACCTGAATATATTTCAGAGCATCAGCATCTCAAGGAAGCACTGTCCTGTGATTAGAGTGGATGCCGTGTGACCTAGTTAAGGGAGCATATCCTAAAGGCAGACTGGCTGCATACAAATCCCAGCCTTGTTGTTAGACTTGCACTATGGAAATACAGTAGTTTGAAATATTGGTAGAAAACTATATGCAATGACTGTTTTTGATTATTGCTCTAATACAGTGAGTTCTCTTTCCCCTTTTTTAGTATACGTATGATTTGTTTCCAGAATGGCCCTGCTTCTTAGACTTACATATTAAATTCTAGCAGTGTGGTAACTTTTGAGAGCGAACTGTTGTCTGTATGCTGTAAAACGATGAATTGAATGTTCACATATTCAAAATAAGCTTCCAGTTTCTTCATTTGCTAGGAGGAGGAAGTGGTGTCGGCCCAGAGGAGAGAGGAAGCATCAGACAGGCGCTTACAGCAGCTGCAGACCAGTGTGAAACTGCTGGAAACAAGGTAAGTGTTCAGGGCCTCTAGCTCCGCCTGTACTTTTCAAACGATAGTCCACACTAGAGTTGCAGTATGTGTGTTATAAGTGCTACACAAACTATAATCCCAGGTTTAAAGTCTGATTTACTGGGCATTTTCATTTAAAAAATGATATTCAGAAGATCGGTATGTTTTGAAAATATATTCAAAGATTATTTCTGTCTTTTCTCCAAAGCAGTCATAGTCAAGTTTTAGTCAATCCCAAAATCAAAAATGTTTCCACCTTGAGGCAGAAAAAAATAATAATGTAGTTGGGTAAAGTTATATAGAAAAACCATTTCCTAGTAAGCAGAGACACAAGAAAAAAAAAGTATTTGATAAATCATTCTAGATGTGTTCCCTGGAGTCTTCCAAGGCAATAATTCCAGTTATCTTCAAGGTCTGGACTACTTTTTTTTTTCCAGTTTTTTCTGAATAATTTTTATTGTATTTTTTCATTACCATTTATTCCCCGTATGTCTCCCTCCCCCTGCAATCACCATACTGTGGTCCATGTCCATGAGTAGACTAGTTTTTAAATATATCTGTACCTTTGTCTTTAATTGCTCTCTTTTAAAAAAATTATTTTTAGAGAGAGAATCGAAGGGAGGGAGAAAGAGAGACAGAAACATTGATGTGGGAGAGATACATCGATCAGATGCCTCTCGCACCCCACCCCCCACAACTGGGCACCTGGCCCACACCCCAGGCATGTGCCCGGACTGGGAATCAAATCTGAGACCTTTCGGTTTGCAGACCAGCCCTCAATCCACTGAGCCACACCAGCCAGAGCTAATTGCTATCCTAATGTAAACACTCACTCTAGAATCTTCTGTTGTTTTGCTCTTACTGTTTCCTGAAGAAATTGGAAAATTGTCATTTGTAATCTTTTAATGATACCATGCCCACAGCCTGTAAATTCACATTAGAGCTAAAAATCTGTGTGTGATTGGAATCTTTTACAATCAGAAAAAGTCTACTGATCTGAGAACATCTGAAATTAAGAGCTCAGTTCTACTCACAGATTCATGGCTAATTTATTGTTTGTTCAGGAAAAAATTAGTGTCTTTGACCTTCTGTTTCCTGTTCTCCAAAATGTTGATGAAAGTAATTTCTTTGCTCACAGGAGGTTGGGAACTAATTGATTTTAACTGCTAACTGGATATCCTGATGAAAGAGACAATTTTTTTTAAGTGCTAGGGTTTTTGGGTTTTGTTTTTCATTTTTCTAAACTTTTCAGCAGTCAGTTGTTTTACTTTCCTGAACTTCTTTGTATTAACCTTAGAGAAAAAGTCTGTGGTTAACAAAATTTCACGTCTGTTATTTTAGTAACATCTGTGCTATGAAAATAAATGCTAGAGACTCAAACCAGTGAAATCTGAGTGAGTGAATTTCTCTTCCTATTGATTCTGGTAGTACTGAGTCACGATGAATCAAGTTTACTCATTCAGCAGTGCTCTAAATTGTCTGTTCAGTGTTGAAGGTTTTGGAAAATTTTTGTTGTTTTATTGTGGTTTGCTATTAGTACAGAGCTCTGGTATAGCCTGGCTGAATAGGTCCCTGAGAGGAGGTCACTGCCCGTGTAAGAAAATACAAGGATATTTTGTAAAGTCGAGTACTCAGCTAGCCTCCTGAAAAGAAATGTTTACATTGGCTGTCTTTCAGCACTATTAAATTAAGTTCGTACTATGATCAAAATTGGTTATCTATTTTAAAGTTTTAAGAAATCTCGTATTATTGGTGTACTTGATATGTGTCTTTAGCAATGTTCAGCCAATATGTTTAGGTGTGAATGTATCTTATTTAATGGAACTGCCAGATTTTAAAGCTCTATATTTATTGATCATCTTTGGCCCATAAAACCATAGGCATTTTGATCTCAGTAAATATTATAGTTATTTAAATTATTATATTTAAAATTATTTGTGATCTTTTCAAATGTCACAGTCATTTAAGAAGCAAAGTCACTTCTCTTCGTCTTCCAAACAAAGGACCCTTTTCCCTGCTTTTTAGATGATTCATGGATCCTGGGAATATCTCCAGGGGATGACCGATCTCTCTGGGAAAGACTTCTCGGGCTTGTGTGTGCCCTGCCAAATAAGGCAGGAGTTAAATGAGCAGCACGGCTTTAAACTAGCTCTTCATTGCCCCACGTGAGTCCACCTGTGTGCCTGCCAGGAGGCCCTGGGGAAGTGAAGGGCGAACTGATGGCAGGACAGTGGCTGCTGTCCCTGTGGGAGGGTGAGTGCTCTGCCTGCTGCCACAGGTACTTCACCCAGTGAGAGGGAGAGAAGGATGTCCTGCACGGAAATCACAGAGCGAGGTCTGAGCAGACTCAGTTCCTTAAAACACAGAGACTTGCAGACTTGGACTAAAAAAATCAAAGCCTAGTAATACGTTGTTTTGGAAAACAGCTAAAACGAAGAGTAAATGAACTAGAACAAAGATCTCAAGTTAGATTGCCTTCAAACCCTGACTAAATGAGTGACAGACCTTAACTCACTTCATTTAGAATTGAGCAAATGCACTAATAACAACAACAACAAAAATGTTCTAAAAAGAGAGGAATGCAGTAAAAGGTAGGCTGACCTCTATCACTTCCAAAGCCAGGAGTGGTGGGGAGAGCATGGGGTGTGCAGGGGCAGGGACGCTTGTTAGGGTGTGAGGGGCGGGGGGTGGCCGGGAAGGGAGAGCAGGCTTCTCGGAAAATGCCGGGGAAGAACAAACAAAGGGAAGAGCTGTCTTACCAGAACATGTTATTAAAGATTCAGGGGCAGAAAAATGAAAAACATAGCAATCGTTTGAGGAAATCTAGGAGCTTACATTAACAATCTGTGGATAAGGGAGATCATCTTCATAAAAACTGAAACCTGAGAAGATGAAAACATCGTTGGATTTACCTGTATTAAAGTGAAATTTTGTTGTGTGATAGATTCCGTACATAGAGTCAGTAGGCACCAACAACAAAAAGTGGATTTGGGAAAAACATTTGCGGCATGCAGGACAGACCAAAGGTTAGTGTCTTAACATTCAAAGAGTTCTTAGTAAATGAGAAGTAAAGTAAATAACCCATCAGGAAAAATAGGCAGAGGATATGAAGAAAAGATTTAAATATGACAATTTGCATGTCTAGCAAACTTTAAAAAATATGCTTAAAGCCTCCAGTAATCAGGGCAATACAATTAATAGTGAAATGAAGTTGCAGCCATCAGAGTGGGAAAGGAAAGAGCTTTTGGACTCATTGCTGGGGAATTTCTGCAAGATGCTATTCAGTGAGGACAGCAAGCACAGAAAAGGGTGGTCTTAGTTTCAATAACAAAAAATTACGTTTAAAAACCTGTGGAATTGATGTGTATATACTGTGCATATGTATTTATGTGTATATATGTATATGATCTTATGAACTTGGGAAAAATATTCAAAGATTATATTAGTAAGTTAATATGGGTTATCCAGGTAGAGAGTAGGAACTGGGAGCCAACCAAAAAGGAAAGGGGGAAAAAAAGGCTGTGTAAACGGAAATAACAACTCATTCTTTAAGGGTCTGCTTTACAACATTGTCATGTAACTATACAGTACATTGTGGTGCTACATTATCATGTATGATGCACTGTGATACTATAGAAACATATTTACGACATCATCATGTAACTATGCAGTACACTGTGATGCTACATTAGCATGTATGATACACTGTGATACTATAGAAACATACTTACAACCTCATCATGTAACTATACAGTACACTGTGATACTACCGAAAGTGTACCATAGAGTCTAAGTTTCTAGGTGTGGTCTCAGCCCCACTGCTCATTAGCCATTCGACCTTAATCAAATGCTTAATCTCTATTAAAATGGGTTTCTTTGATTTTCTTTAAAATAGAAATAGCAAAATCTATGTTACTGAATTTTTGTGCTAATCAAATGAAAAAATACATGTGAAAGTAACTGGAATGCTGTTACTGTAATAGGTGCTCGGTAAATACACTATCTCCTTCCTTCCCTTTAAAAATATTTAACTTTTAGGCCTGGCTGGTGTGGCTCGGTGGACTGAGTACAGGCCTGCAAACCAAAAGGTCGCCAGTTCGAGTCCCAGTCAGGGTACATGCCTGGGTTGTGGGCCAGGACCCCAGTTGGGGGCATGCAAGAGGCAACTGATTGATGTATCTCTCATGAGAGATCAATGTTTCTCTCCCTTTCTCCCTCCCTTCCCCTCTCTAAAAGTAAATCTTTAAAAAAGATACTGAACTTTTACAATGTGATTATTAATTTTTAGACTATGTGTAGCAATTCAAGAAGCCAACCAATTAAGAGCTGAAAAATCACATTTGGAAAACCAGACCAGAGACTTACAAGCAAAGTACAATGAATTAGAAAATGAGAAATACGAAGCTATTCTAAGAGCCAGAAGTAGCATGCAACTCTTAGAAGAAGCTACCCTGCAAAAAAACCAGGTAAGGAAACTAATTAACATGCTTATTAAAAAATAAAATACTATTTGCCCATGTGACCTAATGGTATGGGAATTTATAACTACAGAAAAAACACATGGCAATGAAATTGCTGTGTTCTCCATTAATGAACACACATAAGTGACGGTAAGACTTGACACTATGGCCATCTCAGAGCCAACCTCCAGCCACCTGCGGCCCGGCGCCTGAGCACACCTGTGTCCGGCCACACTGGGCGCCCACCGTGGGGACATTCTGAGGTCCCCACCGCCACTGCTGCTGACCGAGCCTCCAGCTAGTCCTCGACCACCATGGGGATGATCCCAGGCCCGAGCCACCGCCGCCTTCCCCCTCGCCACTGCCGCCCCGCAGCCCGCCCCTCAGCCCGCATCATGGCGCTTTGTTGGCCTCCCTGGCCGCAGAGCCCAACCCGACCTGCAAGGCCGGATGCCCGCACCTCTAGTCCTGCGTCCTGCGCCTCCCATGGTGGGGACCCCCCACCCCACTGCCACCTCCCTCAGGAGTGCGCCAGAACTGCCGCCGGGAGTGCCAGGCCGCCCTCCGCAGACCCATCGACCTGGAGCCCCATGCCGCCTACCTGTACCTGTCCGTGGCCTTCTCCTTCGACCGCCAGGAAGTGGCCTTGAAGCACTTCCCTCCCTCCTTCTGGTGGCAGTGGAGGGAGGCACG
>CM052545.1:6073786-6089442 GCA_028533065.1 Trachops cirrhosus | reverse complement strand
CCCAACGTTATTGTTTGCCAAATAAGTAAAGGTGTTTCATAGAAAATTTTTAAAAAGACTTAAATCATAAAATTCGATACAATGTCAGCCCTCTCCCAAAACTGACGTGTGCATGTCAGACTTTTCTTCTGCCTGCAGTCCTTGTGTCACTGATCTGCAGCCTTGTAGTCTCACACCCCAAAAACCTGCTTCAGCACCTCGCTCGCTGCGGGAGTCCCTATGTTGTATTCAGTTGAACCAGATGAGTCTTACTCATCTTTTCTTCCCCTTTATCACCCACACAATCACTCTCATAGAGCAGAAGCTTAAATGACAGGAATTAAATTTAGCTGCACAGATTTATTAACTGGAGCCCTTATGTCATTGTTTTCTTGAACGCTAACAATTGATGCCTAGCTGTCACGTGTCATAGTTTCGTCTTTCAGCACTTCCCTGTGAATGGCATGTAGTTTATAGACATCATAAAGGACATACTCAGATATCTGGTTCTAGTGTTGCTGCCTTCCTTATGTGGAGATCATTGAATCATTAATTCATTTAACCACTATTTATTGAATACCTATTACACGTATAATACCCTACTGGGAAAAATGGAAGTACAAAGAAAATGCTTTATTTATGTTTTCCTGTCTTACATGGTAGAGGGTTTTCCAAGAAACCTATTAAAAGTGAAACAAACTGTAATTTGTCTATTAAGAAGCTAATAAGAGATTAAAAGACATAAGTATCCAAACTTAAACTGTGGGAATGCTAATATTCCCATCTGAATTCTGCCTCTCAGAATGGTTGAAAGGCACAAAATAGACATAAAATGCTCGGGAATTTTTCTTAACACCTCTAAGTTAGTTTTAAAAAAAACTAAGAGCAGGACAAAATTGTTTCCCTTTCCCCTCCGAAGCCCAGACTTGGGGGCGTCCCTCGCACCAGGCTGTAAAGGATGACCATTTGTGTAGAGCAGATGCACAGAGAGGGTGGGGAAGCACCCCTGCCTGCCCCTCACGTCTCCTCGCCCCAGTCCTCAGTCAGCAGACCCTCGCAGAGGCTGCGTATGACTACAGCGTTAAGCCCCCCTTGGACTCACCGCATAATCGTTAGGGGGTTTCTGCCTTCGGTTGCTTGTCCAAGAAGTCCCGGAGTCTTGCAGCCCAACACGCAGGCAGACAAGAAGGACAGCCTAGAGCAGATCTCTTAGGACGCTTCCCCCTTTCGTCAGTGGTTTGTTCTCCCCACAACAAGGCTGTCACATCAGAACAGCTGTTACTCTTACTAGCTTACCTGTTTCAGCAGGAGGGAGTTTATTAAAGTTTTTTTTAAAGACAGAGTTACCAATGTGTGTGTTATCTCAGATGGAAGATAGTAGGATCCAAACACAGGGCCACTTACCATGTGATGATTAAAAAGAGAGAGAGATGCAATCAGGTGTAAAATTGGAGCTGTTCTAGGCTCAAAAAGATATTTGGGCAAGGGAGGTATATTTGGGGATTGTCAGCACATAAATGATATTTACAGTCATGAGATCGGATTAGCCCACCAAGGATGGACGTGGATGGAGCAAAGGAGCAAGGCCTGGGTCTCAGGCAGTCTGACAGTGAAGAGGTTGAGGGGAAGTGGAAGGAGCAGCAACACAGACCAAAAAGGACTGGCGAGTGGGTTAGGAAGAAAACCAATGCCAGGGTGCACTAAAAACCCAGTAAAAAAGTAAAACAAGGGAAAGAGTAATCCAGTATCTCAATTTAATCTGTCAGATTAAATAAAACGATGGCTCAGAGTGGACTCCCGAGTCATCGGTGGGGATCGTGGCTGCTGAAAGCCTGAGTGGGGTGAGTGTGAGGGAGAAAGCACTGAAGACAAGGGAGTGGGGACACCAGAGGAGCTTTGCTCCACGGGAGAGCAAAGAAATGGGTGTGACTGACATCAGGCTGGGGTTGTAAGACTGTTTTTTAGGTGGGAAATAATAATGACTGGAAGGATAGAAACACATCAAGAGCCCTGGCTGGTGTGGCTCAGTGGACTGAGTGCCGGCCTGCAAACCACAGGGTCGCTGGTTTGATTCCCAGTCAGGGCACATGCGTGGGTTGCAGGCCAGGTCCCCGGTAGGGGGCGCTCAAGAAGCAACCATACCTTGATGTTTCTCTCCCTCCCTCCCTTCCCTTCTGTCTAAAAGTAAAATAAATAAAATCTTTTTTAAAAAAAGATACACATCAAGAAGACAGAGCAGGTCGTATCTACAGTGATTGAGGTGTGAGATGACAGGGGACTTAATTTGAATAATGAAAACCAAGGAAATCCAAGGGGTTTTTCAAGAATGTAATACCTAGACTCGATGACTTATTTTTATATAGGGACTGCAGGAGAAGGAAAATTCAAAAATAATTCTAAGATCTCCAGCTGTAGAGATTAGACAGTGATGAAATAAATTCCAAAGGAAAACAGCACATCTTTTGTTAGGACAGGATTGGGTGAAGAGATTAAACAGCCACGGTTCATACTTAGGGCGGAGCTCCCAGTGGAGAGGTCTCAGAAGCTTAGAACACGATGTTTGCTCTCTGGAAGGTAGTCAATGGATAAGTTTTTACCCATTGATTATGTTACGTTTATTGACAATGATGTGATCTGTAATAACATTGAATGATTATTTTCTAAAGGCTCTGCTTGAGGAGAAGCAAAAAGAAGAAGAGATAGAGAAGATGAGAGAAACATTTTCTCAGGTTGTTCAAGATGCTGCCGTAAGAACCAAAAAGGAAGTAAGGTGTTTTTAATTACATTTAAAATTTAAAGCTTCTCAGCTTAAGATTAAATACTACCTAAGTTTTTGCCGTGGGGACTTAACTTTCAGCTAAATGCATCAATTATGCCAAATTTCAAATAAAAATCATCTCAGGATAGTAGCACCTACCATTTGTGTGGCGTGGGCCGGCGGTGGAGGGCAGGACAGCAGGGAGGAGCAGGACGCAGGGAGGAGAGTTGTGAAGGTTAACATGCCTGACGTGTAAAGCTAAAAAGAAGCTCAAAACGAAACTTAGAATGCATAAGAAATAAGAAAGCCTGTTGTTTGCAGTATCTTAGAGCGTCTGAGGACAGGCAAAATCTGGCTGAACCTGTTACTTTATTGGTAAAGAAACTAAGACCCAAACAACTAAAATAAAAAACAAACAAACAAAAAAGAAACTAAGACCCCTAAGGGGTCATGCACTGACCACTCAAAGTTACGTGCTAACTAAAGCCAGAACATAGGCCCGCACCTTCTCCCTGCTGTACAGAGCCCCGCTGTTCCAATCACATCGTGCTGACGTTTAACCCAGGCTGTGAATTGTGTTGTGGTTTGGTATTCTGTTTTCGAGACTAAATCTAATATTTTTGTGTTAAAGTAACAAGTTGTTTCTTGGTTTGAATTGTGAGGCTTATGAAAGTTAAAACTGTCTTGGAAATAAAAGTTTGCTTTTATCTGAAAGACAGCAATGAGACACATACACTTGCCTTTTCCTCTAGTTTAGATATGAGTGTTTTTGTAAGTGGCGTGGTAAATCTTGACAGTGTAATGCGCGTTCAGGGGGAAGAAACCACAGAAACCCCTCCTGAGAGAAGACTGAAATGCACAGTAGTTAAGTAACCAGCTTAGGGCTCTGCCTGCAGGAGGGAGCAGCACTGGGATGCGAATGCAGCCTACTGGTCCTTGAGCTGTGCTCTCAATTACAGTAATTTGTATCTTTTTATCTTTGGAAATGTTCAAACCCACAACAGGGTTCAAAGAGCTGTACAATGAACACTTCTTTACCCTCACCCTGATAACTCTTAACACTTTGCAAAATCCATTCCCTTTTGCCAAACATTCGCTCAGACTACAGGCATCGTAACACTTTACTCCTAAATATCTTGGCTTCTGTTTCCCCAGAAAAAGTATGTTTTGCTGCACAACTACACTACTACTACCATACCTTTTTAGAAATCCACGTTACTTCAATACAATCCACAGTCAAATTTCCCTAAAGTATTCTTGGTTTTTAATGAAAACCAATAGCTGTTTGGTTTTTAAATCCAGGATCCAGTCCACAGTTATGTGCCCTGGCATTTGGCTGCTGCCTCTGTAGTCTTCACCAGTCTGCCCCAGTGCCCTGCCTTCCCCTGTGGACGACAAAGAGTCCTTCGTAGAACCCAGGCCCGCTGTCTTTTCGAGCATCCACGTCTGGGTTCACGTGACGGTTCCTCCTCCATGAGGCTCAGGTCACTCCTGCAGGGCGGTGTCTGCACCCCCTCCTCCGGCACGTCGGGAGGCTGTGATGTCAGGCTGTGCGCGGGTGATGCTGAGCTTGACCATGCGGTTGGGGTGGTAAGACCAGATTTGACCACCGTGACCTTAATCGATGATTGGGGGAGATATCTGAAGACCATGCAGGCAGTTGTCCTTTTTCACCAAAATCTTTCATCCAGTGGTTTTGGCACTCAGTGACAATCCTTGCCTTAAATAAGTATCACATGGAGTGATTAATATGACAATATCCTAATTCTGTTATTCTTTCTGTATGAGTTGTCGTTATATGTGGGGAAGTACCCTGCCCCATTTTTTAGTATCACTGCAGGTTCACTCACATTTGTTATTTGTTATGTTATATTGCCATCGGTCTTCATCCCTAAGTTGTCTCCCTAGCTCTCTTGCATAAGTGAGGCTTCTCTCTCATCCTGTACTTTCCCTGCCTCAGACCTGGAATCAGCCAGTTTTTCAAGAAGCTTTGGTTGCAATTTTTTAGCTTGACATTTTTGTCAGAGGCAAGATTTAGCAAAAGCAGAAATTTGTAGTATAATTTTTACTGTAATATGTACATTAAAATGCTTGCCTACATAATTATAAAGACTGTCTATGCAGTAATTAACATAAATTATCAAAAGCTAATACCCTTTTCCTTTAAAATGAGCTCCTACACACCTGAAGCTAATATAATATTGTATGTATGTCAACCATATTTTAATTAAAAATAAATTGAATAAATAAATAAATTAAATAAAGTAAGTTACCTTCCATAGGATGGTTGGATACACCGTATATTCCTCCACTGGATAAAATAAAGGTGTTAACTTTTTTCCTACCTAGATTTTCCACAAGCAGTATTACTTCTCACTGAGGTAGACTGAAATAAACTGGTTTTTAAAAGCCTCATCAGTTAAAAAGGTGTTTTTATCAAAGTACTCATGATATGAGAAATCATCTAACTTTCTAGTTCTAAAATACATTCACATCAATTTTATGGTTGATGGAGGTTATCTTTTGCATGAATCCTTTAACAATCTGTAATTTTTCTAGTATTGTGCTCTCTATATTCAGTGCAAACCTTTCCACAAACTTGAGGTATTCAGCTGCCTCCTCAAGTCTAGTTACCTCCCCATGTAAAGAGCCTTAATAGGCATTTGTGTTCAACCTATTATGTCTGTTGAGCCACACATTAAGGAAATTTACAGAAATGTAAAATAATCCCACTCTTCTCCAAATACTTTCATTTTAGAAAGTATACTTACTTTTTATAAAAGTAAATTATCTGCGTTAACCTGTAATAACTTTAGTTATTGTTATTTATGTAGGGGTCAATAAGTAAATAGTTTTGAAATTTTCTCAGTTTTCATTTCTAATATGATAAATTTCAACAGAAAGAACCCAGCACAAAGAAAAGATCTTGGTGTTTACAACGTGAAAGGGTCCCGGGCCCCAGTGCGTGATGCAGGCTGTCCTTTGCCTTGGTCTGTCTCCCGCCTCTGCCACAGAACATTCCGCACTCTCTACCCATCAGGCGCTCGCTTATCTTTTATTCCCTAAAAGTTACTGCTTTATTTTCTATCAAAATTATTGTCTTAATTGTGTATATTGGATATTATTAGTTTTTATTGTAGACCTAAACTTTTCACAAATATTTTAATTTACAGATCACAAACACAAGAAAACTTTATAATATACAGATTTCTCGACTGACAGAAGAGCTTTCAGCACTTCAGATGGTACGTTAGAAGACTATGTTGATTTTGCTTCTGAGGTTGCTTATTTTAAAAGCCAAGGTACATATTACTGGGCATAAGTTCATTCAAAAGTTTCTTTGTAAGACAAGAACTATGTTAGATGCTTAAAAAAAGAGTAAAAATCAACATAAACATGTTGTCTGCCTTCTTGGAACTGCCTTCTTGGAAGGTCCAGCGGGAAGGGTGGGTGGCATCTGTCAGGTTTGACTACCTGTCCTGACAGAGTGCACTCCCTGCTGTTGTAGCGGCCGCTGCAGCCGCTGCCACACGCTGGGTTCACGTGCGGGACCCGGGAGAAGGAAAAAGTGTGCGTGCGAGTGCGAAGGAGAAAAGACAAGTGTCCCCAAAGAGATGATTACCGAAGGACGAGTAGGCGCTGGGGGAGAGCAGACAGAGTATTTGTTGACTAAAGATGGACAAAATAAATACATTTAACTTGAAGATTAACGAAATGGAACTTAATAAGCTTGCTTACAGGGGAATAACAGTACAAGCATCTCCGAAATTGGGAAGATCTCTGATTGGTTTCATCACCCCTGAAAGAACGCAGAAGTCTTTTCCTCATCTGCAAACTCTGTAGCAGGCAAAGTCACTGTGTGCAGGTCCTGAGGCCAACAGAAACTGGAAGCTGTTGCTCTTTGTTTGTTTAATGCCATTTATTTAAGGATATAGTACCGTCAGGTAAAATTAACGGGATGCAGTATGGCCACTTAGTCATGTTTAATTCTCTGTGGTTTTTCCGTTTTATTTCCTCTTCTCTCACCGTGCTGTTTTGCAAGTTCTCTTGTGTGGAGTGATTTAGCTATCAGAGGACTGACAGCTTTGAGGAAGGTCCTACCTTAGTCCAGGATTATTTAATGGGTTGTAAACTCGAGAAGGACAAGTACATCCGCCCTTTCTCTTTTCCCAAAAGAACATGTACTGTTTAAGGCCTGCGGGGATTTTAACTTTTACCTTTGTAACCACCAGAACTATATAAGCTCACTTCAGAGTAAAAAATTATAATTTCAGATTATTTCAATATATGTTTTCTTAGGATTCATAGTAAAAAACATCTAATACATAGCTAAGTGGATTTTTCTAAAGATGTTAAATATTATCTGTTGATTCCATAGGGAAAATGGTATTAACTGAAAAAGTGTTTATTGTTGTCTGTGTGTATGAGTGTTGTTTTCCTTGTTTGTCCATTTGTTGCTTTCAGTTTTCTATCCCACATGTGAATGAAATCATGTGGTTCTTAACTTTTTTTTTACTTATTTCGCTTAACACAATATTCTCAAGGTCCATCCGTGTGGTCACAAATGGCAATATTTTATCTTTCCTTATGGCCAGGTAGTATTCCGTTGTATATATCACCCCTATAAATTCAATAAAAATAAAAGAAAAACGTGTTTAAATTAAACATTTAGAAACACATTTAAAGGAAGACATTGTTTTAAAAAAAAAAACATATGATTTTCTCAGGAAACTCAGGCTACAGATTGAGAAAAATTTTTTTCAAAAGACAAAGGTCTGTTATCCAGAATATACAAAAACTCCTAAAACTCCACAATAAGAAAACAAATAACTCAACTTAGAACATGGACCGAAGACCTTAACAGACACCTCCCAGTAGAAGACGCACAGAGAGCAAATGAGCAGATGAGAAGATGCCCCACAGCGTAGGCCGCCAGGGACAGGCGGACTGAAACCACGGAGAGACGCCCCTGTCACCAGCCCCCCCGCCCCCCGCCGTCACCCCACAGCTGCCAGACTCGCCCACGAGCCCGGCCTGGCTCGGCTGGGAGCACCAGCCCTGGCTAAGATGGGGTGGCAGGAGCTCCCATTCGCTGGGGATCAAGAAATTGCAGTCACTTTTCAATGTGGTTTGGTGGTTTGAAGATGACACTTTTGGAAAAGTGAAGATGCTTTTACACGTGCCCCAGTAACGTCACTCCGCTCTATAGGTGCCCAATCGAGTTGAAAGCTGAGGTCCACACAGAAACCTGCACCCGACTCTTTACAGGAACTGTTTTCATAATTCCCCAAATTTGGGAGCAACCAAGACATTGTTCACTATGTGAATGGTAAATGAACTGTGGCACATTTAGACCATGGAATATTATTCAACACTGAAAAGAAATGAGCCGTCAAGCCGTGAAAAGACACGGAGGAAACTTACAGGCACATTTCAGAGCGAAAGAACCTAGTCTGAAAAGGCTGCATCCCGTATGATCCCGAGTGCGTGCCACTCCGGAAAAGGCGAAACTACGGAGACAGCGAAAAGATCAGTGGCCGTGGGAGGTTCGGGAGGAGAGGAGGAGGAATAAGCACAGGGGGTTCTGGGGTGGCGAGACTAGTCTATGTGGTGCTCCCACGGTGGAGACGTGGCGCTGTGAATCTGTCCAGCCCCACAGCGCACACAGCAGCAGAGGCGCACCCACGCAGGCTGCGGCGTGTGCGTGGTCTGTGCAGTGCTCCCACGGTGGAGACGTGGCGCTGTGAATCCTTCCAGCCCCACAGCGCACACAGCAGCAGAGGCGCACCCACGCAGGCTGCGGCGTGTGTGTGGTGACACTGTGTCAGTATCGGTGCATCGTTTGTGACAAAGATACCGCTGCAGTGCCGGGTGCTGACGGTGGGGAGGCTGCCCGTGTGCGGGGGCAGGGATTTTAAGGGAAACCTCTAACTTCCACTCAGTTTTGCTGTGAATCTAAAATTTATCCAAAAATTAGTGTCTTGCCCTGACAGGGTGGCGCAGTCGGTTAGAGCCTCACCCCATACACCAAGAAGGTTGTGGGGTTCCATCCCTGATCAGGGCGCACGTGGGAGGCAGCCAGTGGACGCCCCTCCCTCACAGCAACGGTTCCTCCCCCTCTCTAACATCAGCAAACTTATCCTCAGGTGAGGGTTTTTTTTAAAGTACCTTTAAATCACATGGGATGAGTTATGAACATAGGAGAAATCATACCATCAAACTACCTTTTTCATAGATTAGCAACTTACTGTATGAACATACAGAACATTCAAGTCTCATTTCTTGTACACTTGGTTCCACCTTATTAAAATATAATAAATTCAGATTATTCACCTGATTTGTCATGTAGGGTTAAAGATCATTATGATCAGAGTTAATTATGGGTCGCAATTTAAAAGCTTATTTTAAAATTTTAAAACGTGGATAAAGTTTATGAGAAAGATAATGGAAGATTAATGAGCAGTGAACTGTCAACAAAGCAGGTTCTTCCAAAGCATTATTTACAACTAGTAGAAAACAGCCAACACTCGTTCTCAAAAACAAGTGAATAGATAAAAAATGTGAATAGCTATCCTTATAATGATTGTTTTTATTTTTAGTTTTATTTGCATTAACTGTTTATCAGTTTCGAAAAAAATTAAACCTTTTAGAATTTATGTACCTGTGTTCCTTTTAATCCACAGGTCATCCTCAGGGCGCTGTGCCTCTTTCTAGTTCTGTTTTCTTTTAAAATGTGTGATAAGATTATATGAAAAGAAAAACTAGAGTGTGAGAAAGGAGTCTCATTTTTTTTTTCTCCCTGCTATCTGTCAACCTCTGTCACCCACCTGGTGTGTTTACTTAGAAGTCCTTGGCATTTTATGCCGGAAGTGATCTCCGAAATCCTGGGGTAGGCGGCTCCTTGGAGATTGAGTTTGTTTCGGTTTTCGTTCTTAATCAGTGTGGTCCTGCTGTCCTGATAGAGTAAATGTGGCATTCCTGGTATGAACAAATCCTCTCCCCCTTCTCCATTTTTCTCAAGGATTTACCAATGTACGTATTTACAGTGTGACTTGAATTTTTAGGAGTGTGCCGAAAAACTCAGCCAAACCGAACGAGTCATGAAGGAGAAAAAAGCAGTGGAAGAAGAGCTAGAAAAGGTAAAAAGAAAATGGAAAAAATAACTGCCTAAAACCCAACTGCAAATGCTCAACATTACTGTCTGCTTTCATCACACTCTCTACTAGCAACCCCTATATGTTAAGCATTCTCCTGGTGAGTGTTTTTATTTGCTTGGCAAATATTCAGAGTCGGCATTTAAATATTGGTATTGTCTGCATACATTTCTTTATAAGAAGAATGGCCACGTGATTTGAACTTTTTAATTAAAGGTCTAAATTTTATGAAGTAGCTATTTTCCTTGCTTAAATCTCAAACCAATGGTAAATTTTATTTTGTCTGTCTTTTTAAATTTTATACCAACTCTTACTGGGTTTAGCCATCTATAAATATAGCAAGTATATATAACCAGAAAATTATAACACTGCTATAATTTTTACCTTTAAAAGTACAGATTTTTATTTCATAGTTAAGAAAAATATTTACTGCAATGCTGTTTGAGAAAAAATATTGCAAGAAGCCTATGGTTAAATTTTTTCTTACTTAGATAACTTCTTTTTTATCAGCAGTGAATATCTCCCTCTGTTCAAGTGCCTCCGGGAAAAGAGGGAAACTGAATCTGATTCAGCACATACTTGCCCAGTGTTGAAAAATAGTGGATGGTAGAGTCAAAGCTTGATTTTTTTCAAAGAAGAGCTGTATAGCATAAAAAGCACATGATGTATCTTTACTGACATGAAAAAATCATAACAACATTGAACATAAAGAGTAATGTACAGAGCACACCATCTGGTGGAACCCCACCACTCACCTTCACGGTGGATGCCTTCTCAGTTTTCGTCATTATTTGCCCCGTTTAGAATCCACCTGCTACACGTCAGGGCCTGGGGTGAATATTCAGTGTCACGGAGCGCAGGTTAAGGAGTAGGCTTTAGTGGGGAAAACCAGAGTTACGAGCTGAAGGCGACAGGTGGAGGGGACCCAGCTCCCTGCTCTCCCACTGCGCACCCGCAGACGGGCGTGCTCAGTCCAGCGCTGCACTTCAGGCGGGGTCTGCCAGCAGCCGCGCGTTGTGCGGAGAGGCCACTGTTTCAAGTAGAGCAGGAGTAACAGCAGTCCTGTCGGTGGGCGAAGACCCAGGTTGCTTGTCCAGGCCGTCTGGACTCGAAGGGGAGCTGTGTGGGGGCTTTGTCCGAAGACGTGAACTGCCCCGCGCCTGCGGACCTGGCGGTTGCGGGGGTGTTGTAGCCCCTGTGTGGTGGGAGGAGGGCCAGTCTCACGGGAAGCTGAGCTCGGGCACGACCACTCCTGCTGGGCATTCCAGCCGGATCGTTGTCCAGCCAGCACAGAGTGGGGCTTTGGAGTCACTTTCAGAAAGTTCCGCTCATCGCATCGCTGCACGCGTGTGTGTTTTCTGCAAATACGGAAGTGACTTGGAGGATCTCCTTCAAGAATCAAAGCAATTATCTCTTAAATGGAGACACCTAGAGTACCTTTTTTTACTTCAGCTGTTTTACATTTTTTAAATACTAAAACTATTGGAATAATTTACAATGAGCATGAATAACTTCAAAAATAAGCAGTTATTATTTTATGTCAGCTTTTAGCACTGTACCTGTATTTTGTAACTGTGAAACAACCAGACCAGTTATTAATGTTTTAATAGGTCACATGGAAAACAGACGCACACGTGATCATGGGTTTTGGTTTCCCGTCATTGATTTCGGTCTCTGCACGTGCAATCTCTTAGACCACTTTCTTCTGTGAGGTAATGCACATGTAAGCCTCTTCTGCAGATTTACCGTGAAGGCAAAGGAAGTGAAAATCTTTACAGAAAACTGGAAGAAATGCACCAAAGGTGCCTGGTTGCAGAGCGTTCCAAAGACGATCTTCAGCTGACGCTTAAGACAGCAGAAAATAAAATAAAACAACTTGAAATAAAGTAAGATACTCTCTAGGATTTTCTGTGATAACACTTTCAGAATGCACACAATTTTTGATAGAGTATTTTTTTAACAGGACTAATAATTATATCTTATGTTTAAAAAAACTTGAACACCAAAGAGCTTTTTTTTTTTTCAAAATTATTTCTGAAGACTAATTTCTTTAAGGAAGAAAAGATTTAATAGTACTTTATCATTTTATTTTAACTTTCTCCTTTCTGGCAGTTAAATAGGATGCACATGTGCAATATCATCCTTACCTTGTTTCTCTGCTAAAAAACTAGGAACCGAGTCACGAGGCTTGTGGCTGGTTCTGATCTCAGCGCTGTCCTGATCTCAGCACCCTTTGGTGACCATTGCCTAGACCCACCATTCCATGACGAACTTCATCAGCCGAGGTAGATAGAGAAAAAAAAGATCTACAGTATTTATTAATGGGGAACGAGGGCCCTGTATTGACCAGGGAATGTTCACAGCATTTGATTACCTGGGATTGAAAAGATAGAGATTTAAAACAAGAGGAATAAAAATTAGCAGTATCTATGTTTGGAGGCTGAGTCACCCAATAATTTATTGTAGAGGAAGTTTAAAGATACAACCTATTCAAACTATGATTAAATAAGAAGTTTATGGAATGACAGATTTATAAAAACCATTTCTAAGACATATAACAGGAACATAGGAAAGAGGTCTTACTGTAATTTGCTAACATGGTCAGCTGCTGTCTTTCTGTGGAGCTGATTGGTGAAATAAAGGAGTTTTGATTATTACCCACTTCACCTCTCTTACCATTCGCTTCAGTTTGTCCCCTTGAAGTCCTCTTTGCACAGCGATGCTCAGTGTTCGTAAAAATTTGGAAGAGCTTTCACATACATTTTCTGGGTGAGTGGTGACAGTTCGATTTGTCTATTCTTCGCGGAGATTGCTGAGTTGAATGTGTTTTCCCGGCACAGGATAACATTGTGACCCCACACAGCTAAGCCTACAGTGAAGAGAAGTGGCTCAGAACAAAGGGAAAAAGTCTGTACTTTAAGTTTACGTCTCTTTTGTTTTTTCCGTAATCAGTTCCTCAGAAGAGATATCGCGTTGCCAAGAAATGATTCAGAAACTTCAAAGTGTCTTGGAGTCTGAGAGAGAAAACTGTGGATTAGTCAGTGAACAAAGGCTAAAACTTCAGCAAGAAAATGAACAGTTACGGAAGGAGATGGAGGATTTAAGAAAGATTGCTCTGGAGGCTCAGAAAAAAGCCAAATTAAAGGTACTTCCAGACGAGTCCGAGTTAATGCGTACTTGTGAAAATCCAAGTGTAGAGAATGTCTAGAGGCCTAGTAACACATTTTTAAGGCCTTTTTTTTTTTTTTGCCTTCTTGTCAGGTAGCCCTAAATCATAATGCAAAGCATTAACTGGTTTTTTCTGTATTGTAGAACTTGGAAAACATACTCGAAAATGATTGCTTTCACTATCCACACGCAAAAAATTCTTTCCCAGCCATGAAGGACACTGATATTTCTGCCAAAGCAACTGAAGCAGTGCTAGCAGAACTATCGATTCGATAACTTTACAGACTGCCTCTCTTACCCTCCACATAGCCCCGAGGACCGAACTCGCACACCGGCTCTAGGGGGGCCCATCGGTGTGCTCTGAGAATCACTCCTCGGTGGTCTGAAAATTCCCTGCTGGGAAGAAGGCAAGGGTCCAAGTCTCCCGTAGGAGACGCCCCCCCGTTTTCCCTCTCACTTGTCCCCTCTGTGATGCTGACGTGCTCAGGCACTAGGAACATGACGTCTGTTTCAGGAGAGCCAGGAAGCACGGGTGTTTAGCATCAGCACCTCGCCGGCCTTTCCTGTCCCATGAGGCTTTCGTAAAATGTGGCGTTACCTCTTTACAATGGGCTGGCGATGCCTGTGTTTCACTTTTTGTTATTTGGGGGACTCATGACAGTCACATTCAGACATTCAGTCATTGTCAGCCATAAATAACACATGTTTATTGAATAACTACTATTACCAGTATTAGACCCTGTGCTTACTGATAAAACCTCGAACTCTGAAAAAGAGTTTGAACTTTATGCTTTAGTCAGTGGGAAATCTTTGAACCACAAGAGAAGAGTTGTACTAGAAGATAGTAAGACTTTATAAAGCTATAGTAACTAAAAATGTGTAACCAGCATAAGAATAATCAGTGTGATCAGTGAAACAAAATAGGGTCCAGGAAGAAACCAGTCTTTCATAATCACCCCATTCTAATAAAGACACCAGTGCACTTCATTAGGGAAAGAATTGTCTCTATGATAAATGATGCTAGGCCATCTTTTCAAAATAGTTGACCCTTGTACCATACATGCGTATTAATTTGAGTTGCCTTGTATACCTAAATGCAAAATATAAAACCGTGGAGCTTCAAGGAGAAAAATCTTCACATCCTTGAGTAAGAAAGAATTTCTTAAACAGAGCACAAAGCAATAATCATATGAAAACACAGATGAATTGGATTTCATTAAAATTAATGAATGACATCAGAAGACACCAACAGAATGAAAAGTGGAAGAGAGTATTGTAAACATACAACCAAAAAAGGACTCATGTTCAGAATATAAAAACTGCTATCAATTAATAAGCAAGCTATTAATAAGGAAATAACAGACATCTCATTGCCATAAATGGGCAAGACTTAAATAGGCACTTCATAAAAGAGCATATATGAAAACATGTTCAATTTCATTATTTGTTAGGGAAATGTAATTGAAACTACAATGAAGTACCATTACATACCCACCAGAATGGGTAAAATTTAAAAGCTAACAATATCTAGTGTTGACAAAGTTGCAAAGCAGTTGGAACTGTCACGTGACACTGGGAACGCACATTGGAACCACCACCATTTGCAGTGTGTCGTAAGGTTGGACTCACAGGCGTGCTCCGCCAGATATCCTGGCCACATACCAGCAGAGAGAGCCCTTTGTTCTCTGCAGGGAAGGGCCCGAAGGGAGAAGGCAGGGGGGCCGTGAATGCTTATTTCCTGCCCAGGGTTCTGAATTCCATCATTAGCGGGACTTCTGTTACCTGTAACGCAGGCCTGGGGGCTGTGACCCTCAGCCTTCCCAGGTCGCTGCAGACCTGCCCAGCTTAGTAATCAGAATTACACCCACTGTAGGATCTGAGGTTTGTTTAAAGACTGAATTTTGACACCTAAACGCATCGTTTATTCAGTCAAAGGTGTGCTTTGACAACTTCACTATGTTTCAGGTCCTAAAGATAAAATAGTAAACAAAAAAAGATGTGGTCCCGCCCTTAAAACCTTAAAATTTGCATGGAGGGGCCCACTTTAAACATCTACTTACAAACTGACGAGTGTGTTTTAGGAAGCGCACAGGGCTCAGTGAAAGCTCATACAGAGGGACCTGACTGCCTGGACAGTGAGAGAATCACCCAACAGAAGCAATAACTGAGCTCAATTCGAAAAGTTGAATAGAGTAATGTGGGGGACCCCACCCCGCAGTGGCCCCCTGAGTCACGGATGAAATGAGGCTACTAACACAAGATCTGCTTGGGGAGAAAAGACTGGCTAATCTCAGGGGAGAAGAGCCTCGAGGTCCTTCCTCCTGAGGCTTTTATGAGAGTGATGTGCAGGGGTATACAGCATGCGTGCAAAGCTCACCATCAATGTCTAAAGGCCATAGTAACAGGAAACAGATATTATCTGTAGATAACAATTGAGGAAACTCAAGAGATACGCCTCAGGTCAGGGTCTGTTAGATATGCCTGTGCCAGGGGGTGTTAAGGCTGGCTCCTGAAACTAGGAGTTCACTCCTTCGGCCTTGGATTTAGATAACAGATTCCCGGCAACAGGGCTACACAAAGCAAAGCAAGCCTCACAG
>CM052545.1:6058425-6073286 GCA_028533065.1 Trachops cirrhosus | reverse complement strand
TACAATGCATTCCTTAGGCCTGATTTCCCGAGGGACCCCTCGGTGCTAGCTTCGGGTCATGCCTGCCTCCCAGCATTCCCAGCGTTCTGGGCCGGTCTTACAGGCCCTTATTCAAGGCCTAGCTTGCACAGGGCTACAGTTTCTGACACCACACAAAGTGGTCCCCCACAGAGTAACTAACCTGAGCAGGAGGGGAAAGATTTTTCCGTGTTGGGAGTGTGGGAAAGGACCCAAGAATGGGAAGGCATTGTGACAGAAACGGAGAGTCTGGGCAGCAGTGGCGTGACACAAGCTGGCGGACATCCCGAAGGGCCCTAGAGCAAACAGGTTTTCCAGGTGGCGACAGGCACTTAGCCTGGGAGGCAGGGTTCTGACGCTGTGTAGATGCACAGATCACTTTTTAATATGAATGGGAGAGAGAAACAGTCCCCCCGAGATATCAGAACCATGGCTTCTCCAGAGGCAGTGGAGGTTAAGGCAGGGAAGGAGGGGGAGTATATTGAAATCTACATTTCCAGAATCTAATAATTCAAAAATTACTAAAATAGCAGGAGTCAAGGAACCTCAGGAGGCTTGCCCAGCAGTGATGCAATACAGAGCCAAGGCCTGTATTCATAGAGCCTTACACTTCTGCTCCCGCCCTCCGCGAGAGAGCAGATGTAAGCATCCCGGGACGCCCATGGCATTCAGCAGGGGCAGTGAGGACAGGCTGTGTGCGGTCTGCCCCCGGGAGCCAGGCGTTCTGCTGGCGGGGGCTTTTCTCCGGTGTCTCTAGACCTGGTAAGACTGGGGCGCTCGTTCGTTCTTCTCTCAGTTTTCAAGGAACCTCATGTAATGAATTGCTAGAAGCCATGCCAACAAGGACCGTTTTCAAGCACATCACTTTGAAATACCGCAAGGTAGTTATTCTTTATAATACGTGTTTAGGGTAGCAAGGTACCGATGTTCCGAGAGTGCACCAAAGGAACTGTCCTCGGAGCGGCTTTCCCAGTGGCCTCGAGGGTGGTAATCGGTAGTTTCATTCTCCACGAATACAGGAGAAGGCAACTCATGACATGCCTTAGGGCATTAAGGCTTAATTCTCTGCCTGGGTCGCAGTTGAGAAAACATCCAGGGTATCCCAAGAACATTTGCTTGTATGCTCATTCTGCATTAAATGGTGCTTTTAATGATATGCATTACTTAGAAATATACTGGACTTACTTCCATATGAGGTTCTCAAAATTATTACAGCCTTTTTTCCTGAAAGAAAAACCCATTTATACCATAACTAAAATGGTAAAGGGATTCCTTTATGTAATACTCTGATTTCGTAAAGCCCTGTGAAAGACCATTGGGCGGAGCTCCTGAGTTGGTGAGGGGGTGGGGGTGTGCTTGGAGAGGGCGGGGGAGCTCACAGCCCCGCTGTACCTTGCCCTTTGTATCTCCTCCCTCTGGCTGTTCCTGAGCTGCATCCTTTATAATAAACCAGTAAACATTTTTTAAATGGCTCGAGTTAAAACACAGTTCTCAGTGACGGAGGGTGTGAACATTTTTTTGTGGATTATGGCGACAAACGTAAAAGTAAATGATGAGAGTAATTTTCTGTCGTAGAGGATGCTTTGTCACTACTGGCACTTTAAGGTGTTGGGGAAAGTGCTGCGAAGAATTTTAGTCCATCATAATTCTGGCTTCACCGAGGGTTTACTGTAATACAGAGTAAGTGTTCATCTGCGATAAGGACAGATTGTAAACTTAGTTTTTATATGGATTTCTCATCCAAACCTTTATGTGCCACGGACAGCACAATGAGTGGTCCCTTTTGTGCGTATCATTGGTCAGTGTATCCCTGAGAATAACGGAAAATAAAGAGAAGGCGCTGTGTCCATTTTACCGCCCAGGTCAGCACAATGGAACATGAATTTTCAGTAAAGGAGCACGGGTTCGAAGTGCAGCTGAGAGAGATGGAAGACAGCAACCGCAGCTCCACCGTGGAACTGCGGCGTCTCTTGGCGACTCAGCAGAAGGCAGCCGACAGGTGGAAGGAGGAGACGAAGAAACTGACTGACAGCGCCGAGGCGAGAATCAGTAATCTGAAGTAAGTGCGCTGTTCGCTGTTTGATGTATTTCACAGAAGAAGTGAGCCTTCAGTGTAAGGTCTGCGCCATGGCCTTTTTCTAAGAATGTATAATTCTGGACCTTGCACTTATATTTTTTTATTCAGAAAATGTTTATTGAACTACTATAAAAATATTAAGCATTATAAACCAACACTGACATTGTCTATTTTTTGCAAAGTTTATGCATACTCCACAAAATGTGATTTTTGAGTGGACATGGCAGTTTAGAATCTTAATACTATTTTCATTTAAGTCTAGTGTAATCATGTTCTGTGACTGCAACACAATCTGTTTGTCCTGCGAAGACCAAAATTTAGGCTCTCTGGCCCTTTCAGAAGAAGTTGGCTGCCTCTGCCCAGAAGAACTTAAGCTTTTACGCTGAATGAGATGGGATGCTGTAGAGCAGGGCCCCCACCCCAGGCCGCGCACCAGCGTCTGTCCTGGCCTCTTAGGAACCAGCCAGGAGCAGAGCTCACCTGAGTTCCGCCTCCTGTGTCCTCGCTGTTGTCCCCTCCCCACCCCTCCCCTGCTCTATCTTCCACGAAACCTTCCCCCATGCCAGAAAGGTCAGGGAGCGCTGCTGCAGAGGGCCGTGAGCCAAGCGGTGAGACCAGACATGGGTGTCCCACAGACGGACCGCGGCGTGGGGGGCCGCGAGGCTTTCCAGGGCTCAGCCACCACTGGTGCGCCGGGGTCTGCTGCTTTTCCTCCCAAGCTCACGTTCCAAATGGCCTCAGAACTCTTCGCTGTATTTTCACCTCTAATGTTTTTGAAGTGTTGGGAGTTTTTAATGGATTGATTACTTTGAGTAACCTAATATACCTTTAGTGTATCCCAAAAAATACGGATATTTTTAATGGGGTATCCCTTTAAAAATATCCCACCTCATGTAGCACAGAGATTGGTAATGATACTTCTTAGTGAAAATGGGGCTTCGGATCGCTTTTTTCTTACACAGACAGTGCATGTGTCTGTGGTCAGTTACGGCACCCTGGAAGTTGGAATCAACTCTAGCTACGGAATAAATCCATCCAAACCATTGCAAGGAATTAACACTGCGGTTATACAATATATTACTTCTAATTAAGAAACATTAGCAGTTAATTTTAGTGTTATTTCTTAACTAAAAGAAATACGCCTTATATCCTTGTTTTTCAACCGTATCATTTTGAGTGAACCGTAGTGAGGCCAGAGGCAGAGCAAGAGGAAGGAGCCAGAAAGAGTTTCACAGTTTCTGTACTCAGGGCCGCCAGGGGTGAGCACCTTTATTGTGGTTTCGGCTGGAAGGAACGGGGCAGGGAGAACAGGTTTAGGACTGGCCAACCGGGAGGACTTCCGTGGGCTCTGAGGCACGGGGACTGTCCCTGGCTGTCTGCTGTCCGACCTGGGGCAGGGCCGGCAGGTGTGCAGGGGCCCGAGTGCGAGAGCCCGGGACGGGAGGTGGTGGGGCGTGTGAACTTCATCAGCTGCTCAGGGAGGGAGCCGACCGGTCTCTAGCTAGGGCCTCAAAACTGAATCAAGACAACATTTAAAAACAGCTATTTTACCTTGAAGCAAGTGATGGTGTAGTGTCCTAGGCCTAGGATATAAGGGTACATTATTCTAATCGGCCGGAAGTGTCTAACTTTGATTTATTTGCATCACAATGTTGAAATGGAAGATGAAAAAGTTTCTGTCATATTGCCTGAGATTTTAAAAACATCTTGAAAAATGTAGCAGAATTTGTACCTGTGCTTCTTGCTTATTGAGGGTCTGAGGATGTTCTATGAAGATTTGGCATCCCATTTTCTCGTTTAGCTTTGATGCTATAAATCTACTCGGACAAAGCATTTGTCACTTGGCAGATATTTTGTGTCGAGTTGAAGAGAAAGGGAGGACCAGCCCTTTGTGGGTCCTATTACATTTGATTTTTCCATAGTTCCCAGGAAAAAAATGAGTAAATAAGCTTCACTTTACACTATCATTGTATTAAAAATAACATGTAGATTATTAAAAGTATACATATACTAACTCTGCAATAACAGGAGCTCATTAATATTTTATACATTTGCTGTACTGCAGTAGTAATCTTGAACTAAAAATACCCCCATTTGCTTGGGTTGGGGCTTTCGGTGCACCTTTAAATGCATTTGGCACTTGGCTCTCTGTGTCTTCCCTCTGTTGAAGTTCAGGGTTACACCTTGCAATTTCAAGTGCCTACTACCTCACTCTGCAGATTTAATCAGGTAGTTCCAAAAATAAAAGCAGATACCAACCTATACAATCCTGTTAACCATCGTCGCCCCAATAAATTTAATTCGTAAAAAAGCAGACACCTAAAATCTCACAATAACTCATACGACAAATATCTGAGCAACCACTCCTTTCTGAGCATTCTGCCAAACGCTGGAAGCACCAGGCGGCGCCAGACAGGGCCGTGCCCTTAAGTGTGTCTGCCCCGTCACCCACTGTGTTCCTGCTCAGCGCGCTCACCGCTGCTAGTCCTTGCACTGCCCCCTCCCGCACTCGCAGTCAGTCTGTACGCTGTCCCTCCCCCGTGGGAGCAGCGGCCCCAGAAATTAGCCTGTCCCTTGTGTTCTCCACCGGAGCCTGGGTCCCCGGACTCTAAGGGAGGGCCCAGCCCTCATCAATGCGCAGAACACATCTGTGGAGTAGATGAGTGAACGAAAGAGCTAGTGCACTTACCAGCTATCGTTTTTTCTGGGCCAAACTCACGTTCCAACCTTGATTCTTTCGGCAGAATTTAGTTTTTGACGTGCATTTATTCAAACCTGCGAAACGTGGCAAAGCATGAGGTGCCCCACTGTGTACGAGACCGCATCGCTGAGAGACCGGTTCCCAAACTGAGAGCACTGCCTTAGAGTGAAAGCTGTTTTCCCTCTTGCAGACTGCTAAGTGCTGTCCACTCTAAGAATTATTAGGAGGACTGTTGATGATAAAGGAATGCATGGTCCAGGCTGCAGCCACTATGACTGAGGAAAATGATTTTTGAAAATCAGCACTTTTCATGAACCTGCTTTTAGGGCAGAGAGTGTGACACAGGCAGTGTGGCTAGGATTGTTAATCCGACCGTGTTTGAACTCGTGCTTGAACTCCTGCTCTGAAGTCTCAGCGAGAACACAGGGTCCGGTGTCCCGGAGCCCTGTGCCAAGCGCGCAGGTCCGCGGGCACCAGCGCCCCGCAGGCGTGGGCACACTGCTGCGGAGTGAGCGGGCCGTTTGAGCACGCACACTTATGTGAACATACAGGCCATACCGCAGCGTTGGGAACTCGGCGAGTATTCTGTAACTGTGTAGGTGATTTGTTTGAGAATTACTGAGATGGGATTTTCTTAAAGGAGTCCACTAGCTGAGAGCACGGGCCTGGGAACAGTCCCTGCACCGAGCGCGGCTGCAGTCTCGGCGCTCTGAGCGCCCCGGGGGCCGCGCCTGTGCCGCGGAGGTAAAGCAGGTTGCTGGAGTGAGTGCCGTCCAAAGTCTCACCCGCACGGTTTTACTGCTGCCTGTCCATACCGCCGCCCATCACGGTGAGGACATCTTCACTTAGTTCTTTCGAACACTGGAAATTATTTGTTTTTCATGGGGTTTTTTAATGGTGTTTTTAGCCAAAAGTCAGATACCATGGAAGTAGCCCTGTGGTTTCCAGTAGTTAGGACCTCGAAAATGACCTGGCTGTGGTCCATAGAACGGCTGGACCCGCAGGCTGCCCTGGCTCCTCCCCTCTGCGGCCTTGCCTGAACCTGCACAGCGTCCAGTATGGCTGACCCCGCCCCTGCGTGTTTTCAGATCCGTCCGCTTTACCCTCCTGCCCTTCTGGGGTTCGGGCCACGCTTCTCTCTCTCCTGGATCACTGCTCCGCTGTCTGGTTGGATTCTGGAGCCCCAGTCCATTGTCCCTTGAAGCCATGTTCCACAGTAAGCCAGAGAAAACTTTATAACATAAATCTTGTTAATTCACTCTCCTCTCTCATCCCTTCCCACCCACAGTTAGGAGCAAATTGGCCATAGGCATATTCCAAACTGGCCCATATATGTGTTCCCATCCCATTTCTCACCACCTGCCACTTTGTATGACTCTCTCCTACTTAAGAAATTTTTAGAGACCCGGACAGGTGTGGCTCAGTTGGCTGGGTGTCATCTCGGGGCACATGCCTGGTTGTGGGTTTGGTCCCCAGACAGGAAGAGGCAGTCTCACACCAGTGTTTCTCTCCCCCTCTTTTCCCTCCCTTCTCCATTCTCTACCTAAATAAATCTTTCTAAAAAATTTGTTTTAGATAAAACTCCTACCACCTTAAGGTCCCTTTATTATAATTAGCATAAGAAACTAATGTTACCAGTTTTAAAGATCAAAATCACGTCTATGTCCAAACCCCTCAGTCCTTCCAACATAGCTGCTGGGCATCACACCAGCCAGTCACTTTTTGTAAAACCACAGGGCAGCGGAGGGAGGGGCACAGATACTGCAGTGACTGCTGTGCCCAGCTCGGAATCTCACCTGGTAAAGACGACAGCCCTGACAAACAGACGAAAATTCCTGCCTTCGTGACACTTCACAATAGGGGAGACAGGCGGTAAGAGAAATTAAGTGTGTGATGGGGTCATGACAATTGCTAACGACAACAGGCAAGCAGAAAAGGGCAGTGTGTGCCTGTTCACAGGGAGTGCTGTTTTAGACAGCTCAGCGGGGAGCATCATCCCCAACTCTGCGGCCCCTCTTTCCCTGTGTCCTTTTGCCAAACAAGCCCCGGTTAAAGGCACATTGTTGCCCAGTCTGTGCCGTCGCCCGTTCTGCCCACGGTGGCTGGAGAAAAACCCAACTGTGCTGCTGGTCTCACTTTAAATTCATGATCACAAAAGGAAGGGCCCATTAGCTGTTGTGCAATCAGTCTGTATATTCTGCTCTCCTTGGTGACAGCCATACCGTCTTGTCTTTCCTCAAACCTTCTACGACCCCTCTCCATCATCACTTTCACTTGATAACCTCAGCTCTTTCTCTGAGAAAAGAGCAATCAGAAGAGATCATCGTCTGGGACTCCCGCCACTGCATTAATAGCCTGCCTGCATCTTTTCCCAGAGACTGCTGTAGCAGCAGACGGACTGCCTCTGATTGGCCAGATCAGCTGCTGCAGTGGGCGGCCAAGCCCTTCACCTGCCCTGTGGATTCCGTCTCTGCTTTCCCTCCTTGTCGGAGTCTCAAGTATATACAAAGAATCTTTTTTGAAAACAATTTTCCATAAAATAAAATGCCTAACATAGCAACATGTAGTGGTAAAATAACCTAAGAGAGAAATAAATAGAAATAACTCATGAACTACACAACTCAAAGCAAGCCAACCAAGCGTCCGAGGACCACCCGCACCCCGATGAAACCCTGCGGTGTGAGTGTGCCCGGAGTTGGCCCGGCGCCGGCGCACACGGTCAGGTGTGCGAGCAGCAGCCATTGGACAGCGGCCCTGCCCGGCCCAAGCAGTCAAGCCACGTCCTGTCCTGGACTCCGGTTGTACACTTGAATGCAGGAAATATAGTGAGGACTGTTTTCACTGTCAAAGGAAACCAAGTCTTGGTAAATGACCTTCCAAACCCTAAATAAGTTGAAAATACCAAATTTCCAGTCAGTTAGTGAGTTTTTACCTCCTAGAAAAAAAGGAAATAGAGTATTTACTTCAAAATCAAGAGACTAGTACCATCACTTGACATTGAACATGGGTATTGTTTTTATTCATTATGCAGTATTTCTAAAAATAGTTTTTAACATCAGTACAAAAATTAACAAACCTCACCATACCGTCAGAGACCCTACATTCTAGTTGGGGACTTAAACTATAAAGATCTCTACTAATGGAGGTTTCCTTGCTACCAAATTTTTAGCAATTTGATCTCTACTTTTAGTGAATTATTTTTTTTTTACCATCTCTATGAATTTGAATTCATAGCAAACTCAATTTTTATGTCATTGCTAAGGACTTACAGTGTTCTCATAGCTTATTAAGTAATGTTTCAGAATTAATATGAACTTTTCAAATGATCCGTTTGGCACCTAACTGAAGGCATTATGTTCATTTGTAGTTTACATGGAATCCTAGAACACTGTGTATGTCTTCCCAAAATAGTCTCCATCCTTTATGCAGAACTCTGAATTTGAGAGGGACCTGGCCCGCAACCCAGGCAAGTGCCCCGACTGGGAATCAAACTGGCGGCCCTTTAGTTTGCAAGCCCGTGTTCAATCCACTGAGCTATGCCAGCCAGGGCTGAAATACCAATTTTAAAGCCTAAAAATTTTCTCCATAATATGAGTGACTGACTTAAGGTTTCATTGCATATACAAGATCTGTCCAGAAGGTATCCAGCCATGTACTATGACAAATAGAGACATTTATTACAGAAGATACAAGAAACACTGTGCATAGGACAATGACACATCTCAGTCCCCTTCCAAGTAAGCACCTTGGGACCTCACACAGTTCTCCCAGCCTCCATCAGCTGCCCTGTCGTATTTTCCTGAATCTCATTGACAGTCTGAAATCTCTTCCCTTTCAAAGGTGATTTTAGTTTTGGGAAAAGCCAGAGGTCTCAGGGCACCATATCTGGGCTCAACAGGGGATGAGTCACCTGGGAGATTTGATGTTTCACAAAAAAACTGCACAAGACGTGATGCATGAGTGGGCACTTTGGCATGATGACGCTGCCAGTCACCACTTGCCCATAGCTGCAGCCTTCTGAATCATCCAGATAGTTTCTGCAGAATAATGTTCAAGCTCAACACAAAATCTGATGCAGATTTGTTGCTCTGCTCACTCAGTCATTCTGAATGCAGCAGCCACACAGTGCACATGTTCCCTCAATGGCGTCTACCACCCCCACTGACCAGTACAGTGAAGTCGTCATTGTTCACACATGCGCATTCCAGTCCACTCTCCCTGGCTGCCAGGTTACATCAGTGTTGCGCAAACCATTAACAGTGACAGGACTTTTTCTGGACAGACCTTGTATTTAGGGTTTTGCACAGGAAAATCTGGTTTTCACAGGGTATACTTAACTTCACTTTTATTTGACATGCCTATGTTGGTTGTGCGAACCACAGGGTTGGAAATGAATACATTCCAACATACTAAGAGAGACTTTCTGCGCATCTGCTGTGTCGCTAAAAATGTGTCCATATGCTCTGACATGTCAAAACTAAAATGTTTACATTCAAAATAGAAATATTTTCACAAGATTTTGCGTGAAGACTATTTGCATTCATAAAAGGGTTGAGAAGAATGTATTTATTTTTAGCATGTCAGGAGGCAGGCAGTGCAGCGTTACAGGTAAGAGCACTAGCTCGGGGTCAGTCCAGCCTGACTGTGAATCCCACCCAGCCCAGCCCTTCACACTCACCGGTAAGCCCCATATGTTGTTACAGGTTTTATGTATGTGATCAAAAATACGTAAGGTGTTCGCTCTGTGCCTGACATGTAAAATATTTAGGAAGGAACAGTAAAAGGGCTTAGGGAATAGCCTTTGTAAATGCTAAGAGATTGTTGTATTTCAAGTAATCCAGAATATAATGCATGAGATATACATATGAGGAGCTTACGTGCTCATTTCATTTTTAATTGTACAAAAAATATTCTAGTTCTAAAAAGCACCAGGTTTTAGGCAAGATTTATATATTTGTGAATCGCATCCTCTTTGGAGACGTAAGTAAAACTGAGGCATTTGTATGAAATCAAGTCAGAAATCTTTCTACAATAGAAAAGTATCTGCTGAAGTATTTTCTCCATACTTCACCTGCTGGTTATAATACAGAATTACAAAACAGCCGTAACTCACCGTTACCGAGGCAGAAATTTGTGTTCGTTGCAGTGGACAGTGTGTTAGGGATGCGATGCTCTCCCCTGGACGTCTTTGTGGTAGCTTCCGCACCGGGCACTAACAGCGCTTAGCGTGGACTGTACCAGCAGCGCCAGGCGAACTGCTAGGTGGCATTTCTGTGCCTTTGGGAACGGATTCATGGGTTTCCTTAGAAATGGTTTCGTTTTGGTTTTGTTTTTAGAGTGATTCAGTGATACGGCGCAAGTCTTCAATCCACTGTGTCTTCTTACTAATGATAAATTACAAAATAAACTACAGAGCAATATATTTAAAAATCGAATACTCATTTGACTCTCCCTGTTATAAGGGTTTTTCTGTATGTGCCACCAATTTAGGCATTCTGCCGTTCATATAAAATGTGTTATTAATCACTGTCAGAAATGAGCATCTCCAGGTTAGAGCCCAGCACCCTGCTTTCCAGCGCACCCTTATTGCGCGTGTAAGGGCTTCCCCCCGAAATGTGCCCTTTCACCATATGTCCCCTTCACGTCGTAACAGTTCGGTACGCGTGCCTTCACGGTGTTCTTGCCGGCTGTGGTCCACTGGTACTGCGGTTAACGGACGTTAGGGACAGATCCAAACACCAGCATAGCCGCCAAACCCTGAGCGTGCTAGCGTCCTCTCTGGACTAGTTTTGCCGCTGCCGTAGGGACCTTCTGTTGCTTCTGACAGTTAACTGTAATTACCAGGTACCTGTGATTGCTTAAGATCTACCCAAAAGTGAGTGTAGCCATAATGAAATATAACACACATTAATTACAGTAAATTTTCCTACTTAGTATCAGAAGCTTTTGTAAAATGTGATCTCCTCTCTGGTATATATTCTTTCATTTTGAAGTTTGCTTTAATTTGTAAGATTTTATTGATTCATTTATAATTATTCCCTCTTAGTTACTCTTTTATCTTGAAATCTGTGATACAGAGAATCTCAAGCCTTCAAGAGGAGACAGTATTAATAGTTGCTTATTAATGTATAGCATCCATAACTGTAATGTAGCCGTACTAACCTTACTCAAATGATAGACTGTTATTTTTATAGATTAAATTCTAAAACTTTGTGGGAGGGAAAATGAGATGGCATTTGTCTTGCTGACACCTGTGCGGTGGCATTGCCCAGGACAGACGGTTGGAACAGAACACAGAAAACAGGCCGTGTAAAACTGGACACTTCATTCGTGATGACATACATTTCAGATCCGTGGTGAAAAGATGATGCTTGAAAGCATGTAGAATATTTCTCATCCCATATGTAAAATAAATTTCAGGTGGATTACAGAGCTAAAGAAAAAAGGTAGTAAAAGAAATGGCTATGTATATTATCTTGGAATATAAAAGTTTTTCTAATCAAAACACAAAACCCAGAATCTAATAAAGAAAAATATTAATTGATTAACCAAAAAAATTTAATTCTATATGAAGGTACCAAAGATAATAAACAAATGACAAAAGTTAAAACAAAGGATTCATATGAAGAATCCATCAAGAGTTCAGTAATTAAGAAAAAGATTAACAGCGTAATAGAATGACGGACAAAGTGTGTGAACTGGCTATTCACAGAAGCGGAAATACAGAGCGAACATACCAACCACGTTCGGCCACACTGTTCACGGAAGGAATGTAAATTTAAACGAGAATTTTACCCAGCAGGTTGACAGAAACACACGAGCAAGCACACAGGGAAGCAGGAACCGGTGCACAGTGCTGGCCGGACCGGCAGACCCTTTCTCGGGTGGGCCGGCAGCTGCAGGAGTCTGTCCCCAGAAACCCTTGCACGTGTGTGGACATGCAGTGACATGCCTGTTCTTGCTCTCCATCAGGCCCTGCACGTCTCTAACCGGGCTCTTGAAGTAGCATCCTTCTCTCGGGTTTTTTTTCACTCTATTCCACCTTTCATACTTCTGTCGGAATTACTTCCCTAAAAAGCAGATCCGATCCTGGCCCTGCCTGCTTTACGGCTTCTGTTTTACTGTTGCCTGTAGCATTTTTACAGACTTCCCTTCACCTAATTTATTACCAGCAGTCTGCCTCTCTGCTTCTGTCATTCACGTTCCTTGTGTTGTGGCCGCACGGAACAACCTCCGCGGTAAACCAGAAGCGCCCGGCCGGCCCGGTGCAGCTCCTAGTCCGCACTCCCTTCGGCCCTCCCCTGTTGGTTGAGTGGCATGGCTCCTTAAGTACTGGGGATACAGCAAAACCCAAGGTCCCCAGACCCCACTTTCTTTGAAGATAAAGGATTAGTGGTGGGGAAGTGAAAACTAGCAAATATATATAAGTCTAAAGTCAGATGATAAGTATATGCAGAAAATTAAAATAAGGCAATGTGATAATGAATGGGTGGGCGGACACCTGAGGCAGGTAGACAAGTAAGACCTTGTGAGGACATTAATCTTAATATGAGATCTGATGACAACAAAGGCTCCTGCCGTTGACACATCAGGAAAAAGAGCATTTCAAGTAGGGCAGCTAATGCGAGGATGCCCGGGCAGAAGGACCCCGGGTAGGTTTGAAGTCACAGAAACCACATGCGGAGTGAATGCGGGCGTGACAGATTTGGGCACGGTGTTCTATTAAGTAGTGACAGCCACCGCAGCAAACAGACTCTGAAACCCCAGGGGCTGAGCGCACAGCAGGAAAAAAGGGCTACTTCTTGCCTGCATTACCTGCCTGTGGCAGTTCGGCAAGAAGGCTCCGCTGCAGAGCTTCCACCACCTTGGAGGCCTGGTGTTCTGGGGTCACTGGACCAGGGAAGGGGGGTCGGCGGGGAAGGAAGAGCAATGCTGGCTGTTAACTACGTCCCCTCCGAAGTGACACGGCTCACTCCCTTTCACCGTCACTGGCCAAACTAGTCTGACTGCACGGGGGTCTCGGAAATGCGCACGGAGCACGTGGGTGTCTGGTGAGCACGGTCTTGGCTGCAGACCAGGACCTGACTTCCAGGGTTTTATTAGCCAGGTTAAAGAGTTTTAAGTGTGAGTGAAGGACAGTGGACAGTTTTGAAAGAAGTCATCTGATCAGATTTTTTTTTAAAGATCACCCTGGCTACTGGAGGGAAAATAGAAGTTAAAAAGCTGGGAAAGGGCTCAGAAGGCTATTGCAAGAGTCTTGTTAAGAGATGGTTGTGGCTTAGACTAAGAAGAAAGGAAAAGGGGGATTGTTGGGGGTCTTTGTTTTTTGGAGGTGATCAAAAGTGTTGATGGATCCGACGTGGACCACCAAGGCAAGAGGACTTGCGATGATTCCAGGGGTAGTTTGTGCATGCTGTTTCTTCCTGGGGGGTCTTTGCCCAACTTCCGACCTGAAAACACTTTCTTCCTTCCAGACCCATCTCAAATGTCTTCGTTCCTGTAAGGCATTCTCACTTCCCTTGACAGATTCTCTCCTTTTCCTGCCTCCCACACCACTCTGCTCGTCCCTCTGTGTGGCACTTACGGACTTGTAGTGTGACTACCGTTCATGTCCATCCCTTCTCCAAGACCGTGAGCTAGCATCTTGCTGGGCATATAGCTGTTTAATACAATTGTGTTGAATCAATGAATGAGCAAATATACAATATGTAACATTTCCTTCTCTTGTCCAAAACTATATATATGCAGTTACACAGCATCTGAGCACAAGGAATTCTCTTTAATCTCTAAAACATCATTCTTGGCTATATATCTGTAATGTTTGGCTGCCATACTGCTTTTTTTTAAGGGCTTTTTTTTTTTCTGTAAATTAACAGGATGAGAGGCAGCTGCAGGTACTGGCAGATTACAAAATGTGTAATTACTTAAAGTAACTGAAGCATATTATAGTATAATTCAACAGAAAAAAAACCATCTGGCACACGCTATGTTAATTTGTCATGAGAGAGAGTTTCTCAGAACGCACTCGCCGCAGCTGGCGGACCCGACATCTCCCCACGACGAGTAGTGCAGCTTTTGTTTGCGGCTCTCCCGTCTGATACAGGACGGGGTCTTGTGTGGTTTACTCCTCAGACACCACTCGAGGATCTCACGCATTGAGGAAATTTTCCCTTACACTGCATCGACCAAAATATGTATGGCTCATCCTTACCTTAAATTGTGCCTCAATAACAGAACAATCTGAGCAATTATAGTAATTAGTTATAAAGCCTAAGATATTGGCCCAGATTGCAAACTTATCCCATGCCTTTAGGAACCATAACTTCTTTTATAAAAAGTATTTGTTGTATTTTCAAAGCGATTAGGGATAATGCATTGCAGGGACAACGTTGCTTTCAACCTTGTGACCGTGCCCGTGCAGTTATTATACATGCCAGAAATCCTGAGAAGTGAAGTGCTTTAGCGTGGAAAATCTCTCTGCATGGGTCAGGATACCCATTGCTGTGACAGACAAGCAGAAAACGACTAATTCATATTACAAAACAGCACTTGACACTGGCCTTTTGGAAATAATGTATATTTCCAACTCTACTGCACATTTTCATAGGTACCTCAACCTCAATATATTCAAAGCCAAGCCCATTGCTCCACGCCTGGCCCACATCTGTCCTTCGTCCCGCATTTTCCTTCCCACGAGTGGTGATTCTTTCCTGGTTGTGCAAGTAGAACTCCAGAAGTCACCCTGAATGCCTTCTCCTCACTCCCCTAAATCAAGCACTACTAATTCTGGCCTCCCCCCTACCCTGAAAAACATCTCTCTTGAATCTGTCCCTTCTGCTCTAACAGTTCAGGCCACCCACGTTGCCCACCTGGATTGCTGCTCTAACCCCCATTTTACCGCAGTCTCAGATCCTTACTGGTTTTCCCGCCGCAATCAGCAAAATCTTTGGATACTCAAATTCAATCATGTCACCTCTCTTCTTAATATACTTCAGCACTTCCCCGTAGCATCAACGATGAAGTCTCCATTTCCTATCAAGACATAGATGGTCCTTTGCAATCTGT
>CM052545.1:6037489-6058325 GCA_028533065.1 Trachops cirrhosus | reverse complement strand
AGGAGCTTCTCAACACGCTGGTGTTCCTTACTGTCACTAGGGCGGCGACTGGGTCTCCCCTGAGCCATCCCACTGGCGCCAGCATCGTAAGTAGAACGTAACGGGCACTCATTTCAGTATTTAGTGAGTTAGATGGACTTAACAATTTCCCCAGTCTCATCGAAGAGCAGCACCTAAAATGAGATGTGAGGACATTCACGCACAGTCTGTAATTTCGAGTGCATTCTTCGCAAAACGTCTTGAAATAAGCTTCCTATGAATGATGTTTACAAATAGAAATCTAAATCATGTTGGTTTTTCTAGGAGCAGTCTCTCAAATTCATTATACCACCTGATGGCCACTGGGGAAATATAATCACTGAACTGTCTAGTTAGTTCTGATACGAGAGCAAGCAGAAAAACAAGTCACAGGACATTAGAAATGTTATTATTGAACAGACGAGGTGACTGCTTATGTGGCATTAACTAAAATCTGCCCAGACTAGAACCACCTTCTGCGTGCCAGGCGCTGTGCTAAGCGCTGTGAACGTGGCTTCCTTTTGGAGCTTTGACCCTAGTGGGGCGCGACCAGTAGGAAGGTAAACCACCTCGCAGACAAGGTGAGAGTAGGTGTTTGCGCGGCTCGGAGAGCCCGAGCACAGTGAGGTGGAAACAGTAACTGGCGCAGGGCGGGAGCTGAGCGAGATGGCCGGTTTATTTTTTATAAGTCATCAGAAAGTTGACCTTTGAACTGAGTCCTGAAGGAGAAAAGAAATCAACTACACAAAAGAGCCAGGAAAGTATTGCAGGCAGATGGAAAAGGAGCGACGACCAGGGCCCAGTGTTTGAAGGGGGAGACCCACGTCGTCAGTCTGGTGAGCGAGGAGAGAGCCCACCAGGCTGAGGAGTGAGCAAGTGAGTCGGGGGTCCTCCGATCGGGAGAATCTCCTGCGCTATTTTAAGTAAGATATGTTCACTCTCAGTAACATATTCAAGACTATTTTAAGTTCAAGTCCAAATGGCAGCAATGGGAAATCATTGGAGGATTTTAAACATCCTTAGATCTTCTAAAGACCACTTTAGACCAGTTCTCCACATTGTGTAGAAGAGAGACTCGAGAACAGGCAGAAGGGGAGTCGGGAGACCAGATGTTAGAGCGTTACAGTTTCCAGACACGAGATGATAGTGGCTCAGAACAGAATGTTGTCTCGGTGGAGATGGAGAGAAGTGAGCAGTTATGCATTATGTCCAGGAGGTAGGACAGAGCTACTGTTAAATCAAATACAGGGGAGGAGGAAAAGGGAGGGGTCTACGCTAACGCCTAAGCCTTTGGTGGAGCGTGCGGTAGGTGGCAGCGGCATTCACTGGGAAGGAAGAGATCCGCAGTCTGCACTGTGCACAGGTTGCACTTGAGGCGCTCCTTAGTGGCCTGCAGGACCAGACGAGCTCACTCGGGGGGAGTGCGCTGGTGGGAGAGGAGGGCCCTGGGACCAGGAGCGGGAGTGTGCTAATGCCTGCCCGCAGCTGGCCTGCCTGCTGCGCCCCGTGGTGTCCTCCGTTAACTGAATGAGATTCGAACCCTGAGGATGAATTCCCTTTTTCAGTAGTCGAGTCTGTTGAAGCCGGGCCAAAAGTTGAAATCACAGTGTTTGCAATTACCGACCATTTTGCCACAAAGTTAGGATTAAATTTTTTCCACATAATCTTTTTGCCTTTTAGATCTTCACATTGTGTGATGCCACAGATACATGCTTTTGCTAAACTCTCTTGTATTGACCGGACTTAAAATGAGAGGCAATATGATCTAGCTGAGAGATCATTTTGATTAAAAGACTGGTATGAACTCCATTTTTTCATTCAATTACTTTATGACATTAGGAACATTAACTAAGTACTCTGAGTCTTAACTCCTTTCCTTATACAATGAGACTAACAGCTACTTTGCAACCTTGAAGTAACAGTAAGGTACAGCAGAAAAGGTATAGCAGAAGACCCCCTTGGCTGATGTCCACTTACTTCCCTAACGACCTGAACCAGTGAACCACGTACCCGTGCCCAGCACGCTGACCCACGCCCAAGGCGTTCCCCACGCCCCGCCCCCGCCTCACGGGCTTCCCACTTGCTCTCCAAGAGTCGGTGTGTTTGTTCCCACACCAGGCTGTGCCAGTCATTCTTGTTTTGAAAATATTCAACATAATTAAATAAACCAGTGATTTCTGAGTACAAAAGAGAAAAGTGAACCAGTGATACAGAGCACAAAAAGAGAAAAATAGACCAATGGTATATGAGTCCGCAACTAAGTTTCTCTTACAACTTAGTTGCATACCTTGGGGAATTTACTGTTGAATGAGGTTTGGACAGGCCGCTCCAAAAGAGTAGAGGGAATACTGTAAAAAACCTGGAATACTTTTGTATTCAGATGGCTTGTCAAGTACCTTTAAATTCCTGTACCACATTAATGAAGCCACAAGTGGAAATAATTATAGATAAAATTTTATGGATGTGCCTTGCGAAAGACATTCAGCATTGAAACATTCCAATCAGTGTGCTCGTACTTTTTTTTTTTTTTTTTTTTAAACTATATTCTAGGTGGAAAGCCCAGGCCAAATCCTTATCTTTCCTGAGGCGTCAGACTCCTTAAAAACATGAGGAAGTCTGTGGACCCCAGAAAAGGGAAGCAGACACACGAGACCTTGCCCGTAGTCTCAGGGCGTCTGGGGACGTGCCTGGCGCCTGTCCGTGGGCCACCGATGCCAAACCCCATGTCCTCACTTGTCACCTGCTTGCACCTTGAACCGAAGACTTTGATGACTTAACCAATCTTGATTATAATATTTTGTTTACTAAATCATGTGATGTTAAGTTATTTTTTAATTTTACTTGCACAGAAGGTAGCAAATCAATTACATTTCACAGCTGTATGTCTAAATTGTGTTTGTAGGCATGACTAGGATGATTTATCGTACACATAAGTTATGTAAGTGAACTAAAAATATTCAGAACAATGAGGGCTAAGTGATATTATAAAGAATTCCTCATTCTTATATTCTTAGATTAAACTTGGTAGAAGATAATGTTACCTTAAGCCTTATAACATATAATATGCCGGAAATTATACAGAAGTTGGGAACAGTTTCATTTAAATTCTTTAATTAGTGTAAAGTACTCTCTAAGCACCATAATGTCATAAAGAAACTGGAAATGTCATCCGTTGTTATACCTCCTGGCAGGCCGCTCTTAAATCATCCCTGACAGGCAGGAGTGTTTCTGTTTTTAAAGATTTCCGGTGGAGAGATTACATAGATTTACTTGGCAAGGGTTTCAACTGCAGTACCACTGAGAAACTTTCTGGAAAGTCATATTGAATGTTTTTCCCCAATCACTAACGATATTGGGAACTCCCAGTGAGGATCGCTAATGAAGAGGGAGCTTCTCATAGATCATGCAGAGTCGACCCTCCCTGGGGTCTCCCATCCCCGCCACCGCCCGCCCACCCTTAAATGACCTGGAGGAGGGAGAAGCGGCTGCGAAGCCCTGGCAGGCAGGCTCCAGGAAGGTCTCCAGGGACGGGGCTGGGAAAGCCCCTTCTCTCTCACCCTTTAATGCCTCCTAAAATTTCATCAGAAGGGACATGGAAGGAAATGCTTAGCAGAAAAATAACCATTTTTTTTTTAGCCACTGTAAAATCTTTGGAGAAAGAAACAGAATATACAAAAATCTAAATAAAAACAATCTTTGTCTAAAGTATGTTTTGTGGTAGATTCCTCAGTAAATGTTTGTTGAGTAAATAAGGAATAAAATTTTCTAACTGCTAGGTTTTCTACAAAGTTAGCCTATAAATCAAATATTTATTGAATTTCTGTGTGCAAATCAACTGTTGTAGATACTGTGGAAACTAAAAACACCCCCCTTTTTAAAAGTTTCTATTCTCGGGTTTCTGTTCTATTCTTGCCCACACACATCCATAGCCATGCGTACCCACACGTGTATAAACAACTATTCAGCATCGCAACACGGCCGCCGGATGCCTTGCACATAACACAAATGTAAAGCTTTGATGTGCGGAGAGCACCGTCTGGATGAAGATGAGCTGGGAAGACAGCGTGGAGAGAAGGGCGGCAAGGTGGCATCTGGAGAAAGCACGGGACTTCAGTGGCAAAGCTAAAATCGAGGATTGGGAACAGGATGCAGCCGGAGCCTGACAGCGACACACGTGTGTGTGGTTGGTTCGCTGGACAGCGAGAGCCTCCCGAAGTGCAGTGAGGTCGGAATGATGAATGACACGGGGCAGGGGAGGATTTCCGACGCCCGCGTGGACTACTTTGGTAGCGGGGGTCCCTGCAATGATCGGTCACGGACACAGCGTGTTCCCCCGCGTGTCGGACAACCACGCGGCGCTGCCCAGGTTGAGCCAGGGCGCAGCTGTGCGTGCTGGGCGCGGCCACGATGGCACTGGAGGGGAGACTGAACGGGAAGGAGCGGGTAACAGAGACGTGGCAAAAGAGGGTCTGTTTAGGGGCAAACTAGCTGCTGCGTGGAAGAGGGAGTGAGGCGTGGGGTCCACGGCTTTGCGGCCAAGCCCCGCAGGCCGAGACGTCAGTGGTGTGGAGCCTGCACTGCGGGGACAAGCGCGTTTGGTGTCTAGCGTCAGGTTTGATGGAGGACTGAACCGTTTGGGAATACATCCAAAGAAGATACAGCTTGTTCGGCTTGCACATCAACGTCCTGATGCTTATGTTCTAGAAGGGAATGCCTCGTGCAGGCCCCCACACACGCAGTCCCTGACTCGTTCGGCGTCGCCTGCGGTCCAGGGGAGCAGTGCAGAGCGCGCGCTTGGGGAGCGAAGGGCCCAGCTTCCGTCCGGACCCCACAACTGGCCGGCTACGGGGCTCTGGACAAGCTACCTGACTTTTGTTTTTCTATGTCTGTGTGTTTACGTTTTCTCATGCAGAAACGGGGGTCTCGTAGAGTTGTCATGAAAGCCAAATGCACTTATATAAAGTGCCTAGAACGCTGTCTGGCCCGTGGGAAGCGCTGTGAAAGTGTTCACTGTCAGTGTCGCCATCATCATCGTCTTCCTCAGTATTACTTGCCAAGCCTGCTGAGCACCAGCTTGTAAGGGGAGACCGCTCGCCACCCAGGGCGGATGACAGGGCTCCGTCCACAGCAGACTAAATATGGACAAAGATTAAAAAGTCACTCGGGATTAATAACTTGTATCTTTGTGTGTCTTATTTTGTGGTTAGTGGCGGTGTTTCATTAGACAGCAGTGTGTCTGTCATTCAGGTGAGGTGGCACAGGTGTGTGGGTGGGCAGTGTAGACGGCGGAGCAGCGGGTGTTGTCTGGAAGGGCTCCCTGTGAACCGGACGCCGGCCGACTCCGCAAACGTGAGCGTCGCACCTCCATCAGCGGGGTCGGAGGTCACTTCTCATCAGCGCCCACGCGCAGGACTTGCGCCTTCGATTCCACTTGACCTAGAACACTTGCCACCGCAGTCATTTTGCTTTTTTGGTATGCTTTCTTTTGTTATGGTGGGAATTCTAAACTACACGGCAGACTTAAAGATAAACAAAGCAATGTATTCAACTTTATTGCTACCACGGAAATAGAGCCAAGGTTTGTCTGCCACAGAACCAGTGACAAATGCTGAAGCTCCTAGAGCAGCAGCCTGTGCGGACGAACTCGCTGAGTCAGAATAAGCGAGTCCCTCCCAGTCTCTCCGTTCTGTCACGGCAACAACTCTGCGTTCACCACCATATACCTTGCACTTGGCCCAGGGACGGGTCGGTAAATATTTGAGGAATTGATTGCTGGACGTTATTATTTGTTCTCGCCTGTGTGTTTGTAGCAGATTGCTTCCGGATTTTAACAACTACTGTTCACTCTAATACAGGACACTGGAGAGACCAAGTTTTAAGCTGTTTGTGTAGCTCCTTTGGGGGGAAAAATCAAAGCTGAAGTTATTTTGGAAGTGTTAATCTGTTGATTTCTTTTAAGAAGCAGAAGGTCAAAGGATAAAATCAATCCTGAAGTACTATTTTAATTCTCAGAAATTGAGTCGCTTTTTTAACCTCTTTTTAAGACGACATCGTATCTACTTCTAACCTGGGACTCTTGAAATTATCTTTGGCCAAAAACAGTATAATCCGCATATATTGAATAGGAAAAAAAAAGTTCTGTGCGTAAGAAAATCCCAGCTAATGAAGCACAAAGGGCATCAATGTATAAAATGCAGCACAAATGCAACCGAAGCGAACAGCAGGCCTGACTCTCCTGCGTGAGCGACAGCGGACTGAGTAACTGGTCTCGCGGTGCCCAGGGTCGAGCCCCCCAGGCAGCGCGGCGTGGGGCTCTGACGAGGCACACTGCCGCTGAGAGGCACAGAGGCAAATTTATACTGACCATCACTGTATCTGTTTAGTAAGAGAATACTTTGGTTTTAATGCCAGAGAATACTCAGAATAATAATATTGAAGACACTTCGGCACTTCTAATTTTTTGCCACAGGAGGGGTTCCTGTGGCAAAATTTTTACATTTTTGCCACAGGAGGGGTTCCTGTGGCAATTTTTACATTGTGATCGGATATGCATAATATTAAATGTATCAGCTTACCCATTTTTAAGTATAGAGTTCAGTGGTGGGGTGCATTCACATTGCTGTACAACCAGTCTGCAGAATACATGTGTAAGAAATGAATGAGTCCTTTAGATGTGGTGTATTATTAATGAGAAACTTTATTTTGCACAAATATAATATCTCTGCTCAAAGCATGAATATGTATCTCACTAAAAAAGATTCCATTTTGTTCTTTTTTTTTTTTTTTAAACAAACCCTCCCTGCCTCCCTCCCTCCCTCCCTCGGCTAATAGGAGTGAGCTGAGTCGACAGAAACTTCATACCCAAGAGCTGCTTTCTCAGCTGGAAATGGCGAACGAAAAGGTAGCCGAGGTAAGATAATGACTCTCCCGGGAAGTGCTCCTGCGCAGCGTGGTGTACACGTTAGAGAGTTGCACTTGAACCAAGTCCAAATTAATTCTCTCCTTGGAGGTGGCCACACAGACGTGAGTATTTCTTGTGGAAATCATCCACACCCTGAAAGTCCACACAAAATATAATGTGAAGAAAAGCTTTGAGCGTCAGCCACTCATCGCGCGTAAGGGACCAAAGCGGGGGAGCTGGGGCCGTGCGTGCGCTGGGATGCGCTCCAGAGACCTGCCCTCCCGATGTCCCTGTGCGTCCGAGCTCAGTCTGTAACTGTTCCTTTCACTTCGCTTCATCCATCGCAAGAGACACTTGCGTAGAAAATACTTTGGCCCAGTGGAATATATGAAAATACTCCTTTAGATTCCTTTAGAGCTAAATATAGCAAGAGTTCGGATTTTTTCTGTGACATTCTAAAGAAGTAAACATCTTCTTGATTACGATTAGAGCATTCTAGAACTCGAGTTCTTCTTTTGAAGTTCTAACTTCGAATGTATTTGTTGGAATTTCCTTAATAGGCTCCGTGGACCCCTGTCTCTCTGTGGCCTTCTGTAGGTGCCACAGTGAGATTACTCTTCAGCTTTGTAGCATCGGGAATTGATGTGAACCATTTAGGAAGCAATTAAACACGAGCCAATAAAGTATTCTTTGGTGTAGTTCCCACTTCCAGAAACCTGTTCTCAGGACATCATTTAAATTATGAGAAAATTTAAAGGGAAACATTCAACACAGTAATGTCAATCATATTGGAAGGTCAGAAGCAACCACAGTGATCAATGGAAAAAGAACACCAATATATTGTGAGTTTTGTAATCTGGGCCATGCCTTACCCATTATTGTAGCAGCATAGGAAAATGCATGTTATAGGTAGTGCCAGTGTGATTAGAAAATGTTTATTACAGATGATGGCAACTCTTTCCCCAAGTTTTTGATGTACATCTTAAATTTAAGACTATGGATTTAAACATAGTTGTATTTAAACAACTTAGTAAATTGGAACAGCCAATATAGTTTTTGGCATAAAATTTAATTTTGTTTTGGGACACAATAAGAAATATAATAAGCTCATTTTAACAGGATACGGTTATTTCAATATTTTATGTTGCTAGACATGACATTCCCCGTAATCACTCATATATTAGGATGTGGGAAGTATGTAGTTCTTCATAGAAAGTGCATTTTCTTACTGTTCCTGATTAGGCTGCTTACTCTCTCAATTCCCACAAGTGCCAGAAAGTTGAACAGTTCCCGTTGTCCAAAAACGTTTTCTTCGGGCGAGTGAGTGTGGGGAGGGCTGATGCATTTTTTCATTGACAGCATCTCTGAGTCTGTGTGCATCACAGCCTGTTGTCACAGGTCTGTTTGTCCACGGTGCCTGTCTAGGTTCTGGAGGCCGCTGCAACAGTATTACAGACCGGTTGGCTTAAACACCAGAAATGTGTTGTCTCTCACTGCTGGACGCCAGAGGTCCTCAATGGAGAAGTCGGCAGGGTCGGTTCCTTTTGCGGGTTCAGAGGAGGCTCTGTACCCTGTCCCATGCCTGCCCCCTGGCTTCTCATAGCCCCGGGCATTCCTCCACTTGTAGATGGTGGCCTCCCCGTTTCTTCATGCGCTCTTCCCTTTGTACATGACTGTCCTTGTCCAGATCCCCCCGTTTTATGGAGACACCAGTCGTATTTGATGAGGGCCAACCCTAATAATACCATCCTAAGTTAATCATCAGCAAAAACCCTATTCCGGATTAGGTCACATTCATAGGCACCAGGGGTGAGGACTTCAATATCTTTTTTCTTAGGGACATAATTCCACTCATAACAAAAATCTTAATAACTCTGTTGACGCTAATGCTCTCTGGAGTTATACGACAAGGTCTGTCCAGAAGGTATCCAGCCATGTAAAATGGAAAATAGAGACATTTATTGGAAAAGATACAAGAAATATTCTACACAGGACAATGACGCCTCAGTCCCCTACAAAGTAGGCACCTTGGGACCTCACACAGGTTCTCAGTCACCATCGGCTGCCCCGTCGAATTTCCCTGAATCTCATCAATTGTCTGAAATCTCTTCCCTTTCACCGGCAATACCAGTTTGGGGAAAAGCCAGAAGTCCCAGGGCACCAAGTCTGGATGTAGAGGGGCTGAGTCACCTGGGTGATTTGATGCTTCACCAAAAAGCTCTGCATCAGACGTGATACATGAGTGGGTGTGTTGTCGTGATGAAGCTACCAATCACCAGCTGCCCGGAGCTGTGGCCATTTTCTTCGTATTGCATCTCTCAACCGATGAAGAACATTGAGGTAGCCCTCCTTATTAACTGTTTGGCCTGAAGGGGTGTACTCGTGATGGACAACACCTTCGCAATCAAAAATTACAGTTAACATGGTCTCGATCGACTTGTACTTTGCCACACCTTCTTCAGGTACCGAGAACCAGGCGACATCCATTGGGACAACTGCACCTTCGTTTCCGGATCACGGCAGTAGGCCCACCGTTCACCTGCAGTTCCAACCTCCTTGAGGAAGCCTGGTTCACAGGTAGCAGTTGCATCAAGTCATTAGCAGCTGCACGATGTTCCTTCTGCTCTGGGAGCAGAAGCTGCAGAACAGATTTCGCCACATGCTTCATACCAAGATCCCGCATCAAAATCTTGAACACAGAAGTTTCTGGAATCTCTAGATCAGCTTCTAGTTCTTGCACTTTCTGTCACTGATCTATGTTCAACATTCTCAGGTGCTCTGCTTGCTGCATTCTGGCCTTCCAGAACGCGATCACTTTCAACAGATTCTTGACCATCTTTGAAGTGTTTGTGCCACTGTTTTATTTGCGCTGCGCTCATTGCATTGTCCCTGAAAGCCTTCTGAATCATCCAAATAGTTTCTGTGGAGGAGTGTTGTCCATGGAGGAGTGTTGAAGCCTAACGCAAAATTTGATGCAGACTTGTTGCTCTACTCGCTCAGTCATTTTGAATGTGACAGCCACACATCACACATGCTCACTCAACAGTGTCTACCACCCCCTCTGACTAGTAAAGTCATCATTGTTCATGCCTGCGCATTCCAGTCCACTCGCCTTGGCTGCCAGGCTACACCGATGTCACGCAAACTGTTCTTGTTACGTTAACAATGGCTGGACTTTTTCCAGGCACACCTTGTATACCACACCTTGGAGAAACATGTAGAAATAGAGTTCTTCACCTTTTAAAGAATAACTTGAGCATATAAATCATTAAAGACACATCTAACTCTGTAAAATCCAGGATTTCTAAATGAGTATCTTCTGTTTCTTCAAATTCAATAATGTCGATCCCCACTTTCCCTGGAAGCTTGTGCTAGCCTAGTGGCCCGCGAGGCCCAGCGGGCAGTGTCAGCACCCCCTGGGACCTGGACAGACCGCAGGCTCTCAGGTGGGGAGCAGCTCTGGCTGGGGGGCCCCGGTCTCTGCCTTCAGGCTCCCCATGGCCGAAGCAGTGCACTAGCGTCTCAAGGTCAACGGATCGAACACTGAAAATCTTGTTCTTCACTTTAATGCACTTTGCATTTGATTCAGTTTTTTTATGACATGGTAAAAACAGTTTAGTGAGGCTGTAAAACCATCTTTGAAGTCAATAGCTTGAAAAAATGTAAACCTAGAGATACATTATCTTTGCATCGTATAAGGGGTAACTCGATGTCCAGAGTTTCCATTGATTAGCCCACAGAACGTCTCCGTGCTGTGTCGCGTGTGGTTTTCTAACCAGTGTGTTTCATATTGCCCCTCAACAGAGTGAGAAGTTAGTTCTAGAGCACCAAGAAAAAGCCAGCAGACTGCAGCGGCGCCTCAGCCAGGCGGAGCAGCGAGCGGCCTCCGCGTCGCAGCAGGTAGGGCGCTGCCTGGGTGTCCCGGGCGCCGGGCCCTCCGTCCGTGGGCCTGGCTGAGGGAAGCTCCTCACAGGTCCGGGAGCACTAGCGCTGCTATTGTTACTCGACTGAACCGTTACAGTGAGTCTCCCTAACATTCGAGGTCCTAGAGGTAAACTCAAGAAACAAACAAGCGCCTCCTTCCGATGACCCCACACCCAGCCCTGTACCGCCCACTCACGGCCACCGGCCACCATTAATCACCATTAAGCAAAACGAAAACAAATCCTGGGCCACGCCAGCAGATCCCAGGCGCTCGATAACCGCGAGCAGCCACGGCTGACACGGGAGACAGCGCGGACGGGGAGCGGCTCTGCCCCGCAGGGATCCGCGGCAGCCGAAGGAGGGCGTGCGTGGAGCTCGGCGGGGATTTGCTGGCAGACTTTGAAGTAGATAACTGCTTTAAGCGTACCGTTTCAGATCGCTCTTTGTTTTTATTGTGGTTTTTAAGTGGGGAAACTTACTTTGCATATCAGTTAACTTCATTTAATGTGCATTTGTTGCGATAATTCAAATCTAGAATATGACGTCAAGGCCAATGGGAAATAGAGTTAGGGAGATGACATCAAGGCCAATGGGAAATAGAGTTAGGGAGCGCAGAAGAACATCAGTGAGAGGCTAAGGGGGCAGGTCTCAGGATGCGCCGGGGTCCCGCGGAGAAGGGCCGTGTTCTGGAGGAGGAGCAGTGGTCCCTCCACTGGGAAGGGACGGAGGCCAGTGGAGTGACCGGAGGGACAGGCCAAAGGGACAGAGGGCAGAGGGACAGAGACGGGCAGGCAGGCAGACGAAAGCAAGCCAAAGTAGTACATTATTAGTTACCTTGGATTATACATGTACTATTTTAACTGAAATTAACATGCTGAGATATTACAGCATCTCATACATGGTAAAGCAGCCCTAAGTGCTGAATTCAGTTCATGTTTGTAATACAGGTTTTGTCTTAGAATCTACTTCTGCGATGAACGTGACGTGACACTGGAATAAAATGCAACCATGATTTGCCCGTCTGTTCCCGCCCTCCCGGAAGTGACCGTAGCTTTATCAGATATGTTTAAGTCCTTGTGAAGTAATGGGTTCATGGTAACTAGCTACTCCCGAGTTCCTACATCCGTGTGGGTTGTAAGGCAGGGGAGCCGGCGTGTCCTGAGCAGTGTTCTGGGTGTGTGTCTGGTGTCAGGCAGATAGCCCGCGGCCAGTAAGGAGCCGGGTGACTGGGGCGACCTCACTTCCCCGAGCCGCAGGGTCTCTGGCGCCTGCAGGGTGACACCAGCTCCCCGACAGGGTCAGCGAGGGCCGAGGGGTCACGCACGGAAAGCACCAGTCATTGAATGGTGCGGAGATGGCTGTATGAGAGATTCAGCTTCCTGCATCACAGCCCTTAAAGCTTCAAGTTCCCCTTTTTTAAAGAATATGATAAAGAAAATGCCTACTTAAAATCGACTACTTTACGTTCCTTAGTAAAAAGGGTAGTCACGGAACCTTAATTGCATGACCTGATTGGCATCTAGTTGAGTCCCGGCCCGCCCCCCGCCCCCCGGGACAGAAGTCGACCCGAACAGTCTCCTGCTGAACTCTGAGGGCAAAGATCCCACCGTCCTCTTCGTGCGCTTTCGTACGTGTTCCTGCAGTGACCACGGCACACGTTTCCCTTCAGCTTTCCTCCTCCCGCTTTGTTCTCACTCGAGGACGGAAAGGACTCGCTCCGCTTCCTCCCCACGCACAACAGGCACTGATTCCCTGGAGCCAATGTTTTTCCATTTTAAATGAGCTATAACTTCCCTTATGAGACATGTGTTTGGTTTTTTAAAACCTTCATCTTTGTCTTCTCTGAATTCTTTCTAATTTTTTTAACTCTCTCTATAAACTGGAAAGCACTGTATCCTGCCAGGGGCCCGGTAGCTCATGAAATGCGGGCGTTCGGGGACTGCCGCTGTCTGTGGCACATCGCACTCACCGGTGCACCCGACGGCGTGGCCCAGCCTCAGTCTCCCTGACCGTGCCCTCACTCCCTCTGTCTGCACCTCTGTCGTCTGTCCTTCTACTGCAGTGACATGTTCTAAGTCACTGGTCTCCGTGAGTGTTTGCCGTGTCTTAAATACCAGTGTGGTGTGGTCTTTCTGTGCAAGAACACTCAGCCTGGAAACTAGGAAAAGAACCCAATAGATACGACTATGTAAAATTTCAGACTTACACATTGAAAAGTCACGAAGTCAATGACAAAAGTATTTGTAACACAGATGACAAAAAGGCTGATGTGGGAAGCACGTGTAAAGAGTGGCTAAGTCCACAAAACCAGTCCGACAGCACATGGGACAGATGACAAAGGGTGTTGACAGGAGGGAAGGACAGATGGCTTTTAGTAAAGATTTTTAAATTTATTTTTAGAGAGAAGGGAAGGGAGGGAGAAGGAGCAGTAGAGAACATCAGTGCCTCTCGCATGCCTCCAACTGGGGACCTGGCTTGCAACCCAGGCACGTGCCCTGCCCGGGAATTGAACTGACGACCCTTCAGATCGCAGGCCAGCGTTCAGTCCGCTGAGTCACACAGCCAGGGTGACAGATGGCTTTTACACATTCTTTAAAGATGCTCATCCTCAGCCATGAAACAAATACAAACCTAAACTGTGTTCACACATCGCTTCCCACTGGCAGGTCCTGAGTGGGACAGCACATGGTTCTGGCACTTCTGGCGTCTCTGGTGCAAATGCTGATGGCACCGTCCCTTTGGAGCCCAGGGGGGCACCGTCTCTCAGAAACTCTAAATGCACAGCATGTGTGCCAGCATTCCTGAGAGCTTATTCTACAGGTGGCGTGCTCGTCCCTGGGCAGGTCTGCACGAGGAGGCATGTAAAAGCTAAGTGCAGCATTGCCGTTCATTTTAAAGGACTGAAAACTATCTAAACGCCCATCAGCAGGAAACCAGCTGAACTATAGAATGTCCGTGCAGAGGAGGCTTGCAGCTGCTGAGAGGAACACAGTAGGTCTCGTGTGGAGCCATTTCTCACGCAGATTGTTTAGCAGGGAAAACAAGAGGAAAAGTTTGTACAGTCCTTTATAAGGGTAAATAAGGGGTGAGGAAAGGCACGCATATATCTTCACTTAGAACATTGCAAGGAGCATGCTTGGAAGCTTGGAGATGGCGGCTGGGTCGGGGAACAGCTCCGTGGAGACAAGGCAGGCGGGAGGACTTCATGCTGTGTGCTGTGGGTTCTGTTTCTGTGGTGTCCAGCTTTTCTCTGTGTGTGTGTACTCCGTGTTCATTTCAATCACTTCGGATTAATAGTTCAGTATTTTCCTAGCATGCCTCTCTTGCTGTGATCTAGCATCCTTTTATTCCCAGCCCAGCGTGTGCTGGCTTACACTTTGTATTTTAGCCACTTTTCTGGTGCACTTTGACCTACATGTCCTTCATCCTCCTGTGAAGCATGCCTGGGGATTCTGGGTCTGCGCTGAGCTGTGGCGTGTCACACCTGACACGCACATCTCTAGTGTGACGCAGACACTGTCAAGTCTCAAGAGGAAAATAGAAATGAACACAAAAAGTGACCTCTTAGAAGACCCCTTCCAATCTGATTATTTGCAATAATTGTAAGTTGTGGTGCATTACGCTGTGTATTCGCCTAAGATTTTCCATAGGAAAAGGAACCACGGACTGACTGTGTGTTTCGATTGCAGCTCAGCGCGGTTACCGCGCAGAGAAGAAAAGCGGCCTCCGTGCTCACGCTGGGAAACACCTAGAAGCCCCGCAGCTCGCTGGCTTGCAGGACGGCAGCAGCGCGGGGCCTGCACCAGCGTGCGCTGCCGCTGCTGGGGTGGAGCCTGCGGACGGCGGGCCAGGCTCCGATCGCTCCGCGTGGGCGTCTTCCACGCTGCGTCCGAGGGTCGTTGGGAAACAGCAGTGAGAGCTTCCAGAAAGGAAAACGCGGCCCTCTCCTGAGCTTCAGTGGAGAATAAAGCCCGCCGCGGAGACTCCTTTGCCTTCATCACTGTGTCGATTTTTTAATCCCCCCTTTCCCTTGGAAGAGCATAGTAATTTTTCAACTGTGCTGATCATGAGGAAGAGATTTTAAGAAAAATGCTAGAGTTTTAATATTTCCACTTCCGAGATTTGAGAATTTTATATCTCATTGTTGCTTCTAACTCATTTTTAAGGTTCCCAAGTATCCGCTTGATTATGAACCCATAAATATAATAAATTATGTGTTCTAAACTGGCGCTGCCGTGTACTTTAATATGTCACTGTAGTGATTTGCTTTTTCACCGACATGATTCCCAGTGTTTATCAAACACGGACACTGAAGAATTCGGGAGGTTTGGGAGGCTTTGTTTTGGTGTTGCTGTTACGCGAAGCAGCGCTGACCAAACGGCGCAGGTCCTGAGACCGCGTGGGCCTTGGGCGGCTGCGGCCCGCGGGCTTTCACAGGCCCACGCGGCTCCCTCGGCTGCGGGGGTGAACGTGGCACGCCCCGCTTTCCGGGGATGAGAGCAGGCAGGTGTGCGTCTGGCTTAACACGCTGGGAGACGTGGCGGCCGTTCAGATAAAAGACAAGCTGAGTTCAAGGTGACACGAAGGCATCCCCACGCACGTGCTCAGCCAGCGGTGGGAATCCAGGGCAGGCGCTCACAGATGGGGCTGGCCGTGGGGTCTCGGGCGCGCAGCTGCGGGGCGAGGCCGCGGAGGGCAGGAGCCTGCGCAGGCCTCATGTTCTCGCCCTCAGCGTGGCCCTCCACCCCCATCGTCGCCTGGTCCCCTCCGCACCCAGGGTCCCCGACCTGTGCGCGTTGTGCGGACAACGACTCGGTCCAGGCAGGGTCCCGTGTGTCGCTCTTAACGGTCTAGCACTTACCAAAACTTGTACCTAACTCTCCGAGTTTTTTCCTTCAGTGTCCTCTCCTCCCCGAAGACTGCGAGCTCCTGAGAGCAGGACTCACGTCTCCCTGACCCCAGCACCCACCAGGGCTCCCGTCCCAGCGAGGGCGTTCAATAACTATTCATTCAAATGTGGACAAAAAGTTTTTAAGGACAGGACCTTAGGAGATGTCTTCATTTATTGAATGAGCTGAGGAAGACGCATGTTTGGCAGACACTGGCCCAATGAGACAGAGACAAAGGAAGGGGGCGGTGGGGCCGTGTGCGGGGGGGCACAGCGGTGGCCGCTGTCCAGCGCAGCGCCACCCCGTGGTCCCATACGGCAGTCCGGTGGTGAGTGCAGAGACGCGTCACTTATTTCCATTTCTTAAAGCATTTGCATTTGATTCTCTAAATTCCTTCCCATGTCATGCGCAGACTAATTTCCATGTGATAAGAGTTATTTTCATATTCATGTTTATAGGATGTAGACTTTATTTTTAAAAACGTTTATTTAGAGATGTTAGAATTATATCTCACCAAAAAATGAGGCTGTAGGAGAAAGCACTCCAGAAACTAACCTAGACAAATGGAGACGTGAACTACCCAGGCTCACGTCTTCAAGGCAGAAGTGGGTCGGCAGGAGCACCTTCTCCGCCCTTGCACACGGGCACCGACTGAATTCTCACATTAGTCACCCCCTCTGGTGGTCTGCTTCCTGAATACTTTGATATTCTCCAAGGAGAGGCTACTGATGTGCAGATCATTGGCTTTTCCGACCCCTGTTCAGTGTGAAGAGACAAGATACCTTTAGCCACAGAGCTGAGCTGGTGTGGTTATCTGGCTTTCAGGGAAGTTTGTTAGCTGGTGCTTTGTAATGGGCAAATTTGTTGAAAGCTTCGCTGTCTCGCAAGGTGGTCAGTCTTGCCTTCATTTTCCCAGACAGGGTCATTTCTTCTGCGACTGTTTGAGGAGATGGGAAATGAACAGGACAGAGAGAAAAGAAATCACATCAGTCTGAAATTGGGGACAACACAGCTAGTTCATTTTATTTATTCATGTGTCTTTATTGTGCCTCCCTGAGAAAGAAAAGAGACGTGATTACCTCTTCTTCCCTTTGTATACAAATATGCAAATTGGGGCAGCCAACAATCTTCTGATTTCCCCTCTGGTGGGAGGACGGTAACTACCCCCGATAAGGGAGAACATCAGCAACAATTCAGCCATTCGTTTATTCAGCAAATCTGAATATTTTATAGCTGCACAGTCTGCCAAGCCAACTCTCAGCCAAACCCAGGAAGACTGAAAAAACACTTCAAACGTTTCACTCTATAAATTCTGTTTTCTAACCATAATGTGTTTTACCAATTTTTCCAAAATAACAAATCTCTTTAAAGTTTATTTTATTGATTATGCTATTACCTAATTTCCTAATTTCCCCCCTTTGCCCTCAGCTGCCTGGTATCCCCCCTCCCTCAGGCACTCTCCCCACTTAGTTCATGACTATGGGTCCTGCTTGCAAGTTCTTTGGCTTCTTTCTTTCCTGTATCATTCTTAACCTCCCCCTTTCTGTTTTGTGCCTACAATTATGTTTCTTATTCCTTATAACTTTTCCCCCATTCTCCCCCCTCTACCTCCCAGCTGATAACCTTCCACGTGACCTCCATTTCTGTGATTCTGTTCTGTTCTAGTTGTTTGCTTAGTTTTGTTTTGTTTTTTGTTTTTAGGTTCAGTTGTTGATAGTTGTGATTTTTTGCCTTTTTAACGTTCATGGTTTTGATCATCTTCTCTTTCTTAGATAAGTCCCTTTAACATTTCATATAATAAGGGCTTGGTGATGATGAACTCCTTTAACTTGACCTTATCTGGGAAGCACTTTATCTGCCCTTCCATTCTAAATGATAGCTTTGCAGGATAGAGCAATCTGGGATGTAGGTTCTTGTCTTTCATGACTTTGAATACTTCCTTCTAGCCCCTTCTTGTCTGCAAGGTCTCTTTTGAGAAATCAGCTGACAGTCTTATGGGAAGTCCTTTGTGGGTAACTGTCTCCTTTCTTCTTACTTCTTTTAAGATTTTTTCCTTATCTTTAATCTTGGGTAATGTAATTATGATGTGTCTTGGTGTGGTCCTCTTTCGGTCCAACTTGTTGGGACTCCCTGTGCTCCCTGGACTTGTATGTCTAGTTCCTTTGCCAAATTAGGGAAATTTTCTCTTGTGGTGAATCCCAGAGTGGGTAGGTTTGTGTATGTTCTAAGACCGTGCTAGCCCTTTAAGCAGCAAAAGTCCAGCAGTTTCTTCCACCACCCCAACCTCCTCTGGTTTTTACAGCCCGAGGTGATGGGGATCTGTCTTCCTGGTGCTGGAACTCTATGCTGTGCAGTCTGGCCTGGGGCTGGGATCCCTCATTCCCAAGGCTTCCCGCCCATCCATTCTGCCGCCGCTGCCACCTTTTCGAACACCGCCTGTCCACCCGTCTTCACAGCTCTGCCCCTCCTACCGGTCTGGATGAGTGTGTCTTCTTTACACCCTTGGTTGTCAGACTTCCATGCAGTTCCATTTTCTGATGGTTCTGGGTGTTATTAGTTTTGAGATCTGGTTGTAATTCTTTCAGTGGTGGTGGGAGGAGGCAAAGCATGTCTCCTTACGCCTCCATATCAACTGGAAGTCAGCGCACTTCAAAATAACAAAGCTTTAATGAGCTTCTTTACATTTTATCAAAAACAACGATTAATGTTTTAGATTAAAGTGTGAACAGACCTACAGACATGTAAATAGGGAGGACACAGGCACTGTGTCCGTGGTGTTACACATGAAATCTGCCCCTTCCCAGCCCTTAAAACTTAAGAAAACGTGTGGCTTCTGTGACAGGAGCCATGCTCTCAGGATCCGTATAAGGAGGAACTAAGGATGCACTTAGATAACAGAAACCATAGGGTGGTCATTTCCTACAACTCTGGCTCCCAGCCAGCCAGGAAAAATGCTCACTAAGCGGTCGTCCAGCCCAGGGGCTCCCCACGACGCTTTCCCATGTGCCCCCATTCCACAGACTCTCCCAGCAGGCCAGCTCTCATCCCATGCTCGTTTCCTCCGCTCAGAAAGGCTATGGGAATGTGAGCAAATGAGAAGAACATTGTAAGGATAGCTTTGAATCTGTTCTACTTCATTTCTTTGTAAATACACATTTTTAAAGTTTACTGCTTAATTTTTAGTAGCAAATCACAACTGCCATTGTGCACAGGGGCGGTTTTCTGTCCCCTGAGTGGCCCAGTCCACTTCCAGCCACTTGGACCATTACAGAGTCGGTTCCTCCTTGCACAGAGCTGAGCTGCGTCTCCTGCCTCCGTTCCACCTTGTATACCAGAGCTCAGCCACCTGCCACGTGCCAGGTCTGCAGCCTTTGAGAATAGCCATCGCATTCTCCCTGCACCTAGTAACACATCTCCGTTTCCTCTGAGAATTGGGCTTGGAGTCCGACCGGTCTCTGAAAGTGCCCCACTTCGCATATGCCCTCCATGACTCATTCAATAAGGACGTACAGAGCACCTGCTGTACGCCAGATATGCTTGGGATGCATCAGTCTTACACCCAGAACCAGACATTATATTCGAGGTATAAACGATTAACTCCTTGTTCCACATCGTGACTGAGGGGTGGAGACAGGGAGACACCTGCCTAAGAGCGGGAGCGACACTCGACTCTCCCGGGGATGGTTCTGGCTTTAAACTGCATGCCCGGCGCCTTCCCCGCCCCAAAGCGTCTGACGTACTGTTCTGCGAAACACGCTTTTAGAGATTCATGGGAACAGACATATAATTTCCCATTAGCATTTAGGATGAGAAACAATGAAAACTGTTCTTCTAGAGTCTACACGTTCTGTAATGCAGCTTAAAACCAAGTTGGCTTTTTTGAGGAGTTGAATAATCACACAGTTGGGCAGGTACCGAGCACACTGTTGACTAAAACCCTAAATCTTTCCCAAAGGTTTGGTTGCTAAGCCTTGTCTTTGCCTCAGAAGCCACACTGGTCATTATCCCTTTTAAATTTCATTATATTATTACAGAGTGCTGAGGCCTTTTTAGCTCCAAATCCATCATCCAATTTGTTACCCATAAACATAGGGACCATTTCTGATTTGTTTTGTTTTCCTGCTGTATTTCTTGCACCCATGACCATTTTTTATTTACAGTGGGTGTCATCTACAGATTTGACAAGCATGCTACCCACATTTCCATGAGAGGCTGAGCACTAGGCAGATCCGAGCACAGCCAGTCACCGGCCCACCGACCACCACCTCCGGCAGTGGGTGGCTGACCCAGGCCCAAGGCATTCAGCCCATCTCGCTACTGTTTCACTATCGCAAAAACTCGAGGAACATCCATCCTTCAGCCTAGCAAAAAATTCATTAATGCCACCACTGTCATACTTTCCAGACCTAATCTAGTCATCCTGTCCAAGAAAGAGTCAGATGCAGTTCTCCTTAGCAAAATCATGTAGCCACCTAAGGATCACTGCTTGTTCCTTCATGGTTTTTTTTTTTTAACCCTTTAAGCCCTTTAATATGGCATCATGGAAATTGACATTCAATATTTGCATCCTTTTTTGAACGAATAAAAAAGCCATCAGAGGATAATGTGATTGTTAGCACTTAGATCTGTGAAGCTTAAAAATGAGGGAGTAGCACGTCCTTTCGTCTGAAAGAGAATGAAGGAGCTGTGCTCACGTTCCTACAAGGAACCAAAAGGATCCGTTGGAGACCCTGTCCTGGGCGACAATCACCCTGCGGATCCGTGTTAATGATGCCCATGCATTGAGCGTGCATCACATACGAGGCACGGTGCTGGCCTTTTTTTGGGAACCGCCCTGCCCGGTTTCAGAAGCTGTAACCCCCGCCAAGGCCAAGGCTGAGGGAGTGACCTTGGACCATAATCCACCAAGGAGAAAAAAGCTTATCTTCCTGGCAGGAGCGCTGCTTCTGCTCCTCTTTTCATAGCTGGCCCCCAATGCTTGGTCAGTTAGCCAATGACGGGTAAGATTCCCCAAGGGGGGAATGACCTAAGACAGGCATGATCACGTGGGAGGCCCCCAAGGAAGGACTTTGGGGGGTACAGCAAAAGGGGGCAAAGGACCCTT
>CM052545.1:5952590-6036989 GCA_028533065.1 Trachops cirrhosus | reverse complement strand
ACTTCAAAAGACACTTAGAATGTATTGCAAAATGTACAGCATTTATTCACATACAGACAAAAAGGCACAAATTCTACTAAATAGTTCAACAAAAAAATACAGCTGTCCTCAACTAGTTTTATAAATACTTTCAAAAAAGGGGTAGAAATAAATACAGGATTGGGCCATGTCATATAAAATAGTCATCTCTACATATACTTTGTTTAATTTCTGATTTTTAACTCTTCATGCACCTTTTTCTTCAATTTTAGCTGAATGGACACCAAGCTAGGCACATAGTGAAAAATTCTCTGTACAAGGTTACAAATGTAATGACAAGTTTGTCCATTTCAAAATAATTAAGATTTGTACACAACACATAGAACCCTTCATTGAGATTTGTGTTTATAACCTAACAAATGACATTCCAGGCAACTTTACAAAAGTTTAACTAGCTACATTGACATAAACATTGATCATAATCAAAGATATTTCTTGGTCAGGATGCACAAGGAAAGATAAAGCTTAAAAAGAAAGAAAGAAAAGAGCAAATGGTAGCCCACAAGGAGAGTGCAGCTGGGTAGAGTGGGCTGCTGTGTGGGGGTCTCATACAGCGCCCCCGCAGGGCAGGAAACAAACTTACAGAGCTGTCCTTCCGCCATCAGACAACGAGCTCTACCATTTGCATTTCAAAGCAGAAATAAAGGTTGTGTGGGCTTTTTATTTTTGTGTGTTTTGTTCTCATGTGGGATTTTTTTTTAATTTTTTTGTTTTATGTTTTTGATTTTTTTGGTTCAGCATAACTTGGAACGTTTGAAAGCTTTTCAACCTAAATGTGGGGGAAAAAACAGGTAAGGCATTATTTTTGCACAACACTAGCATTCCTAATAGTGCAAATGAATCTGGTACCTCCTAAAATGGTGAGAGGTCGTACGCTTCCTAGAATTCTGATTTTCTTTCTATGGCTTCACACATCACCCCTCCACCTACTCCACCCAGAGCTGTCGCTGGGGCCAGAAGAGAACTGTAGATAGCGTCCACCTTCTTCTGTACTCAGCAAAAGATTTTTTGCTCATATGCAAAAAATCTGACTTTTAAATTAGGCTACGAGTGAATGGACAACTTGGATTCATAAGAAACTTCTAATATCTGTAGCAACAGCTTGTCTGGACAGCAGTGTTTCAAAATGAGCCCCCCGTAGCTCAAAAATAGTCCATCTAAAAACCTGGGTCATCCTTTCCCCTCCCCTGAATTAGCTACTACAATGTATCCAAAAAGTTAAGACTTGGTTTGAAAATGTCATACACACAACGGGGATGCATCCGATCTACTATTTGATCATCTGATAAAACTTGCATAGCAAGATGGAATTCATTAAGCCTTTTTTTGTTGTGGACAATCCTCTGGAAGACTTGAAAGTTAACTACGGAACTCAAAGCATTATTCATTAAGTATCAGAATGTCCCTGCCACATGGAAACACATGTATAAATGAATCAGGAATCTGAATACTGGTATTAACAAACTACAGGGTAATTTAGGGGAAGCTGGGCTTGTTTCAAGTGCCCACAGTTCTCAATCTCATCGCTACTTAAACTTTCCTTAAGTTCGATGCACGACTACATTGAAATCCAAAGAAAATTAACAGGACCTTAACACTACCCACTGTCTTAATACAGACGCACTGCAGTGAGTGCAAAAACAGAACGCTGTACTCAAATTCAATGCTAAATTTATTATTGCTGATAACTTACGAGTTATTGCCATTTGCAATGAGAAAGTCCAAGTTACAAACTAGAGCCTAGAACTGACTCCAGAAAACCTATTACACTTAAATCTCTTTCCTGTATAAACTTGGTCAATGGTAAGAGGTTTTCGCAACTTATTGCCTTTCTATTGTTTTTAAAATATAACATCTTTTTTTCCTTCTTTTTCTTTTTTCCTTGTTTTTAAGGAATCCGTTCACGTGGGAAGCCGGACTCCCTGACACATGCACTGGTTGGTGGCTGGATCTGGGAAGTATGAGTCACCAGAATCCGAAGTTCATCACTTGAACTTGAATGACCATCGTGTTGTTGGAGGCCGGATGGCCAGGTATTGCCAATGGCCAGGGAAACCCCAAGCCAGCCCACAGGGCAATGGTTAGGGAAGAGGAGGGTCAAGAGGACTGGTAAAAATGGGGCCTCGGGTGCCCTTTCTCACCCACGGAACTTCCTAATGGCTTCTCTCTCCGCCAGTCCTACATCCACAACCCGGGCTTTAGGCAGCAGCACTGAGCCACTTGCACCCTAAATTCAAGCTGCAGCAGCTCTGCCCTGTCCCTTCGGATCTTCCAGAGATGACCTTTCTTTTTAAAAAAAAAAAGAAAAAAAAAAAAAAACTCCTCCCCATCCGGCGTATTTACACAGAAATTCCCCAGAGTTCCTGAAGCTTCGCAGCTGCTGCCTAATGTACTCTATGCAAGAAAAACAGCCTATGGGCCACAGTATGAACGTGACTTCGAGGTCCGCCACAGTCCTAGAAAGTAAGTGTTACGGCTATTCGACAGTACGTGAGGGTTTCTCAAGAACCATATCTGATTCCGTGTTTTCAGGTAACCAAGAGTTTGTGCTTTGGGAAGAATACAGAGAGCAATAAAAACTCACGAAGCTTATGTAATCCTTGCCCTCTTTAAAGACTTACTTCATTCATTCTCATTTTAGTGTTTAATTCAGCTTCCAGTTTAGCAGTTTTAGTGTCTTACGGTTACAACCTAGTCTTGTGTTTCCTCAACAAGTTGAAAATAACACACACTTCTCACAACAGTTTATAAATGACTCAGAAAAAAAATTCAATCTGAATTGCCAGTAAATGTGTCTGCGAGGCTCAGGAGAGCTGGGTCCCCGCGTGTCCCGTGTCGGAGCCCGTCTGGCAGCGGGGACCAGGCCGCAGAGCCCCGCGCCGGCTGTTCCATCAAGAGGCCAGGATGCTCCTGCGGATGATGTCCGTGCGCCGGCCGATGGCGCTGCTGGCGTGCGTGCACTTCTTTTCCGACGCCTCACTCTCCGAGTCGCTCATTTCCACGTCGGGGGCGTACCCGTCATTCTCGTTGTCCGATTTCAACTTGCTCTTCGCCCTGTCCTGGGCTGGGGCGCGGCCCAGGCCCAAGTAGGGGTAGTCCGCGTGCTGGTGGCCGGCAGCCTCCTGCGCCTCGCCCTGCTGCTGCCGCTCCCCCTTCTTTGGAATCCGGAAACCGCCCCAGTTTTTCACTGGGCTGGCCGGTGTTGTAGGCACTTTGACTGCAGTCTGGGTGCAGCTCACTCTGACCAGCGAGCCGTTGCACTTGGGCACCGCCTCCTTCCTCGTGCCCGGCGCCGACTGCCCCGCCGCGGGGGAGGCGGCGGCTCGCGCGTGGTCCGGATGCCGCTGGGGCGCGTCTGTGCACCTGAGGGGCTTGTGGCTCTGTTTCAAAGGTCTGTCCTTGACGTCTCCCCTACTGAGGTCACAATGGAATCGGTGGTCTTTTCTGTGCCCGGAGTCGGGCACCATCGCACCGTTTTTCTGCTGTGCCGACAGGAGCCGTGCCTCTGCCAAGGTCTTTTCCAAACTCAGGACGCTCCCGTGGAGACCCGCGCCCTCCCTGCGCCCACACAGGCCTGGCGGCCTGAGCAGGGTCTTGCCTGCGGCGCGGGCGCTGCTGGGCAACGCATCTCGCTTGTGGGGCTTCTTCCGCGAATGCACCATTTGCTTCCTGAAGAAGGCAGAATGCCACTTCAGGTCCTCTATCTTGGGGGCGTCGGGGCCCACAGAAGGGCTGTTGAACAAAAGCATGCGTTCCAGCGAGGAGGAGGAGCAGGACGAAGAAGGCACACCTGCGAACACAAGAGCACAAAGAGCGAAAAGTCACGGCAGAAGCAAATCCGAGAGAATAGGATTCGAGACCCTCCACGGGGCCCCGTTAATGCAAACTTCCACCCCACAGCACAGCACACGGCCACCCAGCGCGTAGAAATCTTTCATAGGAAAGCTATCACCTGCCTTGAGAATCTGCACGCAGTCGGCATACAACTTAATGCTCTATTTTCTAAAACGGCCGAAGTTCACAAAATTTTTCACAAAATAGCATCTTTTCAAGGAATGTATTTCCCTTTGACAAAAGAGCTGACCAGATTTTCAAAGGCGGGCCGTGCGGCTGGTCTGCGGTCAGGCGCTGCCCCCACCAGCTGCCTGGCGCCAGAGCAGCACCTGCCAGTCACCGGCGGGCTCGCCTCCCAGGAGACCAGGGCAGGGACCACACTTTCCCGGTTTTCCCATCTGTGCCTTCCTAGGGCTACGATGGGGATGCATACATGTAAATATGTGACATGGGTCAGGGAAGGTGTTTAAAATCAGCCCAGAGACATAGTAAATGTCAAAAATAATGTTTATTATTATATATAAAGCCCGTTTGTGGAATTAAACTAAACTGTCCGCCAACACGAGGGTGAGTTAAATTGGTGGTTTTCAAACGTTTTTCATGCAGCCCGTCCTGGTGTGGCTCAGCTGGTTGGGCATCACCCTGATGAGCAAAAGGTCACCAGTTTGGTCCCTGGTCAGGGCATGTACAAGAGGCAAGCGATCCATCTCCCCTTCCCTTTTTCTCCCTCCCTTCACCTCCTTCTAAAAATAAATAATAAAAAAAATTTAATTTCATGCAAATCACAGTAAGAACTGAATTTCCCATTACTCAGTGAAAGCTCACTTCTCATGAAATCGTGTCGGCCTCCATCATTTGATATGCCCTCTGACACTTTCTATCTCGCTTCTTTTTAATGCTGCTGACGGCTCCTGAATGCATCTCACACCCACTAACAGACTGTAACCCTCGGTCTGAAAAACGCTGGGCGGATTCCTAACACCCGTGGTTCACCAGAAGGGCCATGTTTCGACGGGAGCCTCAGAGCACCAAGGAAGCGTGTCCTCACGCCTCCGTCTAACACGCTTCCTGCCTGCAGCGAGCGGTGAACCTCCGGGAAAACCAGGTGCCGCCCGAGTCGCAGGCTGGAGCTGGCGGAGAAGCTGCCGCCGAGCACGCACGGACCGAGCATGAGAGGGGAGCAGAGCTGGTGACTCTGAACATGGAGCCGACCCACAGGGTGGGGCGTGTTACAATCTGCTGGTTCGGAGACGCCTGCTTTCTCAGGAATCCGACGCTGGGGTCCAGCCTCCCTCCACTCTTGTTCTTTTCCTCCCCGACTGAGGGAGAGCAAAGCTGTGAGGGATGGGCATTCTGACCGACTTCCATCTACACTTGACTGGGACCCCCTACAGCCAGGGTGCCTGGAGGGAGCTCCTCTGCAGAGCGGCCGTGCCCATCCTCAGGGACGCAGCGGCGCGTACACCGTGGCCCCCGAAAGTCACGGACGCGTGCGCTGCTTCGCTCGAAGCACCCGTCTCCCAGGGCAGGCCACGGGCTTGCGCGAGCAAGAACACGGCTGAGCGTCGAAACCTGGAAGAGGAGGCACAGAGCGCCCCCCAGGGGACAGGGGCGCTGCCCTGCGCCGGTCACACCCGGTGTGTCCGCGTCCGGGAGGGCAGGCCGCCGGTCTTCCTTTTCTGCAGGACTGCCGAGCCGGGGCGACCTGACAGCTGCCGCAGGAGCCGACCTCACCTGGTTCGGCCTCCGCCCCTCACCCGAGGAAGACCCCCGGCCGGCAGTGCGGACAGCGGCCTGCAGCCCCTGTGAGAAGCGACTTGGGAGAAATCAGAGCGAACGCTCTCCACGGCGTATTTCTATAGGTGACCACTCAGCAGGGGTCACAGAAGGCCTCCGGACCCACAGCCCCCGGTCGCCTCGCTCACGCGGGCAAAGGCACGAGTTCAAATTCATCCGCAGAATCGATGGAGAGGCAGAAGTTCACTTCAAACCATCTGAATCGAGCTGCTTTTACTTGGGTCACCTACTTAGAAAAATCTATTTAAAAAGTTTTACAACTAAATTCTAGCTAATGATATAAGCTTGCTACATCTGGAAATTCTTTCCTCTTGGGAATAATTATCTAAAATAATATTACTAATAAGTTAATGCCATTCCAACTAGGTATCGCTTCAAGAACGTCATTTCATACTGCCTCGGCCTTCTTCTCTCTGTTCCACTGACCAATGTACAGTAAGTCCCCGCTTCGCGCCAACAGGCTCTACAACTTTAAGCGAAATGACGAACAGGGAACCGACTGTACCACAGGCTGACTGTGGGGGCTAGGTCCCAACAGCAGCTCACCAAGGCCACACTGAAATGACGTCGAACAAAATGACGTGACTGGAGGGCCCGCTGGGCCTCTAACCCCCAGTACCTGGTTAGCGTTAGGAAAACCAGAACTTGGATTTCCACACCGTAGGTGTGACAGCTCCTTTGCTGTTTCCATGGGTCATAATCACGTACAGCCACCAAAGGCCACAGAAGCGGAGAAGGGGGGCGGCTGGGAGTGGAGACGAGCTCCCCTGGGACCTACCTGTTCCACGACTCTGTGACTGCCTGACCACCCACCACAGCTCTCTCTCTCTGAAACCCACACCCTCCCAGCTTCCCGGTGTTGGGATCCCCACGCCAGCGCTGAAAGGCAACTTTGATTGCGGACCAAATGTCCTTCCCAGATCCACAGAGCCCCAGGGAGGTTAGACAACTGCCCGGCTTTGTATTTGATCTCCAAGTAATTGCAGTGGTTTTTTTTTTTCCTGTTTGCTTAGCCCAGAGCAATGTAAAATAGAAGGCACTAAATACATAAATACTTGGCACTGAATCTCCAAAAGATTCAAAATTCTACCTACACCAAAAAAACTCCACTGAGAATGTTATCTACACGTCTGCCTCGAGCACACAGTCTTAAGATCATTTCACCGTATGTTACAGGTAGATGCAAGGCTCGATAATCCCCAAATCCTTTCAGGTATCCCCGAGATACCTCGCGTTTATCAAGTGCTTTGCAAAATAGAAGTTACTCTTTCCTTTGAGTCTCACAGCAGTTCCCAGGCCTCAGCTGTGATACTCAAGTTACATACGAGGAAATGGGGCTACTTGGAAAACTGGAGACTTGCTTCGGTTGGGGCCTGGAAGCAGAGGACAAAGGATTCGACCCATAGCTGTGGCCAAATCTCCAGCCCTTCCCCCTTTATCAAAATGCCTCCAGTGCTTAAAGATGTTCTTTAAATATGAAAACCTGTGCTGCTCCGACTCTTCTGCAGGCAAGATAAAGGAAAATTAAACTATTCTCTGTCCTTAGCAGAGCGTTAGCTTCCGAACCCCTGCCCTACTGATTGACCTACGAGGGCTGAATGCATACCTGAAACTCTTTCTTGCTCCAAGAGCTTAGTGTAAAGATTGAATATCTGTTCCTGGACTTTGCACACAGATCGCTTAATCTTTTCCCTGCGGGTCACCATGTAAGTGAGGTTCCGAACCTAGAATGTAGAGAATAAAGATTCTAAGTAAGCAATACATTGTTAACAGTACTTTGGTACTTTCGTTTTCCTTTACCTGAGATAAAATTGTCCTATGAAAGCCTGGCCATGACATCTAAAATCAAAATGTACTTTATTCTCCGATCGCTAATCTCCTTGGGGCTGCTAATGAGGATTCGGCGTGTACCCCTCCCTCCCTGGGCAGCAACACAGCAGAGTTAGATTGTGGAGAAACGACTGCAGAACCCAACAAAGGCCCACCCCCACCACAACCCGCCCCAGACTCATTCCAGCGGAGAGAGGACTGTGGGGACCGAGTCCGGACCTGCGACAGCTCTCCAGAGGACTCGGCTTACCATCCCTCAGGACCGCGTTCCCAGAAGTTGCAGGGTCAGAGGCTTTTCAGTGAGGCTCAAAGCCACCTCTTTATCAAGTGTCTTCTAAAGATGGAGCTAGGTGAACACAGCGTCAAGTGCCTCAGAAGAGGAGCCCCCCACCTCCAAATATTGTCCCCGTATAAGACCAAGTGGTCACCAAGAACCCAAGTCAAAGTCCTGGTCAGCTGGACACGAGACGGCCTGGAGCTGAGAGGCCGCTGGTGCTCACACCGAACGTGATGTCCAGGGAACACCCTCGCTCTGCTGCAGACTCGCCGGGATCAACGTGGGGTACAGCTGAGTCACCGCTGGAGAAGCGGACCCTGCCCTCGGACTGACTCACGTGGGAGGAACGGACCAGACCCAAGCGCTAACAGCTCCGCTTTGCATCCGATGGGCGACCCGCGGCTTCGCAGGCAGATGCTCCGGGACCAGTGCTGACTAATCAGCAGTAATTCTCTCCCTGTCTTTAAAGCCGCCTGGGGTGAGTCAGTACATATGCAAAGGGTAAACTGAAAGGATTCATCAGTGAACCCCCTCGACCCCTCGACCCTAAACCCGTTGGTGAACCTGGGTAATTCCACGGACCTGAGCACACACACGCCACAACGCAACACAGCAGGTGCACAACTCAGCCTTCCGGCAGGAAGGCACGGGCAACACCCAAATCAGCCCGGCTCCCACATCAAGGCGTGACTACTCTCCTAAAAACCAGGCTTTCCTTATGCTTGGCAATCCCTTCCCTCGCTGCCTTCCTTCAAATACAAGGTCCAACAGGCCCTGGCTGGGTGGCTCAGGTGGTCAGAGCATCACCCCCATATGCAAAGATTGCGGGTTCGATCCCCAGCGAGGGCACACACAAGAATCAACCAATGAATGCATCAGTAGGTGGGACAACAAACTGATGCCTCTCTTTCTCCCTTCCTCTAAGGATCAGTCAGTCTTTTTTTAAAGAAGAGGTCCGAAGGTCACCGACCCTTCTTCCCTTTGCAGCGTGGATGACAAGCCACACACACAGGACTGCCCCTCGGGTCTCAGGCCCGCCTGAGCCCAAACGAGCCCAGCTGTCCAGGCAGTCCTGTTTGCAAGCGGACACGAGGCACTAGCTCCTCACGGGCTCCCACGCTGGACTCCCACGCTGGACTCCCACACTGGCAGCGTGCGTGAGGAAGCAGGAACGCCTCATTCACTATTTAGCATCTCCCCGACACTTCTCGATTGAAAAAACTCCGTGTGTATCTTAAAGAGCTGACAAGTAAATCACTCCCCGTCTGAGTAAGGACTCCCCCCTGGAAGCCTGCGCTTCCTGCCACAGCCTGAGCCCTCTGGGCCAGGAAGCAGTGTCCTCTATGAGGCCTGTCCTCTGAGGCCAGGAAGCAGTGTCCTCTACGAAAATCCTGGCCGGCTGGGGACAGGGTGCTAATGGGCTCTCCTCTGTGGTAAGTGCTGTTCCACCCTGGGGAGACCGGTATCAGATTCCAAACTTGGAAAACAAGCAGACCAATGCTTCCATGAAGACGAGGATCGGACCTCTGAAAACAGGAAATGGGAACAATCCTGACCCCTACGAGTAGACAGGCCACCTCCTGCTCAAGTTGGGTGTTCAACAGAGACATTCACACCTCTTACTTGAAATTACTCACAGAAACAGGAAACAGGGAAGCCTGAGACCCAAGTTCCATCCACTTTTTGAATTTAATCTTGTGGCTTCAACCATTTGCTCCAGGAAAGGCTTCCGCCCTGGCTGCTCTTTGGGAAACCCCTTTTATTCCCCACGATCTTTAATGGGAAACCTCCAACCAGAACTCCAGGACTCCCAAGACCAGGGCTCACTTTCAGCTGAACAAATCAGCCCCCCAAGTGGCCCCGGCCTGGCTGACCACACTCGGGAGAGTGCACACCCCAGGCCACAGCCCTCTGTGCACCACCCTGCACTCCTCGCAGGACGAGGTGATGAGGTGCCAGCAGCTGTGGGGCAGCTCTGAACCGAGGCTCCATCGGAAAGCGGGCGCTGCCTGGCTGCTCCTGCATGCCACCCACCAAAGTCCCCTCCCGCTTCCTCCTCTCCCAGTGGGCTGTGAGGACGTGCCCCCCCAAACCAGCTCATGCCCTGGCCGGGTGGCTCAGTGAGTTGAAGCACTGTCCGTATGCCATAAAGGTTGTGGGTTCAGTCCCAGCCAGGAGCACATATGAGGCAACCTCAATGTTTCTCACACTGATGTTTCTAAAAAAAAAAAAAAAAAAAAAAAAAAATCAATAATCATGTCCTTGGGTGATGATTAAAAAAAAAAAACAGAAACAGAAAAACACCTGCTCACAGGTGCACTCAGACTATGTCTAACCCAGCCAGGCTTTCATCAGAACTGCTGGCCCCCAGCACCAGAGCCTCTGCAGTCAGAGGGGAGGCCCCCAAATCTGCATTTCTACTGGGTTTCCAGGTAGTGCTGCTGCTGGTTGGGGACCCCACTCCGAGAACCATGGCCCTCAGGAAACCGAAAATGAGTTCAGGGGTTTTCTTGAATCCCAAACACTGCTTGCCACACTACAGCTTAAGGTGCCCTTTGCTCAGGGACAAGTGGAGCTGCACCCAACTTTCAAAGGTGACTGTTCCACTGGGCAGGGCGGAGCCCCCACCCCCGGGTGCCTAGCCTGATGTGCGGAGGAAGCGTGTCCATTCGAGTGGGCGCTCAGCGGCTGCACTGTTCACTGCATCTCTTAGAGACAAGACCACAGGGGGAGAAACCCCACCGGGGGTCAGGGCCTGGGACACTCGGCACGGCCACCCACCACACACCAGCGTGCGTGTCTTCTTATAGGTGTGGCGTGGTCCCGGGCCCTCCTGAAAGCCATTCCTGTCACCTAATTCTGAGCCAGCGCTGGTCCCAGGTGTGCATTTGCAGGAAAGAGCATCACCACCATCACTCACCGGCTGTCTGCATTAATAAGGGCGGCAGCGGCTGACTGAGGGCTGACCACACACCGCAGTCACTGTCCCAGGTAGTAACTGGTCCTGTGTGCCTGCTATGACGTGCTGCTGTGTGAGCTGGGCAGAACTCTGACTTAACTCAAAGACAACGCACTGACTCACGGCTTGTTCTGTCAGCCCTGCCTCCGTGAGCCTTTGGCCTGATGCTCTTTATAATTACCAGGAACCGCGCCGCTCTCTGGGGCACGGCAGAGACTGAACCTTTTAAAGCCTCCACCATCACAGGCCTCATGGCTAATTTTGAAAAACTTATTTTTCATGATAAGAAGCCCATTTTAAACTGCTGCTAAGTACCCTACAATCTTCTTAGGCTCTTTACTAAAGTAAATGTAAGTAATGCCACACACACACACACACACAAATCCTGATTTATTCCCTGTTTCTCATTACATAATCGGCATCATTCTGCTTAAAAAGCAACAGTGACGAGTCCAGAAAAGTGTTCAGAATTTGCTCATACGTGCGTGTTAATCTGAGTAACTGAAGTGCAGAACAAGAGTTAGTACACCACAAGCGTTTTCTACACTTTTATTCTGTGGTGGTTGTGAGGCGAACACAGTCCAGAGAGCAGCCTTCTCGTCCTCCCTCCCGAGGGCTGTCTGACTCCGCAGCGCACGCACCCCGAGTACAGCGGTTGTCACGCACGGCTTCTCGCCAGGGCTCCAGTTCATCCTTCTGAATCCCTTTCTCAACTCTGAACAGAAACGCCACACATACACGTGGTTGGGGGAGGCGAGGTCTTCTTCACACTCTCCACCAGGGGGGGTGTGGGAGCAGGAGAGCCTCACAGCCCTCCTCCCGCGCCTGCCTGGCCTGCTGCGCCCCAAGCCTAACCTGGGGAAGGGGTGTCACAAGGAGCTGGCGCGCGGACAGGGCCGTGCAGGTCTCTTAGTGAGGCCTGGATCTTTTGGTTCAATACCTCTCTAGTTTATCCTAATCTTTGCCTACACTCCCATTTCAAACCACCTGAGTCCGTCTCTCCCGGGCAGGTGAGTCACTCCCCGCTGGGTCTGGGGGAGATGCGTTAACTCGTTCGGGCCGCTCGGGTGCTGCATCAGGCCGGGCCGGGTCCGGTTTCTGTGCACTAGTGAATTTGATCAGTGGGGGCGCTGACACAGAAGGCGCTGGAAGACCCACCCCCAGTTCCAGGGAGCAGAGGCCCTGGGGGGAATTCAGCCCACTCCTGACTCTTCCTGTGGCAGGAAGAGGGGTCTGGCCTGGGACTCGGAGGGCAGCGGGGCGGGGGAGGCACACAGCAGCTGCCACTGGAGGGCTGGCATTGGCTCCAGGCAGCCCACTGCCACCACCTCCAGCAATGCCGCATGTGACAAGTGGTGTGCAGAGCGGGACTAGGACCCCCACACCCACACCCACAGGTGGCCACACCACAGACACGTGGACACAGACACACACACAGTACAGACACACTGCCTCGGGGATGGCTTAGCACCTCACTGCCAGAACCTGTGGACAGACAGGTCCCACACCCCAGCTCCCACAGCCTGCCCTGCTCCACGACAGCCCTGGGGACAAGAGGGCACAGAGGCAGCAGTGAGCCCACCACCAGCACCTGTGTGAGTTCCCCAGGCTGAACGAGATCTCTCCCCACCTCTGCCTGCCCCACCCTCCGTGCCCAATCCATTCTTGTTTTCTAACTGTGGGTGTCAGCAACTCTGGACCCCTGTTGCTGGGGCTTAGTTCCCTCTAGCTCTGGAACGGAGGGGAGACACGCCCCCACTGAATCTTGCGGAACAATAAGGATTAACGGGGAAGCATTTAAAAATAGGTCACAGAGAAGCGCCCCGCCCTGTGGCGGTCCCGCAGGTCTGCGCAAGTCTCCCAGCCCACGGACACTGAACCGACAGGACCTCACGCTGCAGTTACGTGCGGGGCCGACAGCGAGCACGCAGCCACCACGCCCGGTCGGGGCACGCGCTGGCCACTGCGCGATCCTCTTCGCTAGGTCACTACAAGGTGTCGGTGTCGATCATTACCCTCTCCAGGTCCTGCCGCAGGTGCGTGAACAGCTGCAGCCTCCTAAACAAGGCGTCCTGCTCCCGCTTCGCCAGATTGTCCTCTTCGTCTTTCTTTGGAGTGATCAGGGGCTTGTTGAAGTTGACCTTCCTCTTCAACTTCCAGTACTGGTACAGGAAGTCCACCACCTCCTCGGGCAGCCGCAGGGCCCGGGCGACGTCCAGCAGGTTGACGAAGGTGTAGAACTCGTCCTCCAGCTGCTGCAGCTTCTGCTTCCGCACGCTCACCCGGTGCGCCTCCTCCTGGTTCTGCTCGAGGCTGGCGAAGGGCTCCAGCGCGCTCCGAGGGGGGCACTCGGGCCCCCCGTTCTCCTGAGCGGCCCCCTCCCCGAGGCTCTCCTCGGCTTTCCTGTGGCCGCTGTGCTTCGGGCAGTAGGACTTGAACTTGACTTCATCATTCTCCGCCAAGATGGTCTTCATCTCCAGGCCCACGTCAAAAGCACAGGTCACGTGGAAAGCCGTGCGGCAGTTCTTCACAGAGCACTGGTGAGGACGGGGGGACAAGAGGAGAGACGGTCATGAGGGACAGTGGCGGAGCCCCTTGGCACCGTGCACCCACCCCCCGCCACACGTCCAGAGCCGCACTGCTAGCGCACGCCACGACAGAGCTCCCAGGATGAGCCCCGGCAGACTGACCAGCCTGGCTTTGAGTGAGGGAAGGCCAGGGAGGTAAACCCGCAGACAGGGCCTGCAGCCCCGCGGCCTCTCACGGAGGCGTGACTGCACGTGTGACCTGAGGATCTGGCACTCACACTGTACTCAAAAGAACACGCACTCCTGTGCAGAGTGCACTCGGAAGCGTGAGTGTGCCTCTTCTTTACACGTGAGCTCTTTTCTCGCTCGTAGGAAAGGCTGGGATGACAGGAAGCTCCCCGGGGAGGAGGGGCACTGGTCGGAGTTTTGAGAACCCGCACCCTCGTGCCCAGACCCGGCCCCGGCTGGACAGGGTCCCAGCATGGGTGGGGGGCAGCGGAGCCCCCACGCGTGCCCCGCCTGGCGATGCTGGCCACTCTGGGCCTGGCCACAGCGGCAGAGAGCGGGAAGGACCTGATCCCACAGGTCAGGAGGTCGCCTGGAGGCCGGGCGTCATCGGCTGTGCCCCCTTCTTCCTGAGCGCCCACCTCCCACCAGCGGCCTCACCAGGCTGTGATTTAGTGCCTGCAACCCAGACGGCCGGCCGGCGGCCTGGCAGGCGGCAAGTGATTAACTTCCCCCATCTGATCCCACTGGGCCGCAAGGCCAGAAGAGGTTCCAGGTGGGGCGGAAGCCAGTCCCTCGAAGCGGCTCTGTGCCGGGTGAGGCCAGGACCACAGGGACACAGAGCCCAGCGCTCCGGGCGGCTGAAAAGCTTAACTCAATTCACTCAGAGCCCGAGCCCACACCACGCGTGGCAGAGGCTGGAGCCGGGGCCCTCCCCGCAGCCTCAGCGTTTCAGGGAGGCGACCCTGCCAGTCGGAGCCGCGTCCTCACCGTCAAGTCCCTCTGCCCACAAGCACGGAACACCCGGCTCCCTTCACCATTCCCTCACTACCCACACCCGAAGCACACGAACTGACAGAGATCCGTAGATCTACCTGCAAATAACCTCCATTCCAAGAAACGTGTGAGGTCGGCTTCAGGGGCCAAACACACACACGCCCACCTGGCCGCCGCCACCAGGACACGGGGCGCGCCCCACCCGAGCCCCCGGCCCAGATGGGAGCAGATGCCTGAGGCACTGCGCGGTCAGCCTCTGACTTAAGCTGCACTTGACCCAGGCGCTCGCTCCGGCCTCCAGGAGGAATGAGCCGGAGCGGAATGTTTGTACAGGGCTTTGTAAAGACGCCAGACGGCCTTCCTTCGGGTTTTCCGATTCAGGCTGACTCAGCAAACAGATGTTACAGGAACGTAAACCCGGGCCTTCACAGCTGCAGACATTTCAGAGAGGAATTCTTTAATAAAAATCAGTCCGTTCTGCGCAGAGATGAAAAATCATCCACCTTCCCTGGCCTCTTCTCCTTCGGATTAATGTTCTGGGAAAACGAGGTCAACGGCCACCAAAAACGTCATCTTATCATCTCCCTTCACAAAAGGAACCAGGGTCCTGCTCACCCGTCGCTGGCGAGCACCAGGTGAGGACCAGGGGCCGTGCTGGGCGGGGGGCTGCACGGCCCCACCCTCCCGGGAACGCCAGGCACTGGGAAGGGGCTGACCTCCCCTGTCCGGGGCTCCCCTTCACTGGTTTCTGCGCATGCTCAAATGGGCACACACGTGCACACAGCCCAAAGCCTTTTTTTATTTTGAGGCTTTTGAACCTTTTCTCCTCCATCTTCTCCCAATGCAAACTCTCAGGCAAGAGGCTTCCTGTCGTGGTTCAGTTTTAGGAAGATTCTATTTGCACACAAAAATTCACACTATTTTCAAGGTCTGCAGCCAAATCCCACCAGCTGTCTCATGCCACACCCTCTGAATATTTGCTAATTCCTGATTCTTGAACACCGGTTGATAACGAAAGAAAGAACTACTTGGAGTATAAAATGAAAAAATTTAAAAACCACCAGTCAACAGGTACCTTGGCAAAAGAAGTATCTATCAGCCAAATACAAACTGGTTTTGCCAAATGAGGTCACCTTTAAAACACTCAGTGGGTGGTGTGAGGGGCTCCAGGGAGCCGGTGCCGGGGAGATGGAAGCCACCGTGGCCCTGAGCTGCTACCTGACCTTTGGGGCCCAGGTCAGCCACAGGCAGCACTGGCAGACCTTGGGGGAACCTCATTTCAGGCCTCAAGTCCTGACTAACCAGAGATGCCAACAATGTGAGGACCAGAAAGTCACACCTCAAGTGGAGTTCTAGAGAACACGAAAGAAGACAGCACGCCACCTACACGCTACCCCCCTTCCTTCCATCTACCTGGAGGTTCTGTGCACTCGTCTGTGTGCGGGCAAAGGGAAAGCGGGCGTGTGTGCACACACGCACACACGAGGTGCCACAGAGAACCAGCCGTCCAGAGCGGTTCAGTGCAGCACCTCGCGGGGTCCCTGCAGCCGGCTGGTGCCCCGAGGAGCCTGGTTAACCAGATGCAAAAGCCTCAGCACGCCAGGCTGACGTCACACGGCTGCACCTAAGGCATGACACCCGTCCACACGCCTGGGAAAGCAGCAGCATTGGGCAGGCAGAGGTGGGTCTGCTCTTTGGTAAGGAAACAGGTAGGAGGGTGGCTGACCCCCCAGAGTGAAGACTGGTTCTTCCCCAGAGGCGTCGCCCGAGCTGGGAGCAGACAGGAAGCAAGCAGACGAAATCGGCCATCCTGGCGGCCCAGGCAGAGTCTGAGCCACCCCCGGTGGTGGCTAAGCTGGGGTTCTGCTTGCACAGGACACAACCCACCCACGGGCTCAGACCACACGAGAGCCACTCCAAGCCACCTCCGAAGAACTGTGAGCCCCTCGTCCTGCTTCCTGGATTCTAGTTCCATCTCCAAGTCCCCAGTTCCCAGACTCCCCTGCTCCCTGTGAGGCAAGGGAGGAGACGAAGCCCTGGGGCCAGGCCGTACCTGGATGGAGGCCCCGCACTTCTCATTGCAGAGGCTGCACACCAGGGCCCACCGACTGCTGGGGATGTGAGACACCTTCGTGATGGGCTCCATCTTCTCGGGGCTGCCGATGCTCACCTGGGGGCCCAAGACAGAACAGAGAGTGTGGCCGAGGCCGGCAGACAGACGCGGGCTGAACGTGGGGACAGAGACGTCAAGGTCGGCGCCTGCCTGCACCCTCCCCCCAGCCGTGCACAGGCATGGGCCCTCGACCTCCCAGACAGGCAAACCCCTACTTTAAGCATCAGGACAGCTCTGGGGGAGGCTGGGGGCGGCAGGAGAGCCCAGGGCCCAGCCCCAGGCCCGCCCCTGCCATGCGCCCAGGGAGTGATGGGCAGGACGAGCAAGCACTCCCTTCCCACCCAAGTGCCCACCCAGGCCGCCCGCTACGCCTCCGGCCCACAGTGGCGTGATCAGGACTGGGAGATGGAGGAAGTCAACAGACAGGGACTTTCATGTCCTTCTCACGGAGGAAAACCACTCTCTTCAAATTCAAAAGATTACTGCAGAATGGAAAACTACCGAGACAAAACGAGCTCTCCTGGCATGTGGGCTAGAGCACTGAACTGGGTCCCTGTTAATAGCAAACCACGAGATCCAGTGCCACCGAGACCCAAGGCACGAAGCCGAAGCCACAACCCAAATCGTCCCCAGATCATTCTCCTCGGGAGGAAAACGCACCAAAAATCACACACTAAAAAAAAAAACAACTCTGAAATTTGAATCACAAATGATATTCTCACAGTGAGCCATGCAAATTAAATTAGTCAAGGTCTGGGACTTGAAATAAATTACACCAGACCTGAAATTAAAAAGGTTGTGGCTAAGGGAGAATTTTAATAAGAATCACCAAGTGTGACCCAAAGCAGTGGCTCCGTAAGCGTGGTGGCGCCGTGCACGCGGCGCACAGGCCCCGTCCGTCCTGGGGGAGGGCCGGCCGTGCGGCGGGCTGCAGGCCTGGGCTGGGGGTGCGGCCCGCCGGAGGGCCGCCTGGGAGGGACATCTGCCTGGAAGTCTGCACACCGTCCAACGTACTGCCGCTTCCGGAGAACACCTCCCAGATGTGCCCCCGTGACGAGGTGGTGGTGTGCTGGACATTCGGGGCAAGGAGGCAGCGGGAGTCCCTTAACAGGTGTCTTTGTCCTCGTCAGCTACCCCCCGGCCTATTGATGAACGCCCCCCCCCAACCCAGCCAAAGCCAGGACCCCCGGGCCGAGCCCCTTGAGCCCGCGCACACCCACCTCGGGGATCCACAGCGCACAGCTGACGTGGACCCACTTGGTCCCACTGCGGGTGGGCTTCATGGCTCCGCCTTTCTTGGGACACAGCAGACACTTCGGCTGCACGCCCAGGGCACAGGTCCTGCACAGCCAGCTGCCCTCGGGGACCTTGAGGATCCCGTAGCAGGCCTGCAGGGCCCAGCACGCCCCCGGGAGAGAGGGAAGGAGAGAGAGGGTCATTTTTCTCATTACAGCTATTAATCTTACACCACCTGGAAGGGTTTTAACAGAACGAGCAGCAACACGGCGCCGCCATGCCCACCTCGCAGGGACCCCCGCCCTCCAGGAAAAAGCGAGGGTCTCAGCACGGCAGAGCTGTCGGACACACACGGGTGCGGCGCACAGTGAGTCCCACGAGGTCTGAAGACGCCCGGGGGCCAGGAAGGTGTGCAGGGGGCGGCTGTCCTGCAGACACCCGTCCACCCCGACTCCCGAGCCCGGAGCAGTGATTCCTCGGAGCCGCCTCCAGGCTGAGCCGGGCTGAGCAGTGGAAGTCGGCTCTCCCCGCCTTCTCTCGTGGGTGGGACTTGAAGTGAGGTAAACACAAAGCAACCGAGAGTCTCCCAAAGCTATTAAACCAGGCGGCATGGGAAGAACCAGAGCGAAGGAGCGTCCTCGTTCCCCAGGCCGAGCCGACACCCCTAACGGGACCCCAATCGGCCCAGGAAAATGAGACTTTCTGCACAAAGAGAATTTGGTCTTTTCAGCTGATCCTGACAGCCTGCTTTGCACAAGATGGCAACATTACACAGGACAGCGAAACCGCAGAAGTCAAGGCCGTCACCGTGGACGTCACCGAGGTGCTTCAAGGGAAGAAGAGGCAGATGTTCAATCAGCCCAGACGCAAAACCACGATGGCACCAGGAGCGCAGTCAGAGCCTCCAGAAAACACTGCCTGCAGAACTCTGTCCTCACATGAACCCCAAGTCAGGAAGTCGGGAGACACGGCGGCACGGCTCCAATTCTCCAGACAGGAAGAGCGCAGCCCCGTGCACTCCGAGTCCAGGAGGCGAGGAGGAAACCGCAGGGCGAAGGGTGGCGCGGCGAGGTCGCGCTGAGCCCGGAGCTCAGGGCGCGAGGTGGGAGCCGTGAATGAGCTGCTGTCAGCGCAGGCCCACAGGGGGAAACGCTTAAAGAGCCAAGTGGCACTACTACGGTTTCAAATACTAAAAGGTTTCTATCAAGCATTCTACAGAAAGACATTTGAAGAGGCAATTTTTTTTTACTGGAACAGCAAGGCTAAACAAAATTAAAAGATTAAATAAAATATGCCTTAAAGTCAAGCCATGAAGACCATCTCAGAGGAAGAACGAGCCAGGAGGAAAGGCTAAGGAGGGAGACGCTAAGGAAGGAGACGCGGTGGCTGCGGCGGACGGGACGGGCCCAGGCAGCAGCGTGTGGCCCAGAGGCCCGGCTCCAGGTCCGCCTGCCACCCCCCCACAGTGGGGGCCCTGACATCGGTTAACTCCCCGAAGAAACAGGGGGTTTAAGAAGTTTCCAGACAGAACTCCTTTCCCCAAACAGAATTTTTCTCAGGGGGGAAGAGTGAAACAGCAGCCCAGTACAACTGCAGTGTCGCCCGAGGGGCAGCACCGGCAACAAGGGCGGCCACACTGCTCACGATGCCGACAGGACAGACCTCCACACGGCCCCCAACGGCCCCTAGGAAACTGCCCGGGCACTCGGACGACCCAGAGCTGCGAGGGGCTCCCGCGTATCTCCCGCCCGCCTGTCGGAATAAGCAGGACGGGACGCGGTCAGGTCTGCAGCAGCGGGAGGCCGAGGCAGACGTGTCCTCCTGAGGAGAATGGGAACCCGAGAACTCGCCTGAGCTACCTCCACCCCCGTCTGAGTCAGTTTTTACAGCCCGCATCAACCGGAAAGAAAGCACCTCCGGGAAGCCTTTCGAATCCCAGGACAGCACAGGAACGTGCGTCCCCACGGGGGGCCGGCTTCCTTCATCACTGGATTAGCAATACACAAACAAGTGGAAGAGGCAACAAGGACTGAGACGGTCCCAAGCTTTTAAAATTCCCCAGCGTCCATCCGTGGCGAAGGCTAAGGAAGGATGTGCCCGACACGGAAGGCAGCCGGCAACCACCAAAGCCACGGGCCTCAACCACGGAGGACAGGAAGGCAGTCTCCAGAAAAGAGAACCCTTTCCTCTCCCCAGCAGCTCAGTCTGCAGACGAACACCTGAGCCCGTGTTGTGGGCCACGCTGCATCCCACAAGGCTGTGCGATGGCCCTAACCCAAACCTCAGCACGTGGTGGGTCGGCAAACGGGGTCGCCGCAGAGGCCGGCAGCTGAGACGTGGTCCCCTAGCCCAATACGGCCAGCGTCCCTGTAAGGAGACGCCAGCTCTGAGGGCACCCACGGGGAGGACCCCCGAGACAAAGGCAGAGTGCAGCTCAAGTCCGGGAACAGCGACAATCGTCAGCAAGCCGCTGGAAGAAGGGGGAGCCGCTCAGACATCCGGTCTCCAGAACTGCACCCCGGCCCCGGCTCGTGGCCCTTTGCTGTGGTAACCCGGGGAAACCAATGCCACCACCAGCGTGCTCAATACCTCAAGGCAGGGGCTAGGGCGGGGCGGGGGGCTCACGCCTTCTCGTGAGTAAGGAAGCCTGACTTCTGTGGGCAGAATGAAAACACGCGAAGGAAGGGAGTCCCACAAAGGAATCTATTCTTCTGGTTGCCACGGTAGCAGGACATACTTCCAACATGGGGAGAGCGGCTTAGGGACAGCGAGATGTGGTTCCCGGGGCACATCTCTCCGCCTCCGTCGGGAGGGCGGGGCACGGCCCCTCTGGGCGGCGCCCCACGTACCTGGTGCACGCAGATGTTGCACTTGTCACAGAACACCATCTCGTTGCCGTCCTCGCCGTCCGGCGACTGGCAGACGTCGCACACCACGTCTTCGTCGTACTCGATGCCCAGGCCCTCCTCCGTCTCGATGGCGTGGTTCATGTTGTCGTAGCAGCGCTGCTCGAACTCCTCCAGGACGCGCTCCATCGTGCACTCGTCCAGCTCGGGCATCCCTGGGGGAAAGGCCCCGGCCCCGTCACCAAGCCCGTTCCCACCAGCACCCCCGGGGACCTCGGCGGGCCTCCGTGCGGGGCAACTCAGCACAATGAGCAGGCGGCAGGGGAAGTGATCCATCCCGCCCGCCCCCGCCCCGCCCTTCGAAGGAAGAGCGTCTGAAAGGAAACGCAGGAGTCCTCACTGCAGCCAGCGGCCGGGCCCAGCAGGGGATGCAGGGTGGGAAGCAGAGGAGCACAAGATAAACCCAACGGGGATCCGGGATGTTCATTTCGTCACAATGCTAAACGTAAGCGATCAGACACAGAAGTGACTTAGAATCCGTGACCCTGGATTCCAGTGTGAGTGTTTTTGGAAAACAGCCTTCACTTGCTGCATTTAACGGCGCTCGAAACCGATGCCACGGCGAGCACTGGGTGTTGGCAGCAGCTCACCCTCCTCACCCTCCGAACCCACTAAGGTGAGAGGCACAGTTCAAGGGACCCGCGAGAGGCCAAAACGCCGGGAGTGCTGAAGGGAAGGAGACCGCTCATCCCGAGTCAGACGCGATGCGTCTCAGGCAAGAGTGAGCGGCATCTCCAGCGGTTCTCGCGGTTACAGCCAGCGCTGGGGTGAGTGAGGCTCCTGTGTCCTTCCACCTGTGGACCCGCCCAGACTCCCCCCAGAACACACCCGTGCAGGAGGAAGACACGGGCTGCAAACCCTGTCCGCCCAGAACACTGACGACGGGGCAAGAAACAGCAGAAATCTCTTTGGAGCCAGCAACAGCTTCTGTGCACTATCGTAAAGTTAGAGCTGTCAAATTTTCACTGCTTGGGTTTTTTAAAAAACTGGAGAACACATCCGGGCTGACACTGTGATAAGCTCCAAGCACGTATTATTCCAAAACGCTGCCTGGGACCACGAGCCCCGTCCACAGAGAGACGGTCTGTGCAGGCCAGGCACTTCCCCCTCACTTCCTCCTGCCGGCTTGGAAAACACCACTGGCTTTGAAATGCAGTCCCGTGCCCTTTAGTCACTTCCCAACATTAAAAAACCCGTGAAAGCGTGTGTTTCATTTACGCTACACAACTGGGTACCTGCCGGGCACTGCCTTTCCGTCGGATGACGCAGCCCAGGACTCACGACCCAGTCCCCCAGCCGGCGCCCGTGTCCCTGCTGTGCCCTCCCCCGGGACACAGGCGCCTCGCCAGCCCAGCGCACACGCCCCTGGTCTCCACTGAGCTGCCACAAAGCAGGACTGTCTGGTACGAAGCTGGAACACAGCACTCACCTCCAAGAGCGTTCTGAAAACCTCACAACAGCTTTGGGGAAACAACCACTTGGCTTGCTAACACTCCGGCCACTAATACCCAAAAGAAAGCACCACAAGGAAGGCCCTGTTGTGTATCAAAATACCGACTCCCCGGCTCAGTCCTCACTCCAGCTCCCAGTCGGCGGGCAGGCTGGGGCAGCCCGCAGGGCAGCAGTAAGCACCAAGCACGTGCCAGCCCTGTGCCGAGCTCAGGGGGCGACACAGAACAAAGCCACAGCCTCTGTCCTTCGGGGATCTGGAACCGACCACAAACACCTCTTGGAGACTTGCTCTGCGCCAGACTGCGGGCGGGCACCCGCGCCCTCCCTCGATGCCCAGCCCGGGCCCACGGCACGAACACTGATCAGTCCTCACGGTCTCTCACACCAAGCCCACACGTCAGGTGACCCTCAGCACCGAAGTGAGCAGAGATGACACCTGGGTGCCGCCTGGTCTCCTCCCAGGGAGACGCAGTGAGCGAGGCACAGAGGAGTGGCTCCCAGAAGAGGTGGTGACAGGCGGGGCGTCAGCTGGGCGGGGCCTCAGAGCCCCGTGGGGACAGGAAGGCACTCCGCTCTGGAGCAGGACGTGGAGAGAGGGGGTCACTGAGGGGGGATGCAGAGCTGTGTCTGCAGGGGGAGCTGGCTGCAGGAGAGAAGAGCCGGGCCCTTCTGAGCTCCCGGGACAGCCCCTTCATTTCTCAGGTAAGAAAGACCAGGGCTGCCCCCGAGTCCATCTCACTACGCCCACCACAGCCGGGCGGCTGTCCCCCAGAATCGGCCCGTGGCCCTGAGCCAGACAAGCCACAACGGAGCCAGCCTCCCTGGGAGCATCTAAGGTTCGCCTGTCCTGCCTGCGTAGCGAGCTGCTCGGCCGTGGACGGGGGCGGGGGGCCCTCACCCATCTCCTTGAACTCCTCGTTGGTCAGCTCCAGCCAGGCGGCGTCCATGTCGTTGAGGTCGTAGCGGCACACGCCGTCGGCCAGCGCACGGATGTCCATGCCACCCAGCTCAGGGGGCTCGGGGCCTGAGGAGACGATGTGTTTCTTGGGCCTGATGAACATGAGGGGCTTCTCCTCCGACACAACCCTAGTGAATGAGAGTCAAGCAGCCGGGTTATCCTCTCAGCCACAGACCGAGAGGCCGTGTCCAAAGGCCCCACAGGAGACCCCGCCTCCACCTGAAGCCCAGGTCGTCACCAGCTGAACGGGCTTCACACCCCAACGCCACGCTAACAAAACTAAGCGCGCGTCCTTCCAGCACCCCAAATGGGAAGAGATGCAAGTGACATCACCGCAGAGGGTTCAAACCCCAGTGTCTTCCCCGGGCCACCCATCACATCACGTCTCCCACCAGGCCCGCCCACCGTGCTGGAGGCCGCGCACCGGGCTGTCAACACCACCGAGGAGCCAGTGCAGGCACAGCCGGTGCCAGGGAACCAAACCAAGGGAGAAGCCGCTGCCTGCACGATTAAAATCAGCACTACTCGGCCGTCTCAGCGCCAGAGTGTGAGCCAGGTCGGGGCTCTCCCCGTGCACACTCAGGGACCGGGACACGGGTCCCCTCTCCCCTCACCCAATCCCTCTGCCTCAAGGTAGCACCCAGAGGAGGGTGGTCCGCCACGCCCCACCCTGAGGCCACGACAGCACCCGAGACGGCCGGGCCCTCCCGGCCCGCAGTCCTGCAGCTCACAGCTCCCCGTCGGCAGTGCAAGTGAACACCACCAAGCTGCCCGAGGACTCTGTCCAGGCACCGCCCTTCTCGCTACTAGGGTGGGCAAACCTAACAGCCATTCTCCTACCGGACCAAGAGCAGGGTTTCAGCTGCAAGCATCTACAGTGTGTGTTAAGGCTGATGGCCTGTGTGCTGGGCTCCCCAGTGAAACGGACAAATTGGTGCAAATTCCTGGCTGGGGGGTGCTGAGCTGGTGTCACACCCCAGATGCACCCTCTAAGGCAGGCACATATTCGTCCCCAAGAGCCCAGTGACAAACCCCGTCCACAGCCAGGAGCCTGGCCTCCAGAGGCTATCCAAACAGCCATTTAAACCCATGAATCTATGTGGGTATTTGTTGCAGAGATGCCAAGGGCAATAATCAAATTCAGTCTGCTCAAGTGCTGAAGAGACAGAGCGGGGGAGGGCGGAGAGGTAAGTTCCGTCCACACCAGGCGACGGTGAGTGGAAGACGCCGCCTGCCGGGCAGGCAGCTGGCTGAGGCCCCCGCAGAGAGGCCGACGCAGGTGCGGTGCAGGACACCCACCCCGCCCTCCCTGTGAGGAGCCCAGGTCGGCAGGGCCCCGGGGGCGGGGCTGGACAGAGACAGGAGCAAACTGGCTGCAGCCCACGCTGAGCTGAGTCGCTGAGGGCCTGACCCTCAAGGGCTCAAGGGGGAAAGTGCTTTATGGGCAAAGCCACAAAAAGCCCACAAGAAGTGGACCAAGTCCACCCTCTCAACTAACCTGGCCCCTCACACACCTGTCCTCCTCCAAAGGGAGTGACCACCGTAGGGTCTAGGAGGCCACCCTGGCAGGTGCCCAAGGCCAGACACCTCTCCCGAGCACAGCTGCTGCGCAGCGTGAGCATAACTGAGGATGGAGGTGCAAGTGCAGGAAAAGGGGGAGGGGGTACTCCGAACCCCACCCGAGCCAGTCACTCCAGTGTTGAGATGCGGCACCTCCCAAGAGAGCAGCACCTTCCCCAGATGGCTGTGATGTCAGCGCTGGGGGCCCACGGGCCTCCCAGCCACTACCCTCTGGACCTGAAGTGTGTCTCTACCGCTTCTGTGTCCACTGGGCACCCAGGCGGGGAGCGGAGGAAACAGTGCTCTTCTTGGGCCCCTGGCTGTCGGGGCAGGGAGGCCTGGGGGCGGGGAGCAGGCGCTGACCCCGGGGCACGTCTACCTGGCCACAGGCTGAGGGATGGTCCCCGGGCTCACGGGCACCTGGACCCCCTTCTCCCATTCCTGTCTCCAGGGGTCTGCCAACACGTAGTACTCGTCCGGGTTCAGCTGGTAGGAGTCGTGCAGCTTCATGGCGGTGATCAGGTCTGTCCTAAACACCTGGAAGGGGAGAGACAGGGTCACTGCCGCTCACTGGTATTTGTTTGCTTTTGCTCAGAGCGCAGGCAGCTGCAGCGTCGCCATGGAGCTGCCCTGAAACAAGGTCACTGGATCAACAGAGAGCGCCTGGCCTGCAACAGCACGCCCGGGGCCCGCCACGCCCTGGCCTGGGGCTCACGTGCCCTCCGGAGGCCGCAGCCACGCAGTCAGCCGCAGCAACAACGGCGGCAAGGCGGCTTCGCCAAACTCTCGAGTCACCAAGGGCTGCGGAAACCTGGGCACGGAGATCCCTGGGGGGATTCACTCAGAAGTCGCACTTTTGGTAGATATTTAAGGAACAACGCTCCACCAACCGCGCAGCCACTTCCAACCCAATCCCAGCGGCACCAGGGCCTCCTCTTCTGCTCTCAGGCAGCCTCCTCCCAGCCCGGGCCCCCAAGGGGACCAGGCATGTGGCGAGGCGCCTGGGCAGTCGTGTCAGGCCAGTGCGGGCGGGGACAGAAGCAGGGACACACCGATGGAGCCCGGCCCGAGAGTGGGCCTCCAGCACGCACAGGCTGGCACACCTCTCCCCGCACAGTCTGCGTAAGCGGGGCAGCTCTGTGTGGGAAGGAGGGAGAGGGGAAAAGAAGCAAGGTGCTGCCCCCTCTCACCCTGCGAGAAACAGACCCACGAGGCTCACGGGTGCCCTCTGCCAGGACCGCTCCTCGCTCCTGTGTCACAGGCCTGAGGGGGTACAGCAACGGCGTCCCCGCACGCCTGCTCCCGACAGGGGCGGGAGCTGGGCGCTGTCTCCCTGCCTGGGCTGGACCCCAGTCCAGGACGGTCTCAGGGAGACAGAAGGAAGCTCTGACCTGGCATCGGCCAGCCCCAAGCTGTGTCTGGTGTGGAGCGAGCCTGCGTCTGTAACTCCCCCGTTTGCACAAGTCAAAGTGCTGAGCTCGCTCTTCTGGAGAGGGACAGGGAGTTCTTCCTTGTGCTGCAGAGCGCAGCTCACATCGAGGCCTGCTAAGCGGTCCCGGCCTGTTCTTCCTGGTGGCTTTGCAGGCTGGCGATCACGTCGATGAACCTCGCCGCAGCCGGGCCTGGGGCAGCGTCTGAGCCTGCTGTTTGACGCCGGCTGCCCCCGGCCCACTGCTCCTCGCCCCCCAGTCCCAGGAACACTGAGAGCCGGCTCGCACCTTCCGTGAGAGCACGAGTAACACTGCCCTCCCCTCCCCACAGGACAAGCTCTTTACACCAGAGGCACAGGTCCACATCGTCCAGAATCGTATTTAAAAAGAAAAGGCATTCCAACTAAGTCTTGTAAGACAAAAAGTCGGGGGTTTTCTAAAGAAGGACATTCAAGCTAAGCAGCGAGAAGAGAAAAGGCAGCCCACCGTTCCCTTACTAAAAGACTTGGAAGGGGGGTGGCCAGAAACCGAAACAGGTGCCCCCAAAGGGACACCAACACCCACGTTCCTAGCAGAGTTCAATGTTAGTGCTTTAGGTATAAAGGTGTTTGAACTCAGACATTTTAGGAAAAATCTGGAAGAAAACATGGATCGGGGACAAGGCAACACCGCCCACGCTGCTCTCGGCCCCCCTTGCTGCTGTGCCAGGGTCCAGGCGCCCCTCCCCACCCCACCGCACTCCTGCCCTGAAGCAGGGCAGGAGTGTGAACATCAGAAAGGCTGAGGGGGCCTCAGAAGCAGCACAGGGAATCAAAGGGGAGGGGGCAGTGCTGGTGCCACAGGACAGAGCCTGGAATGGATGGAGGTGACAATCTCCTAAGAGGTTTCCAGGATTCTAAAGGATGGGGACTACTTCCTCGTGGAGGGAGACTGCCTCCTGCAGGCCAACTCAGCGCCCGGCACTACCCATGTCAGCGGGAGAAACAGAGGTACCCCGGGCAATGCAGTCTGAGGGGCCACCCACCCAGAGGCTGCACAAACCCAGGGACCGAACCGGACCCTGTCCTGCAGGCCACTCCCTGGAAAATCGGGATGAACTCAAACGACTTTTCTTCAGTGGTTTAAATCCTCAGAGGAAACAGATCTCAGGTCTGGTAGGAGCCCCTAACCAACCAAGGCCAGCAGAGAAATGCACCTAAACATAATGTTAACCAGACTGACAGAGGAAAAACGATGGACAGGCAGACGGATAACAGCACGGGGCACAGGGGGAACACAGGACAACAAACAAACCGGAAAAGAGGGGAAGCGGCCTTCAGCGTCCTGCCCAAAACAAAACTCCCAGAACTATGCTGTTGTTGCCAAGTAAACCGTAGACTTGTGGCCGAAACTAGCGCAAGGTCGGCAGTGCTGGGCAGCAGCCAGACGCGCTGGTGTCCGGGGCAGAGGAGAAGCTGCTGGGAGCCAGCAGAGGGGGAGCAGAAAAGGAAATAAAGAGCACCATCAGCAACGGTGATGCGGCCACGTCCTCAGCGCCGCTCTCCCCGCTTCGCACACATCGACCCCCTTGATCCTCAGGAGAGTTCTGCGATGCACACCTGCGTGCCCTCTGTCTTACAGAGTTGGAAACTGAGGCACAGGAAGGGTAAGCATCCTGCCCAAGACTCACAGGCAGACATTAGCCATCAGCCTCTGGTGTGTGTGCTGTCGCGTGTCCTCATGCACACGCGTGTCCAGCATGCAGCCACACCAGCGTTCGGGAAATTACCTCGGAGGGCTTCCGATCTTCAGGTCTGGAGCAGGAGCTTCTCCTGTGCTGGGTCCGGGAATTCTGAGACCAAGTGGTCGACAGGCCTAGAGACACAAACGCCCACAGCAGAACGGTGAAAAGTGCAGAAATCACAGTGTCAGCGGGCTTTTCTAACCACACTCAGCAGGCTCACCCCCACGTCCCCCGCCCCGTGAGACCAGCTGGGCCGGAGTTCCCACACAGACAGCCAGGACACGGCCCCTCCGCGCCCAGTGCCCAGCCCAGGGCAGGCCGCCCCCCCCCGCACAGCACGCAGACGGGCAGAGTCCCACCGCCACAGCCTGCACCGCTGAAGTCAAGAGGGTCAGAGTCTCCCACTGCTAAATACAAACTGGAAAACATTTCACTGAGTTCTTAGTAAACTTTCTTAATGCTAAGATGTTTATGCTAAATCCTACGGCCGACCTCAAAACTGTAAAAAGAAGTTTGAAGCAACAAAGCATAAAAACTTTTAGATTTGTCGAACAAGGACGCTCACTCACGCCGATGGCAGAGACAGGTGCTGTGGCCAAATGGCCTTCCACATGCGTCGCCTGCTCTGCTTCTTCCCAAGAAAACCAATGCCGGTCAGCTCTCTGAGCCTTTCTCCCTGAGGCGCCGTAGGCCAGGTGAACGGGGGCGCCCCAGCAGGAGGCTCCCAGCCCCACCCTCGGCGATGATTCTCTTTCCTGATGTCCCCACACTGTGGCCCACACCTCCTGTGTTTCTCCACTCCCCACCCCCGGGTCCTACCCAGCAGGAGCAGGAGATGTCAGGCCCGCACCCTGCACTCACCCCGCACCCCGGCGGCAGGGGCGTGGGCACCACGGGTGGAGAGGCCAACCCCGCAGTTCTCGGAGCGGCCGGCTCAGCACGACAAAACGGGCCCGACATTTCACCCAAACCCATTCTTCCTCTTCTGTTCCCACTGGGAAGAGTATCGCCATTTCTACTTGAAGTCAGAAACCTAACTGTCGCCCCACACTGCTCACTCAGGACACATCCTGTCAGTGGCCGAGCCGTATCGATTCCACGCCCACACCCCCGGCCCCTAGTCTGTCCCCACTCCCACCTCTGCCGCCACATGCTGCCACGCCACCAGTGAAACCACCTGTCACTCAAGCAGGAAGCTCTTATCTATTCCAGAGACTAGGGACACAGAATCAAAGTGCCCTTAAGACCGTGGGGACACTAGGAAATAGAATCTGCCCGTAAGCATGTCATCAGATTTGCGATGGCAGAGACTAAAGGGATCGCCAAGCTCCCCTCTGGCACGGCGCGCGATCGCCAGCTCCGACGCCTGTCAGTGGGTCGATGGGGCGCAGCTGTCGGGCCAGAGCAGAATTAGATCCCTGCAGGCAGCCCAAGAGCCACGCTCAGTAAAGCATTCAGAAAACACTTCTTTAAAAATTGCTGTCTCTTTAGACTCCAACTGAACAAGAGTGTTTCACTCCCACATTGAAAGAAATATTCGGGGCACACTGAGTGAACCCAGCTTGCGGAAGTGCTAAAGCTGGTCATCAGTGGGAAAAGGAAGAGAAAAGCCCAGCTCAGTGCCCGGGGAGGAAGGGACTAGGAAGCTCAGGCCTTCAGACCCGCCCCCCTCACCCCTGGGTCCTGCGGGCCCCTGTCTGGCCAGCCCGGGCTGAAGGGAGCCGGGGAAGCCACTCCGGATGCCGCCCAGAGGCCCTCAGAAGGGAAGACGGTCAGGGCAGAGAGGCACGGTCCTTTCCTACAAGTTGCCACGGGAAGGGCTATAAATGATACGGAAGGAGCCCAGAAACCTAACAGGAATCGTCCCACTGCTACACTTCAAGATGAACCGCCTGGGGTGGAGGCAGCAAGTCCTTCCAGCCAGACACTTTCACAGCCGACGCAGAAACCTCACACTTGCTCTTCCCTGGTTTGCTGGAGACCTGCATGCCTTCCCTTGCCACCCACCAGCCTTCTCCAGGGCAGATGGCAGGGTCCCCAGGGAGCCTGCAGCTCAGCTCCCATGGGCCACAGCTCAAGCGGTGGCATCTCTGAGAAACCGGTCCTCGGGCTGCTCTGACATCCCCAAAAGATGGCGTCTGCACCCCCTTTGCTTCTGAAACCAGAGACCCAAAGGCACAACTACGCATCTGGCATCTGAGAGCATCACTGCCCGGGAGGATCACTGATCCAGCCTGAAACGGTCACTCCTGTTCCTTTTAATCGCCATAATGCATAACAAGGGCAAAAAGTAAAAATTAATCCCACTTTCTAGAAAGGGAGGCTGGGGAGAAAGCTGAGTTTAAAATATCACTGACATGAGAAATGTTCTTAGCTTAATGATATAGAAGCCAAAACCAGAAACTACCCAAACACGCGCCAGCAGACCGAGGGACAAAGCGTGAGTACCCGTGCAGTGGGGTCCGAGCCCACGAACAAGCTTCCGAGGAAGACCCTGCGGACGGTGCTGGGGTCACCGTGTGCAGCGAAGGAAGCCAGCCAGACAGACGGCCCGCAACGTGTTTTCCCACTCAGAGAAAACCCTGAGAAGCGTAAAAGCGGATCCACGGTTGGCGGGGGAAGGCGGGAGGAAAGAGTTACCTTGAGTTTATGATTGTAGACTTGATACAGTCTGACTTTTAATGTGTGCAGAAGGTAAGTGATGATCTTCCACCCCCACCACCAACAAGAGAAAGAAAACGCTCGGTTTTCCTTCACGCAGGTGGTCCGTACAGAGCTGTGACCCTGCGGCCCATCCATCCAGGTGAGAGCGTGGCCGGGGCCAGCGGACCCTTCCATGTCCAGCAGTGGGTCTCCGTTGCTGGTGATCTCCTCCTCCTGATACACATGCTCGCATCGAAAAACCAGGGCAAGCACTGTCAGTGCAAGACAGACGACGACGGACCACACATGGTCCACCCAACTCGGCGCTGCGCGCCCAGCAGACGCTCAGACACGTTCCTAAGAGTGGACGAAGACACAGCGTCGCTGCGGGGACAGCCCTGAGCGAAGACAGCCGCCCCTGCGACTCCAGAACTGGAGGCGGCAGGCGGGGCGGACGTGCCCTCGGGGTGCCGCTCAGCAGACAGGGCTGTGAGCTCAAGGGGGCGAAGCGATGGCACGCGTGAAGGCAGGCGGGGCCACTGCTTCCGATCAGAACGCGCCCACGTCCACACACGCACAGTCCGCAGCGAGAGGCTCGGGCAAGTGCCGGCATCCCCGCCCCAGGACTGCCCTCGGCCACGCTCTCTCTCTCCGGACGCTTCTCCGACGGTCGAGATGCTCCCAGAACGTGACCCAAACAAGAATAATCCGCGTCCCTTTTTAACTGAAAAAAGCTGTCAGGTTGGGTGGGGAAAAAAATAATCAAACCAGAAAGGAAGGGTCTCAAACCCTGAAAGAGCTGGGAGACAGGGATTCCTGCGCAGAAAACGCCTGCCGCGCGCCAGTTCCGAGAAACCCGCGCGGAGACCAGAGTGGGCGGGGCGCATGTGCTTCCGGTCGAGTGCCGGCGTTGAACGGCGGCTGCATTAACAAGGCGACAAGTAAAAGTTTGTTTTGTTTTCTTTTTGTTTCCAGGAGAGGACCTGGGAACTCTAATTCGGTAAGGATGTTTACAATTATTTTATTGATCGCACACAAGATATTATTAGTACATAAAGTTAAGTCCAGTCTAATGACAAATTTAAGCAACTTTAAAAAATTCTCATGCCGTCTGAGTACAATAATTCTGCATTAAATGCTGAAAAGAATGAATGTAAAACAGAAGTGCCTTGTTTTTGCTTTCCATCGCCACCTTTCCATTGAAAAGTTACCAGGGCTCGCTGGCGGCGGCGGCACCGAGGGCGGGCACAGACCTCAGCACACGCGGCCTTCCGACCCCTGCTTTCCGGTGCCGCTAGGCAGAGCTCGAACATATTGCCTCCGAAATATTAAAAATAGCCACGCTGTGCTGCCCTAGATCTGAAGTAATGAAAATCCTCAAGAGCAAACCTCGCCCGTACTGCACGCACCTCCCACACGTAGTAGCTCGTGCACGTGGAGCCCCCCGGCTGCGCAGCGCATGAAGGGCTCGGAAGTTGAAAGGAACAGTGGTCTGGGTGTTCACACCACCACCAAACTCGAACGACAAAAAGACCTGCCACCAGCTAGCGGTACATCTCCCGTGTCTCAGACCTGGCTTCCGGCACTGAAATCATCATGCTGGTGCCTGTGGGAGTGAAACACCAGCTTCCCAGCGCAGGATCCCCAAGTGTGAAGTCCAGCAGGCCAGCCCGCGTCGGCCAGCCCGCGTCAGCCCACCGTGCAGACCTGGGTGTGTTCCTCCCAGGGAAGACTGGCCCTAGGCAAGCTAAGAAGAGACCTGGAAACTCCCATCAGGGAGCCAGCGACATTATGGCGTTACTAGCTTCTTGCTTTAAGACCATGAGAGAAAGCCCTCCAACCCCCCCAGCTCTTCCGTCCCAGCACAGTGAGCAACGTGGTCCAGCTCACCTCCAACTACTAAAACATAGAAGCCTCACACACATTCGAAAAACTGGCCCAGGGCGCCCACACCGGGACCAACACGCGTTTCACAGCCGCCCAGCACTCCTGTGGGGGGCGCCGTGCAAGGGCCAGAGGTTGGTCCGTGTACAGGATCCTTTGCTGGGCCAGTGGCTCCCTGAGCCCAAGAAGATGCCCTGCCCATCAACGTCAAAGTCAAACCACAAGTTGGGTGTGAAAAAGGTCAAAGTTACCGGTGTGCCTTAGGAGACACGGGCACTGTACACAGTCTGCAGCATTCAAGCCCTGAAATTCCCACATTTCAAGACCCCCTATGCAACCCCTCCATATGTCGCCAAATGCAACTCAAGTGGAAAAGGAGCAAATTAAAGGCAGTCAAACAGAAACAGAACTCAGGCAGAGTTGACTTTTATGCAAAAGAGAAACCATCGAAGACATGCATGGAGGTAGCCAAGCACGGCTGGCCAAACAAGAAAACGAACACAAGTTGTCAACAAACGCAAGAGAAACCATTAAGTGCAATGAGACATAAAGGGGGTCCGAAGCAGACAGTATGTTTCACCCACTACAAAGGATGGTCCCTCCACTGCCCGTGAGCTGGAGAGAGCCCAGGAGAACAGTTCCCACGTAACTTCGTGTTCGCGAGCCTGACCTGCACGACCAGGTGCAGAATTAGAAGGTTCGGGTCTGACTCGGCGCTCGTTCCTGCCCATTCGTTACAGCGGAGGTGGAGCCAAGCTGGGCTACAGTTCTGGGTTAGACAGAAGGGTGTCAGGGCTGGCCCGGGTGAGAACACCGGAGACCAGGGAAGCCACACCTGGTTCCAGACCCCCAGCCACACCCGGCTTCCCACAAGGAGGCCGACACAGCCCAGAAACAGAGGACATTCAGCAGGAAAAGGAAACCCTGCTTCCCAACTTTAGGAAAAGCTCTGAAATGTCAGCACACTTCTCTCTCTCTGCGTCTCCGAGAGGTACACTGTATAACCAAAAACCAAAACACCGCTTCCATCTGGTTCCCTTCTAGCTGAAGCCTCCACGTGTTTAAAAAAGTTGCCAAATGAACAGTATTCATTACGTACTATTATTTAATTTTTGTCTTACTTTTATAGGAAAAAAATAAGGATGCTGATCAGAGCTGTTAATTGGCCTGAGTTAACGAATAATATGTAATTGCTGCCAAAAGCAAGAACACTCGATGTCTTAATTAGCCTCTGCAGCTTTATTAAAGATAAAGTAAAATCTCCTTCAGGTTTTGGAAATGCTGAAAATAGCTGGTGGACCCCACGCGCACATCTGCAGAAATTCCCAAGGACCGAGGATCCTGGGCAGGAAGTAAGGGCCCATTTCCCAGGCCACACCCGGGCACGGTGTGGAGCTTGGAGACTGGCTGGGCCACCAGTCCCAGGAGCCCAGCAATTACAGCTGCAGCCTGCAGACACCCCAATGCTACTCCATCTAGGGCAGGGCCCGCCGCCCCCAGGGCCCCGGGAGAAAGGCTTCAGCAGCTACACAGTGGCTGGCTGAGCCTCGCACTGGCATAGAAGCACCCGACTGTCCCCCACTGAAAATGCCACGCTGGTGTTCCTGGACCCGGAGCCAGCAAGCGAGGCGTGGCCGCCGCGGCCCCATGCTGACGTCGGCAGCTCCCTGCTGCACTTGGACATGGCTCTGCCCTGGGCTGGGAGCTGCTGCCAAAATTCTGTCAGGGCTCCGGCTGGAGAAGCCGGGGAGCGGCCACTGCAGACCCAGCCCTCCTTGCCAGCAGGGCTTTCCAAGTGCCCAGACTGGCTGAGGGCGAGCTCAGTTCTGGGGTCCTGACTGCAGGGGGCAGAAGGCACCCCGCAGACCCCCCGGGGCCTCCACCAAAGGAGGCCTGCAGTGCAAATGGGCAGGAAGCAGCCACCCACGGAGTATGTGGGAAGGGGTGTGTTCCATGGCGGGGCGTGTTCCATTGCGGGGCGTGTGCAGGTTCGGGAGGCCAGGTACTGCAAGGTTCTCACCACAGTCACTGTCCACTGTCAATGCCCAACATGGGCCTGGACGGCAAAAGCATCAGTTCGTGCTTTACAGAGAACCAACTGCAGGACCAAGGACGGCCTGCCTGCCGTCCCCTGCAACCAGTGGCCACGTCTAGCTAGGCTAAGGGAGAACCCAGCTCTGGTTACCCACCCCAGACCCTCTGAAAACTAACCTGCACCCTCCACCCCGCACACGGACGTGAGTGTTTCAGGAGGAGGAAGAAAACGGCCCATCACCATAACGGTGACTTTTGATGGACACACTGTTAGTGGAAACTTCGGGCACTCTCTTCCGCCTTCACTTTTAACCAGAGTTGGGGGGAATGCGATTTAGATGAAGCATTTGGTCTACTACGGCTGTTAAGGGCTGAACTGTGTCCCCCAAAATTCCCACATTGAAGCCAGACAGACCCCAGTGCCTCAGAATGTGAGTTATTGGGAGACAGGGTCTTCAAAGGGTGATTATGTTAAGTAAGGTCTTATGGGGACCCTGATCCAAGGTCACAGGTGTCCTCAGAAGGGGAACATTGGGGCCCACAGACACAAGGGTGCCCGTGCACAGAAGACCTCGTGAGGACACGGCAAGCAGGCAGCCAATCTGCAAGCCAAGTAGAGAGGCCTCAGACGGAAAGCAAACCTATGGATGCCTCGATCTTGAACTTGCAGCCTCCAGAGCTGCGAGAACAGAAGCGTCTGTTGTTTAAGCCCCAGTGTGTGACCCTCGTCATGACAGCTCAGCTGACCCACACAGGGCCTCCGGGCACTGAGAAGGACCAAGCGGGCCCAGTCCAGAAACACACTGTCCAAAGTGGTCATCACCAGCCAGCCACCTGTGGCTTTTTAAATTTAAACTTAGAGTTAAAAATTCAGTTCCTCAGTTACACCAGATGACAACATTTCCATCCTATTGGGTAGCTCAAGGCTCCAAGTCTGGGAGAACATTCCGGGAGAATCTTTGCTAGCCCGACTCTCCCAGGGAGGCGGGGGGAAGCGCCAGGGGCAGTGAGCATGAGCCCGCTGCCCAGCGTCAGCGAACACTGCACAGGGCTCCTGGCCTTTCATCGGGCGCATCAGCGCGCAGAGGTGATTCCTCTGATCAACACCGTGCCCAAAGGCAAGAGCGTTTCTAACTGCTGTGGGACGAGACTGCGTGCTCAACAGCAGGCGTCCGCCGAGTCCTGGTAAGTCCTGAGAACACTCAGAGGCACCGAACGGGCAGAAAAACATGTTTCTGCCTCGAGTGGAGAGCCTAGGCAACTATTAGAGTGAAACGGTAGTGAGGGCCCAGAACGCCAAGTGCTAAGAAGCTCAGAAGGCACGGGGAAGGCCCCAACGGGGCGTTTAACGCCTGTGCCCGGGCCCAGACCCTCCACGGTCTCCCTGAAATAAAGGAAAAACCCTCTCTGAGCCCCCACTCCTGTGCCCCTCTTCTTTCCCTCCCCCACTCTCGCCTGCCTGTGCCACAGGGCAGCATCCCCCGCTGTCTGCCCCAGAAGTCCCAGTCCCTCAACTGCTTCCTGATCCGGCCCCAGCTCACCTTACCCATCACCCCAAACACGGACGCTCCTCCCACAGCCTCCAGTCCTACTTCCCACTGCCATGCCCGGGCTCCAACCACAGCACCGTGTGGGAGCGGCTCTCCTGTTTCTGGTCCCCTCCCGCCCAGGACCCTGTGGCTGTCAGTGTGCAGCCCACGGTAGCAAAGCCTTGCTTTCTAATTTGCAGCCTTGAATCTGCTCAAAACTTGGATACGAGGAAACGGAAACAACCCCGTTTGCCTAAAAGCTATTTCATTCCTCAGGGCTGCCCAACAATCGTCTCTGCCCTGGACACCCTCGCTCTGCGCCTGTGGCCCTGCGCTCACACCCACCCATCCGCACGGGGCACGGGGCATCGGGCATCGAGGACCGCTCTCCTGCGGCCCTGAGACCCAAGAGGAGCTGGAGTTTCTATCTACACCCAACACGGAGTTCCTCGAAAGCAGCCCGATGCCTTTGCCACCACCCAGTAAAGCAGGCCTTCTTTCTAGGTTTCCCGAGTTGAATCTGTCATGGAAAACATCGGCTAACTGGCACTCGGGCACGGTGCTGGGTGCAAAATGTCCCGTATCTGAGGGGGCTCTCCGAGGAGCCTGCTGGCTTCTCAACACACAGACGCTGTGTGACATTTACTCTGACTGCCTGCAAGCCAGCTAACTTCTGCTTCTCGGCTGCACGGTGAAAACACGAGGACGCCAGAGCTGGCACTGCACACAGCAGCCGCATCAGCCACAGTCACGGTGGGACCAGCGAGGAGCGCTGACTCGCTGCCCACCCCAAACCTGGACTCGGCGTTTCTGCACCACGCTAGGCAGCCCTCCACCTCTTTCTGTATCGGGCTGCACTGGTTAATAATTAACTGGCTTCGATTAGGTTCCCTTCTCACAGAGTGACCACGAAATGCCATAGGTGATATTTAGGATAAACAGACACCGCACGACTCTCGGAGCTGGGGCATTCATTTCCGGGTAACACCCAGGGAGCCCGAGGAAGGGCCGGGTGCAGTCAGGCCCGCGCGGGGAGGCTGGGTGGCAGGCCTGCAGTATCACACTCCGACGCGCTCCCGCAGGCCCTGGCGTTCGGCGACCTGCCTGATGGGCGGCGGGCCTCGGCTATTTAAAGCATCCCATTAAAAAATCATGTTTCCACCCTGACCCGAACCCTGGCCGGCTCCAAGAACAACAAAGCAGGACTTACTGCCATTGTCGTCAGAGTCCTCGCTGCTGCTGGGAAGGCGACCTCGTTTCATGATCTCCCCGGAAAACAGCAGGCAGCCTGCAAGGCAATGAGACAGCACTTAACCCGCGATGCTAATGCACAGCCATCAAGTGGAGCTTCAGGTGGCAGCCCAAGATTTACACACGCAAAAAGCAAACAATCGGCCTTAAGTAGCACTGCACGGTAAACAGTGAGAAGCCCAGAGATACACAATTAGGTGCAATCATTAACAGAACAGGTTCACCAGCGAGGGGGAGGGGCAGAGAACCAGTAGGTCTCCCAGAGGTGCCAGGTGCCTCTCACTCCTGTGCCACCACCAGGAAAAACCACGGCCACGAAGGACACAGGACACGGCACTTCCTCTACAAACAGGTTCCTATGTTATTGGAGGGGGCACTGAATGTGTGAATATTTACACCGCACTGGGCATGATTTTGCTTCTCAGGCAAATTTTTACTGACAATCCTAAAAGCCAAATAACCTAGATTCTACGAATGAGACCAATGGGGCGGCAGGACTTCGAAGGCCTCCCGTGGCCATCTCCAACCCCCGGCAACTCACAGCGGGACAGGAGAGGGCCAGGCGGGACAGGATGCTGATGCTCACCCCCGCCCCTTACTCCTCAGGAAACTGATGCCCAGCGAGGGGTCGCACAGTGGGCGGGAGCCTCTAGTCCGAATCCGAGTGCCCTACACTTCACCCCAGCTCTTCCCAGGAGTCCAACCTAACAACAAATCAAGAAACCAGCGGTCCAGACACCCAGCGCACCTCGCCAACGCCTGTGAGGCAGCGGGTGGCGACTGGCTTCCGGCGCCGCAGTAAGAGAAAGGCTGCATTTTGGAAGGCGAGAGGGCAAGCGGATGGAGGCTGCACGGCCGGTCAGTGAACTTAGAAAGTTAGGTTCACAGGAACCTTCGCTCAGGGCAGCTCTCCAAACAAACCCAATAAAGCTTTTCCAAATTTCAATTATTGATCACCTTTCACGTACCTTCAGGGCCCTGATCTCACCGCAGATCAATGATTCCAAGTAAGGGAGGAGGGCTTTTTCTAGTCAAAACTACCCACCCAGCCCCTCGGAAGAGCGCACTCCACCCCACCACCGGGAACCACAGCATCAGAACACGGCGCGTGCAGGAGTGTGGACACCGGACGGGTGGAGGGGCACGGTGCAAAACCCAGAGCTCCACACTGAACAGCCTTGGAAAGCCCGGTGGGTGTGGCTCAGTTGTTTGGGCGTCATCCCTCAAACTGAAAGGTCACAGTTCAATTCCCGATCAGGGCACACGCCTGGGTTGCAGGTTGGGGTTCATAGGAGAGGCAACCAATAGATGTTTCTCTCTCACATCGGTGCTTCTCTCTCTCTCTCCCTCCCTTCACCTCTAAAATCAAAATCAAAATAATAAAACTGAGATCAATGGACCTGTAAAACAAGCAGAAAAACGCATCATACAACGCAATCTGCTCCCGCCTGCAAAGCAGACCTATACGATTCGCTCCAATATCCAGGTCCCTAATCTCTAATTCCAGTATCTTACACTTTCTTCCTGAGACACTCACCCAGTTAAGGTTTGTGACTATCTGTTTGCCAACTGATTCTTCAAAGAAACATTACAAGAATTTACCGAGTCAGAGCATGAGTCCTGATCTGGGTCCTGAGCCGTGGGTGGGTGAGGGCTCCGTCCTGGGGGGCGGGTCTCAGTGCTAACCCAGCTTGCACACCCCTTCTGCAGAGCCCCCTCCGCCATGACTAGCACCTGCTGCTGCCCACCACACGGCCTGGGGCAGGCTCCCTGCGGGCGGAACGGCCAGCTCCCCACTTGAAATGCTCTTCCCAGCCCTGTCACCTGTCACATGTGCACCCACTGCTCACAGGGACTCTCCTCCGACCTCCAAGGAGGCAGTGCGAGGGGGAGAGGGAGCAACAGGAGCACTTGTCCCAGGGCCTGCGCTACAAGTGAGTTAAAAAACCACACACACACAAGTGCTGCCAAAAGGAGTTCCTGCGAAGTAACACTGTGGTGCCACCGGACACAGCCAGAGGGTGTGAGAGCTGCGGAGGGGAGGGGAGGGGCTGAGAAGCCCATCAACTACCCCCATCTGCAAACAGGAGAACAGGCGCTCATTGCACACCATCACCGATTCACAGAACTGAACTTTACCGAAAGAGGGGTGCCTGGGAAACGAGGAATGTTTCTGCATCCAAACGCCTTGCTCCTGGCTCTCAAATATGACTCCCAGAGAAAGCATCTACTAGCAGTCACTCAGCAAACAAGGATGCAGGCACCAACCAAAGTGGAACGATGCTTCTCCTCGACACACAAACACTCTCAAGCAAAACTGTGCAAGAGGAGCAAAAACAGCGTTTCCCCCCTAAGGAAGTCTGTCTTCATCCACCCGGGAAGAGCTGGAGCGACGACGCTGTACTGCACTGCTTCAGGGGACCCGGCACAGTGACGGGGTGTGCACTCGGCACAATCCCCCCACCCCCGTGGCTCTAATGTACTTACCCCTTGGTCCGGGGCTGCTTTCTCTCACCTGGGGCTACTCACTATATCAGGAAACCAAAGCACATGTTACTGCCTTTGGGAAACGCAACACGAGGGTTGAACGCCATGAACATCCGTGCAGCAAAAGCCGGAGCAAGAAAGCAGAGGGCTCTCCACGTCCCTCAATGGCTGGTTGGCGCTCGGGCAACAGCTGACTGCTGTCCAGGAGGTAGTGGCATCCGTGACAATAGGTTCAAAGGGCTACTCTCCACCCTCCAGAGGCAGCAGCAAGGAGGTGGACCCCACAGACAGACACGTGAACACCTAATCCACAAGGAGGTGCTAGAGGTAAGTGACTGTCCCTGACCCCTCGCGGCTTCTGGTCTGGTTGAGGACACAGCCAAGTCCACCGGAACTCAGTGTGGGTCATGCCTGACAGCGGTCCCCCGAGGCTCTGCGGGAAGGATTCTGCGCAGAGTCCAGAAGAACAGAGGCGAGGCAGCCGGAAGAGAAGGTACAGCATTTTCGGCAAAGCACTATAATATCTAACAACCTACGTAACCGAGCTTATTACTCTGAGCAGCCTTCGCACTCAGAACCTCTTTGCTCCTTTCTTTACTAACAAGACGCATACCCCTTCTTCCTTGTGACCAGTTGCCAAGGCTGTCCATTCACAACGCAGGACCCCTTCCGTCCCTAACTGCCCCACAGGTTAGTCAGCAACCACCTGCACCCACGCGGCTTGAAGCACCCCCCTTCCCTTCTCCATGTCTACGATTTCTTAGGCTCTCCAATCATTACAACAACTGAACCCTCCCTAGGAGGCGGCTTCATCGAGCTATTCCCTAAACCAGTCTCCCTCCATGTTGCCCAGTGCCAATGGGTCCAGCCAGGACTCAGGCTTCCTGCCATCTGGCCCCTCAGCCCTGCCCGAGCATCTCTCCCAACAAGGCCCGCTTACCTGGGCCGGGCTGGGCCTCTGCCCTTGAGACACCTCCTCGTCCTGTTCTCAGCCCCTGCTACTGTGGCTCCTCTGGCCGGTCGTCCTCACCTCCCTGGGGTGGACAGGGAGCAGCCCAGACGGGGAGGAGCCTGGACAGTGAGGGGGCGTGGCCGCTGCTCAGAGCACCGCCTCCTCAGGAAGCAGGGCCCTCCCCACAAGCTCTCCTTTCTGTCTCATGCAGATAACTCTGCCTCGACCTCTTCTGAGACAGTTAAAGGTAGTGCATCAGCAGCATATGAATCCAGTTCAACTTGCAGGGAGCTGGGTGCCAGAGATCTGGAGACCAAGACACGGCGAACCCACAGGGAGACACAGCAAGCAAATAACTAGACCAGTGACTTCCGTGTGGCCGCTGCTATAAAGGTTACAGGATTAGCATTCAGGGATTACGGTGGGACATGGAATGTGTACATGACGTGGCAAAGTACTCGAAAACCTTGACATTTCGGTTTCCTTGGCCTGAAATTGGTGGGGAACCCAGCATGCCCTGAGCTAGGAGCAGCCTTGAGCTGAAGGAACCCATCCCCAAGGTGGTTCAGGAATCTGGAAGCAAACAAGTCCAGTGACCCGGGTGTGGGCCCAGAGAGGCACGCCTGGTATGTGATTCTAAGTAAGAAAGAATGAGAAATGACCTCAGGGACAAGGAGAGAAGGGCTTTCACAAAAGCGTAAGATGATTAAGAACTTGAGGATATCTATCCAACGTTATTCCTGGAAAAGAGGAACCCGTCTGAGGAACACACACTGTCCAGTTACTGGGATTACTCTCTGCGGTAGAACAGGGGCCATTTGTCAGGCCACAAAACCTACGGCTGTCACAGAATTACACCCTAGTGATTTTAATCAGCTTATGGCTCATACACAGAGAGGCTGGTTTCTTCCTCGAAATATCAATTGTATCCACTATGTTTCCCTTCTTGTTTAAGTTCTAGAAGGTACTCGATGAAAGACCTTCACATACTTCTCCGTGTCTCCCCGAATGCAGTGCCAGGCATTAAAATGCCCTTTGGATGAATGACTGAGTGCCCATACATAAACTGTATCCAGCGCTCACTTGGCTTCACAGACTGTGAGGTGTTTGTTCACTTTAACATCTAACTGACCTTTAACTGGAGTAACTTCCATTACATTATTTTTTTAATTTATTAGTGTCCTTCCATTCTTTGTGAAAGTTAATCTAATACCTAAACGCAGTGGGTTGGCCAAAAAAAAAAAGTTTATAGTTTTATTCCATAAAATAAAACTCCTTTTTTCATTTTCACTGATAACTTTATTGATTTGGATATTTTGAGTATGTCAGCTCTCTCCCGCTATTGGCTTCTAGTGGGTAGAGGCCGGGGGTGCTGCTAAACATCTTCTGATGCCTAAGACAGCCCCACAGCAAAGGGTCATTGACAAAACGTCAATAGTGCCAAGAAACTCTGCAAACTACTTCTGGCATGTTCCACCAGTCACAGCACTTTCTCCATAGACTGCACAAATCTTTTTCTACATTGCAGCTGGGTTTTTACCTTTCTTGAAATAATAAAGCGTAATACTCCGAAAATGTTGCATGTTTTCTTCCATCTTCACTATTAAAATGGTCACACAAAAATTCACCAATTTTGATCAGTTTATTTTTTTAAAAAAATGCATGCTGATATGACAGCTGTCACAATACAATCTAACAAAATTGTTTCAAAAAAAACCAACTAAGCACTACTATAGCCATCATATGGGAAAAAACAAACGATCTTTTTGGCCACCCCAATAGTGTATTTAAAAATGTTAAAGAATGCATTTTCAGGCACTGAGACGGGTCTTCCTTATATAAAAAGTATTTTGTAATAAACTACTTTCTGTTTGCTTGCTAAGTTCACACAATGAGTATTATTTCTAAACACTATGAAAATTCAATTCCTAAGTTATTGATCGTAGTCTACCCACCCCAGTGAAAAGAGATTTACATTTTCTTATTGAGGTCACCTTCTTGTCCCCTACAGGGTATACACTGCCCAATGCTGCTAAGTACCCATATATGATGACCCCATACTTCACAGTAGGAGTTTCCTGGCCCTAAGTGAGTGTGAAGGAAATCCAGCTGGTTTCTCCCTCAGGGGTTTTTTTTGTTGTTGTTTTGTTTTGGTTTTGTTTGGTCTTTAAATTTGAGAGAGGGGAAGAAGGAGAGAGAAAGAAAAAGAAACACACACATCAATTGGTTGTTCCCCTCATTTGTGCATTCACTGGTTGGTTCTTTTATGTTCCCTGACCAGGGATTGAACCCACAACCTAAATGCATGGGGTCGATGTCCTAACCAACTGAGTTACCCAGTCAGGGCCTTATCTCAGTGTTTAAAGCAAACATTCATTGCCTAGATAGGAAGCTTTCAAATTGGCAACATTAATTCACATGCTCTCAGACAGTGTAAAAACACTAACGGGACTATAATTCAAACCCCGATTTCTCACTTTAACCCAAAGGTTGTATCTGCTCAAAAAGGGTCATGTATTTGATTTAACTAACAAACTACTTAGATCTTAAGTGTTAAAGGTTTAACCTTGTCTGAATATTTCAAACCCCCTAAAAAATGGAACTTTCAAAAACGTGTCCTTTGTAATGTCATAAATCAAAATTTCTTTAAAGAAAATGCTGCCCAAGCTATACTGTAAGCCTTTGCAAAGGCGTCACACTTAAAAATATTCAGCTGACAATAGTTTATATTAGCCACAAATAATCGCCTCTTTGAAACAAGAAAAAGATTGTAAGAACTGACCAGAAAATCCTAACTACAATTTTACTTCTATGAACATTACTGACAAAGCCAAGTACTATAATATTAGTTCACTGTAAATTCTTCATATATTATTTTTAAAGTCAGACTTTAGAAGTCAATGAAAGCATTTTTCAAGATTTTAAGGAATTCATAAATTTGAGTGGTTTTAAATGAATCACAAGCAGCAAACGACGGCCAGTTTACAAATACTGCAATCCCTGCTGACGGGCCCTAAAACACTCTCTCAAACCTCTCCCAGGTCTCGGTAATTGCCCACTCAACCTGAGCCAGCAACTGAGGAGCGGCTACCACGCTTCGATCGCTCGTGTTCGGAATGTTATTCTGTTAACGTCCCTTCATAGGGACGTACGGGACTTCACAGCCAGACAGTAACGGCAGTCACGGTGACCGATGACCGTCCTTCAACCTGGAGCTTCCGCCCCTACGTTCAGTTACTCTTTCAGGTTCTCAGAATTCCGTTCTGTTCGGCTGATACGCTCAGATGTGGAAAGATGCCTAAGACGCGGGAAAAAACACAGGCAAACCGCAGGAAACAAAGCCCTGAGCTATTACATAGGCCCATTTATATTTAAAAGGGAGGAGGGAAGAGAGTACATATTCCAATTGCTTGCATAATCATGAAAAATTACTGGAAGATCTTAAAGCCTAACAGTGTCCAATCTCTGAGAAATATGACCAAAATGTTCCAGATGGAATGGGTGGGGAACTTTTACTTCTCTTTAAGACCTTCATAAAATTTTCATCTGTCATCATGATCCTGGACAGTACACTTATAACAGTAAAGATTTAAAATCCAACACCTTTCTTCCCTGCCCCTCACACCATGCAGAGGGCCCCGGGGGCACAGCTTCTTGGCCCGGTGCAGCGCGCCAGGCTGCAGCGGGCAGCCATGGGTACAGCCGGTGTCCCACCTCCTTGGAGATGGGTATCAAAGGCGTGTCCGTGTCTTGCTTCACAGAATGCCTGACGGAACCGTGCAGAAGGAAAAAAAATTGAAACGGTAATAGGATAATGCTATAAAATGCTATTCTCTCCCATTCATTATTAGTTCAAAAGCAAAATTCTTCAAAACGTTAAGAATAGCTAGTAGCAAGTCACTAAAAATGTAGCAATAAGAGTAGAAAAACTAACCCAGACAGGAAAACTAGGGCATAAACTACCTTTATAAACAGTCAACTTCTTATCCATTTCAAGAGCAGTACGATGGACAGAAGGAGACCTGAGCTGGGGTGGTGAACATACAATACAACATACAGAAGATGTATCATAAAATTGTACCAATGTCACCACACAAAAATCCAACTATAAGAATGGTTGTACTATTTTGGGAAAAAAATAAAAATTAAAGAAGCTGTATTCCAGCACCAAACACGCCATTCCCTCCACCCATGAGGTCCCTTTTCCACTCTCCCAGACACTTCAGAATCCTCAGCACACGGTGCTCCCGCTCGGTCAGAATCCACGGGAGAGAGTCCTGCGCCTCTCTGCACACTTTTTTGAGCACTTACTAGGGAAAGGTAAGGTAAGACCAGTCTCTTCAGAATATGTGCAAATGAAGTCTTTCTAAAGCATTTCACTAAAATCAGAAGTTTACGTTCCATTCTGCATTGGGGGCAGTCTCTGAATCCAGTTCTAACTTATGTAACACACACACACACACCTGCAAACAAAAAGTTCATTGAAAAAAATAACACTTAAAAAAAAAACTAAGTGTTAAAAGGAAGTGGTTTCTGAATGAACCAAGTTCAGGGTAAGGATGGGAAAGGCGTCTACAACCCTATTCCACCCTTGGAAGGATAAGTCAATAAATAAATGCAAAGTGTCTACAGGGGAATTTTAAAAGATTTTTAAACGCGCAAACCAGATGTGCTTCTACAGGATATACAAAGCAGCTTCTGCAGAAACCAGGCTCACCCAGCCAGCGACAACCGCACTGCACGCAGCCTGAAGAGCAGCTGTTTTGAGGAACTGTTCCTTGATTACAGCCGGTTGTCAGAGACTATCAGTTACCACTAACAATGTCAAGTCACCAAAAAACTTAAGAGTACTTTTAAAAATAAAACGAGACTCCCAATGTGCGCATGAGAAGACCGAGATGGCTCACTGCACAAAAACTGCATGTACACACCGCCCGCGTTCCGTACACTAAGAAACACTTCCTCGCGAGGCCCAAGTCATGCTGTTACGGCCACAGAAACACAAGACACCACGGGCTGGGAAACGGTCCCTGGGCTGAACGCTGAAGAGGCTCACCCCGTGGATCGCATCCACAGGAAATCCTCTCCAAAGAAGCCCAAGAAGTCCTCATCGCAGCGCCAAAGATCCCTTCAGAGATGATTGAACCTCCCTTTCCGAATTTTGAAGTCAAGCACACGGAGCTCTGGAGAGGCGAAGCAGCAGTGAAGGCGCACAGGCAGGTCTAGGGCAAAGCCAATCCCCGGGCGAAGGCCAGGTCCCAAGGGAGGGCTTTGCCCCCACCCCATGCCTACTGGGGTGTATTAGGAAGCTACCTCAAGGATGCAGGCCATGCCCTGTTATGTTATCAGGGAGCAGACAACAAAAATGTAATCCGTGAGCAACAGTCTGCTGACCTGGAAACAGTCTCCTGGCAAGCTGACAGTGAAGACGGTTGCAAACGCCACGCCACACTGCCCAAGGAGCGCCCCCAAGGTGTGGCTGGAGGAGTGTGTGTGCGAGACGCCCTGAACACTGTCACGGGCGAGTCCCGGAGCAGCAGGCACTACCATCTCTGACCCGTGGGACACGCACACCCTACTTGGAGAGAGGCCGTCTCCCCCTGTAGGGAACCTGTTACACAGCATGTCCCCTTACACAGGGTTCCTCGGCCTGGCCCCCGGGGAGGCTGTGACCACCTGGGTGTGCTTTCTTCCCCACGTTACACACCCTTCTCCTCCAAGGGGATCTTGGAGCCGAAGCATGAAGAGCCACAGTCCTCTTGGACTAGCTAACTCCCCCCACATGCATCAAACCAACACCTGACTTCAGCGCTGATTTCGGGCTCCTACCAGAGGAAGCTGAGCCCCCGCAGGAACAATCTGGTGCCCAGGTCTGTGCTGTGTCCCCCTATAAACCAGAGGGCCCGCCCCTGAGCCAAGAATGGCTTTCTAGTATTGAAACGTTTGGGGTGGGCTGGGGGAGTCAAAAGCGTATTTCATGACACAGAATTCCAATTTCAATGTCTAAATAAAGCTTTACCGGAACACAGTCACGTTTGCTTATTTACCTCTGGCTCTCTGATGGCCTTTGCACTTACAATAGCAACAGACACCACGAGGCCCGCAAAGCCGAAAATATTGACACTTACGGGCCCTTTACAAAAACAGTTTACTGATCCCTGTTATAAATCGACAAGACTGGCAGTACGATGTTTATAAATCAGCGTTACGCGTGTTTAATGACATGTGAATCAATGACCAGGGCCTGGGCCGCTGACAAATGTCATGATGCTTACGAACGGGACACACTCTGTCCTTAGAAGTCCTTGACGGCAGCAGGCAGAAATTGCAAGGGGAAATGAAGGGGGGGAGGGGGTAAGCAACTTAAATAAATAAAGGCCATGTCTAGAAAACCGAGAATTTTTCTCAAAGGAAAACCCCTGAGGCTCCTTCTTTGGGCCAATGTACACTAAGTTATAAAAACTTCTAACAAGCTTCTTATCTTTGATTTTTCAAGCCAATAACCAATAAGCAGAAAAATGACTGCTCAAGACAGGCATTTTAACTACAATTTGTGGTTAATGGTGATATAAAAAGGATCAGAGAGAAATCATTTTTAAAAAGTCACCAAAATTTAAACAACACCAAACTGGAATCCAAAGAAGCACTTAAAAGTATCGCGTGAGTCCCTGAAATGACACGGAGATTTCACCGCCACTCGGTTCAGCGGTGGGGGGAGAGATCCCCCAGGCTTAAACCTGACTTTTAGAAAAGTTACAAGCCACCAGTACTCAGCCCACACTTCTTGAGTGCGTCGTTGTATTTCAATATTGAAATAACTGCTGTTCATGAAGATGACCACGAGTTATCAGGAAACGTTTTAAATCATGTATTGTGTACTTTGAAGCTAAACAAAAGCGAACCGTGCAGCTCAAACTCCAGCCACTTGTGGACCCGGCCAGCTCCCACTCCCTGCCCTGGAGGAGTGAGGAGTAAAGGGAACAGACGCTACTCACTTAATTCTTCAGTTTGGACCCTCACCACTGAAATCTCCCCTTAACGTGAGCCATTTAGACCACTTCTCAGAAGCTGTCACGAAGTTTCAGATTAATATAATCTCCTGTACAGACGTTAAATGATCAATATTAAGACTATATACAGGCAAACTAGGAGTGCTTTCAAAACAAGAGAAAACTGCGCTTTAATTCCTTCAACAAATACGCCCAACAGAACCTAAGGTTTTAAAAATGAACTTACTTCAACTGTCCTCAGTCTCCGTATCCTGTCCCGACTCTACCTGAAGAGCCGAAATCGATGCTGTAAGTGCACGTCCTGGACCGTGGGTCTGGCGTTAACAGGACTCAGAACGGAAACACCCGGTCCCTGCCCCAGCGCCCGGCTTTCCCGGCCACGTCCGGCAACCTGCATCCGTGTTGCTTTCAGGTGAGTCAGGCCATCATTAGTGATCAGTCAAGGTCTAGACTAGACCAGACCACAACACCACCGCCAGGGTCAGGATCAATGACCTCTTAGACTGCATTTTCTCTCAGCTCCAAGATAGAGGGGATCAAGCTAAATTTACAGGCATGAAGCCACTTCCACTGGGAGGGGCAAAGGCCCTCCAGGGCGGCTCTCTGATTCAGCAGGAATGCTGAGAACTTCTGCCATCAGAGCCCACCAGCAGGGAGAACGGACATCCACACCTTCACAATCACAGACCGCCGCCTGTAGTGAGAAGACCACACCAAGGACAGCAGACTTTCGATTAAGTCTCAACTTTCTGAAATATCCCACACTAAAATAATAAACATCCCAACTGTTCAAATTCTGAATACATGATGATCACATAAGCTGCTGCGGTACCTTGAAAATAGAGAAAAGACTCAACACTAAAACTTCCCCCAAAAAACACTTGCTTGAAATTCAAATACCTTCCTAATTAAAGTTCCTACCAAGCTCATGATACCATGTAAGAAACAAACAACTCCAAGCACAGCCACCCCTTTTACCCCCCAAAATTTACGGTATTGTTGGATAAGGTGCCAGTGTTCCAACTTACGGGGTTGGACTGGGAGTGGAGGAGAAAAAGTTTAACACTGATATAACTCAGTGTTTGAACAATCCAGACAAACTTTTTAATGCCAATCCAAATGACAATAAAAAGCAAAGTGCATCAGCTAAGATGCCACACCTTCCTCCAGGGGACACCTCCTTTAGGAGTCCTGTGCAAAAGTGGAGTCTGGAGTGCGAGTTCCGACAGACCACTGACTAACGGCGAGGGTGTGACGGGTGCCCGGGACACTGAAGGAGGGAAGAGCGTCCCTCCTGACTTCCAACCCACGTCTGGAGGCAGAACCGTCAGGCACAGCCTCCTGCTCAGGCGAGCAGGGCGAACTGCCAGACCCAGGCCCGAGTCAGGGCTTGGGGATCTGATGTTTGCTTGCTGTTCCAACCCCTCAACACCGACACTGGTCCTTCTTTTTCCAACAAGCCTGTGGATAAATGCATCTGGCAAATTTCTTTCGAGCAGTATTTTTCAAACAATCTCCAAATCTAAGACTTGCAAATCACAATTTGATTTCCAACTTTTAAAAAAATTCCCATCAGGATCAATTCCAAAGGCTTGCCTCCTCCATGTCAGAGGCTCTGTCAAGGAGTTACTATAGAGTAACATCTACTTATGAAATAAGCAGATGCAATGAACGACCCTCAGCTAGACTGTGTTTTACATGTTTTAGACAAAGCTGCTGTTGTATGTGGGGCCCACCAAGCAAAAATCTATATCCCAGTGACAGAGATGAAAATTTAGGAAGCCAGCTGACGGGGGGTGGGGGGAACTCCTCACAAAACTGTATGTACACTTCGATTTCATTTTAATTAAAACAGGTACACATACGCATAGACAATTATCTGGAAAGTGAGACATCGGTGATCGCTGGGTGGTAGGAATGCATGGTATCTGCCTCTCCGTATCTCCTAAGCGTCAACAATGTGCATGTAACACCACTTCTGTAATAATACTTTAAGCCACCAAGGGCTCCTTAAAGTCAAAAGTCAGTATTTATGAAGTGCCTGCTACAGGTGAGACACATGGAGATCCGCTTTCATTCTCACCGAGTCCCCCCAGTTTTTTCAGTTAATCCCCCGCAAGCCGCTGGGCCGAGCAACAGTCGTTTTCAAATACATTTCCTTCAACTCCAAAGAGTTTCTCTCTCTCTGTTCTCTCAGGCACACTAATAATTTTTCAGTTTTCCCTTTATAGCTACTCTTTCAACCTTGGTAACTAATATAAAACTAAAACACTCCTTTGTAGGCTGAAAATCCGAGACAGGAGGAACTACTACGGTGGGGGAGGGGATCCTTTTAAATGAACTAGCCAGCTTTCCCAAGTTAAAATCTGTGGCAACACACCCAATTTTCCTTACTAGAAAGTGGTGTATGATCTTTCGACGGAAAAAGGTCAAGTTCTACTTGCATGGCAGGCAACACCCTTTATCTCTAGCTAGTGAAAAGATGGAGACATGGGGAAATCTAGCAGAGCTGGAAACTGTATTTGTTCTCCGTGTGGAAATGAGAATGACAGGTCACATGTGCACACTAAAAATTTAAGGAAGAAAGCCAATCAGAAAGTCGTCGGACTTGAAGGTGAGCTGACCCGAGGCTGAAACATTTGGGACGAAGGGCAGTAACAATTCCGGGTTGCAGTTCCGTGGCGGAAAGGGTCACCCACAAGAATGTCCCAGGCATGTCTCCAGCACGTGCTGCCCACTCTGCAAGGACAAGTCATTGCACCGAATGTGTCAGGTACAGTTACACTGAGGGATCCCTTTCTTAACCAAAAGTGATTGAACATCGATTAGCTGTGATTTGATCAAAATGCAACTTCCTGTCGTAATCTCGAACCCTGGGTGGAACACTACCTAAATCAAATCAGCTTTCACAGAAATAATTATCTTTGAATCTTAAAACTAGTTCATTAACTTTGAAAGATATTAGCCTTGAGCTACAAGGAACTAGAGAGCTAGCCTTTCACAGCGGGTTTTCTAAAAAGGAAAAATAGACCACCTCGTAAAAAAAAAAAAACCTCTGGGAAAGAAGCCCCCAAGCATTCCCATTAATGGAAACCTCAGATTCTCCGCCACTTCCCTGAAAACGCAGCTATCTTAAGTCATTCAACCGTACGCATCACTTTACAAAAAGAAATTTTGAATTCCCTCCTGGCCAGGGCAAACGGAGGGCGGCAGACCCTGGTTCCCACCGAGGCGTGGTGCAGCGCCCGCCTCCCGGTTACTAGAAAGCCACAGCTGCTTTTAAACGGTCTCCGGGTGACGGCACATTCCTAACGGGTTTCGAAGGCATGTTTAAATCGCCCGCTTTTTTGTCTGTTCGCTGCCTTCACCGAGCCCCAGCACTGCGGCCGCCCCCAAGCGCCCGGGAGGGGAGCCGGGAGAAGGGAGCCAGGCGGAGGGGCCTGGGGTGGGAATGGGAGCCCTTGCGGGAGGCGGAGCCGGCGCGGCGGGCTGGGGGCGACACGGGGTGGAGGTGCGGCCGCCGCCCCGCATGCGGAGCTCACCGTGCTGCGCCCGCCAGCAGGGGTGCGTGTAGGGCCGCGGCGCCCCTCCTCCCACCCTCCCTCTCCGTCTCCCTCCCGAAGCAACAGAAACAACAGCAGCGGAGGAGGGGAAAGTAACTCCCGGCACCCCCACCGGAATTAGCCCGGGTGCAGTGATGACACCTTCTCGTGGTGCAACCGAGCACCGCTCGCTCCGCAGCGGCGTGCCCGCCGCCCCCCCATTCGAAAGTGGCCACCCCCACCCCGCGGCTGCCGCCGCCGCTCCCGCCCCGCCGCCGCCGCCAGCTGCACCAATCCGCTCGGCCCCAGTGGCAAATCAAACGCTCCCTCGCGTCCAGAAGCCACTTGCGCCGCTGGAAACGGCTGCGCCGGCCCCCTCCCCGAGTTCCTCCGGGCGGCACCTCAGGGCTGGGGCGGGCGCTCGGCGAGAACGCCTGCGAGGTGGGAGCGGCGGCGAGCAGCCCCGAGCGGGCTCGGCTCCTGCTCCCGCTCCCGCCCCCAGACAGTTCTGGAAACTGTGGATCACCTCTGTCACAGGAAGCCATCCGGCGAGGAAGGCGGCGCGGAACCAACAAACAAACGCCTGCGGCCGCCCGCCGGAATCGGCGCGGGGACAGCGACGGGCTGCAGGCCGTTCCCCAGGCGGGGTGCGGCGGTCGCCCCCGCGGCAGGGGCTTTGTGCGGGGCTCCAGCGGCGCGGGCGCGGCGGGCAGGGCGTCCCCGCCTCCAGAGCCCCCCACCCCGGCCTCCGCAGCGCTGCTGGGACCGTTAGGTGACGCTCGGACTGCGGCCGAGAAAGCAGCGCCTCGGCTGCCGCCCGCCCCCATTTCCATACGGAGCCGCCTCTCCTCCAATGCCAGAGGCGGGCTCCAAAAGTTGGCCCCGGGGCCACCCAGCACCTGCCCACGTGCCGCGGAGGCTCTCTCCCGGGTCTCCCCCGTCCCCTTCCCCCCGCCGCCCTCGGCCGCCAGGTCACCTATTACCGGTGGGAGGGGAGACAGACTGCTATTTAAACGCCCGCGGAAGTTGAGGCACCCCCTCTGGCGGGTGCAGTGCACCTGCCTCCCGCCGCCGCGCTCCGCCACTTTGAGCAGCAGCCGCGTCCTCGGCCCCGCCTCCTACCCGCAGGCGGGCGGGGGGAGCGGGAAGGAGGTGGAAGGGATCGAATTTCTCCAGCAAATGGGACCGTTCCGACAGGATTCGGTTCCCCGGTCAACATTCCACATTCCATCTCTTTCCCGCATTTGCAAGCCAGGGCCAACAACCCGGAAAGCCTGCTGGCTGCCGAACAACAGCCCCCAACTCACAAACACACACTCACTGGCACAGGACACGTGCACTAAAGGGCTTTGCAACTTGCAGTCCCGGGGTACACACAGCACATTCATTGAAGGCATCGAAGAGCAAGCGACCCCACCCCCACAATTTGCAGATGGTGCCAAAGGTTGCAATTCGCAATCCGTTTTAAGTTCATGGTTAATCGGTACTTTGCTCTAGCAATGCAACTCCTTCCTAATTTCACCGATGAAGGGTTTTACACTTTACAGGCAGTCTCGCTGTAAGTAAAAGATCTGATCATTGGAAACCCAATTTGGAAAAAATCTAATTGCTAAGCTGTCCCTCCACCCCCTGTTCATTGCCCTTGAATTGATGCAATGAATATTTTGGACATGTGGTGACGCGGTGACAAGAGCTGGGGCTGCGGCCACCCTACACAATGTACCTATACACACACACCTATATTTAAACAAATATAGTCGTCCCTCTCCCTCTGCGGTCACACACACTCTGGATTCATATATGTATGCGAACCTGCGTTCTGCCATTGCCATCTGTCTACCAAGTTGCTACTATGCTTTCCACTTTCATGCAGCCTAATGCACTTTGGGCCAACTAAACTCGGCTTCTGCTCCCAAACACGTTTAATTGATGTTTCACCTGAAAACCACATGTTTTTTCGCAAATCCAAGAGAAGAAAAAGCACTTAAGTCTTCAGCCCCCCAAAATTGAAAAACAATCATAATAAAACTTACTGATCCAACATAAATCAATTCTCAGGCTCCAAAAATCATCCTCTCCTCCTCCTCCTCCTCCTCTGGCCCCCGCCCCGGCAATGGCCAAGTTACTGGTGGGATAGTAAGGCTGCGCTCGGCGGCTGCCTGCCCTCCCTCCTCGCTACATATCGAGAACCCAATCTTTTGGCGCCATATTAATGACGTACTATATTATTTCCACTAGGCAGCGACCTTCGGCATTAAATTACTCCCGAGAACTCCCGAGCAAAGCAACAAAACCATCAAATATGGCTGAGCCTCTCGGCTCGTCCTGCAGCCGCCGCCACGGCCGCCGCCGCCACGGGATCGGGACGCGCACACAGACCCACGCGCGGACACACGCGCGGCGCGTTCCCCGCCCCCCCACCGTGGCCCGCGCGCGTACCTGCTCCGGAGGGGTTCGGCCGAGGCGCTGGATTCCGCGCTGCATGAGTTCGGGCCGCGACGGGCGGGCAGGCCGGGAGCCGGGCGGGCCCCTGCGTCCGCTGGCGCGCACACACCCGGCACTCGCGCAGGGAGGCACTCTCGGACGGGCGTTTGGCTTGTTATGGAGGAACGACTGTGTGAATCAAACTCATTTCTGGGTCACTGCTGCCACAGGGGGGAGCACTTTAATCCCCTGCCAAAACGAGAGGGTGGGGACAGGAGGGCGGAGGGAGCGCGCCCAGAGCCCACGGCGCAGGGGGCTCAGTCCCTCGTTAACTCTTCCCGGTCCTCGCTGCCGGCTCCCCCTGCAACCACGGGGGCTGGTAGTGCTTAGCTTTGAGAATCTCTTCTTTCATCTCCCTTGTGAGGCTAGAAAGTCTTGAGGTTTCTCCCTGGGGGGAGGTGGGCTTTTACATTATCCCCTTCGAACTGTCCCAGTTCCAACTCTTGTATGACGTCACTGCACCCAGACATGGATTCTTGCAAATTAGTCTAAAATTGTGTAAATAAAAGCGTGGCTTTAGGGCGTATAATTTGGGTGAAAGGTTTTACGTTTAGACTGAATGTCAAAATAAATAGCTCTTCTGTAGTAACAGGTTTAGGGAGTTGCAAATTAGAACAACATTTTAAAAAGAACCCAATTTGGGAGGTGGAACACGTCTTTACCTAAATTAGTATCAAACTGATCATTGCAAATGAGCATTTATTCATTAGAAGACAGTGATTATTTATAAACTGACAACACCTTTCTGTTACACATATCACACAGCTGGACAATGCCTTCCAAACATGAGAACTGAGCCCAATGCTAAAACTGGAGTTGCAGGCTAATACAACAACATAAGTCATCAGAGATTCATTTGGGGGTATCTGTGTGTAAAAATGACTCGTTACTGATTTTCCACAGAATACAAACTTGCTTTTTCATGGGAAGGTTAACATATTTCTTTCATGGACCCCACCAAAGAAATAAAAGTGCATGTGATACTCAGCTTCAAAAAGAAAGACCTGGGAAAGACCTTTAGCAGATTACTGAAACTCCCATTCAGTACATAGATGCACTGATCACCAATTACAAAATGTAGTGTAGAACCCAAAGGCATTGGATGAATTCTTCTGAACATACCAGGTTTGACTTCACACGGTCAAATACCAACCCATCCCCCCACATTAAGAACATACAATCTTATAAACACAGCAAAGCAAAACTAATTGAGCCTTTCCATTATTTTTCAGAAAATAAAGTAAGCCAAAGGAAATCTGAAGTAGACAGGAACTGTTTCACTAACAAAGAGTACAAAGACACCACCACATTGGCCCTATTCATTTCGTATGCTCATTTAATCTTGTTCAAAGAGATCACAGAAGTAAAGCACTCTGCTACCAATATTACTATTATTAGCATTGCATTGCAGTTGTTATTTTCATTGGTTCACCTTACACATGCTCCACGGAGAAGCAAAATGCACAGGCTCACAGCCAGCCAGACTCTGCCCTGGACCTGGCCCTACCGGTTATCAGCGAGTGTCTGTAGGGCAGATGACAGAACTCGGGGCCTCAGTTTCTTCATAAGTAATAAGATGAGGTTAACAGCCCCCCACAAAAGGTTATTAAAAGGAATGAGATAACCCCATAAAAGTGCTCAGCAGGAGGTCATTGGTTCCCTCCCCCATCCCTCCTGTATCTTTTTCTTGGTCTTCTCTCCATGGAAGACTGCAATTTCTGAATTCCAGCCAGACTTACAATACTTCGCTGATTTCCCCTAAAAAAATTTTTTAAGTCACACTTCCCATTTCCCATTTTACTTGTTTTTTCTACCCCCCCCCAATACATCAGGCAACAAAATCAAAGCAGTGAATAAATGAATGAGAACGATGAAGAGGTACAATGGCAGACAAACTTCCCACGCGGATACACTGGCCAGCAGCAGCAAAGGACCCCGAACATCCTTTCAGGTATGCCCATTCTCCAGAGTAGCGACGGTGGGGGCTAGTCACGTGCTATAAATAACCGTGGACCAGAAGTCGGGGGACTCCCATCGACTCACACTAAGACCCTGGACAAATCTCTTTGGGCCTTGGTTTCCCCACTGAGATGACAGACAAGATCAAATCTAACTCCTAATTTCTGATTGCTCTTCTAAAGTAAATAATTACTTTACAAAGTAATTATTTGAAGAAATGGAGGACAACTTGAGTGGGGAAGGAACACGTTATTATCGTTAGTGATTAGCTGTTGACATTTGTTAAATGGCAGGTATCTTTTGCCATCGGACCCCCGAGGAAACTTTATACAGCCTATCTCTAAAGCGGGGACGGCAGTGGCACAGTGTGCCTTGTGGCAGCACAGGTAGCACATTCTAGAACAAGAAGTCCTACGCTGAGCATGAGTAAACCAAGCTTCCGGTTCCACTCTGTCCGTCACTATCTCGTCTACCAAATCACTGAGGGTCACCGTTTCCTGGTCTCTCCATTGGTTCTGTGAGCTCACACTTTATTATCAGAAATGAAAGGGTACCCAAGAAAATAGCTACAAAGTAGTCATTGGAGTTGAAATAATAAGATTCTAGTCTTTTCTGATTCGCTCAATGTTCTTGGTGATAATTACAATTCTATTATATCACCAGATAAATACAATTCTATATATCCCTTACATTTTGCTATGGTCATGCAGTTTAATTATTTTCTTTCATGATAATGGATTTTTATGGAATAAAAATTTGGATATTCATATTTCTGGGTGTGAAACCATACATAATTATAGCTATAAATGTTTACTTGGTCATTTCCTTTGTGTCTATCCTGCAGGTAATTATAAAGCCTTGACGAGAAATTCCAAATTGGTTATATTTGAAGTGAAGTAGATTCATATGTTAAAGTACTATATACCGCATTCCTTTAGAGAAATGAGCAAGAAATTCTTACTGACAAATACCATTGCCAGTTGGTATATATTACTTCGCATAGAATTTTTATTGTACAAGCACTCTCCTGGAAAAAATGGGTCTTGCTCTAAAACTTTACTTGTATTTTGATTGGAACTTTGAATGTATGCCCCAAATAAACCTTGTTATAAAGAGGGCTTAGGTTGTCAAGTAATTAAAATAAAACAGTAATTTTAATAATTAAATGGCAGAAAAGAGTAACTTTTCATTAACTTTTTGGAATGACATTACAATCCTATTATTATTGCATTGGGTGGGAGGGGACCTACTTCAAGGATGGACATGTGGGCATACTCTGAACAAGAAAAGTTGGGAACCATGTCCAGCCTGTGCCTGACCCTGAGGAGAAGAAACAGAAAGCTGAGGGTGAGCGATCAGGACCAGAGCTTCCTGTCCAACCAGTCGGTTAGGTCAGGGATCCTGACAGCCAGGCAGGCGGTGACAACATTCGGTAGGAGTGACTGAGGCCAGTACCCGAGACACTTCTCTGTTGGTGCAGTTCTGACAGCACCAACTAAATTACGTCCTGCTGGAGGTGCTTCCTCCTTTCCTCCCCTTCTTTTGTCTGCTTTTGATTTTGGTTGTTTTAGTTTTGCTGCTTTTCAGACTTTTAGCACAAGTGGAGATATCAGAGAAACAAGTCTGACGGGGGGACAGGAGGGTAGATAATTCACTTCAACCAGATGGGCATGGCCAGCACATCTGACACCCGAGGAGGTTCAAATAGGAAAAGGTGTGCCCTCATCTTGAAAAGAAAACATGGCAATAGAGAGAATGTTGAAAATTTAGAAAGGTGAAAGAAGGTAATAAAACTCACCTATTATAAATATTCAGATATATGTTCAGTCCTCTTTCTAGGAATTTTAATAAAATTGGAATGATGTCACATGTTCCACTTTACAATCTTCCTTTACACTTACGTCTTTCATTATTTTCATTTCAGTATTGTACTTTTTGAATTAAAAAAATTTTTTTTAACGTCCGGGCCTTTGGCTGCTTGCACACCTTACCTTCGTTTGCAGGCCCCTCAAACACGCACGCTCAAAGCTGCTTGCTGGACCATGTCAATGCTTGGAAAGTTCGCCATCTTTAATGGCAAATTGAAGTCTCTCATTTCATGACCTCTGAGACTCCCAAAGGCTACGCCTCTCCCGCGACCCTTCCTTTGACCTGAACAGCACTCCGATCTACCCCTTCAGTCTTCTCTTCTTACTAGATGCAGAGTGGGGCGGGGAGGGGGGGACTCCAAATGGGATCTCCAGGAGCAGCACCAAGAGCCTGTTGGAGATGAACTGTTTCCAGCCCCACCCCTGACCTCCTGGATCGGAATGGGGGACCCGGCCACCTGTGTTTTAGCAGGCCCTCCAGGGAGTTCTGACCTGTACTCACATTTGAGGACCCCTCAGGGAGACTGTGCCTCTACCCACCACGCTGATGCACGGGGCCAGGCACCAGACAAGGTGGCAAGCACACCTATCTATCCTCTGCCCATAGGCCCGTCAAAATATGAGCAAGTGATTACCGTAAAGCACGGGGTCTGGAGGAAGTGAACACATGGACCCCCCTCTCATGTGTGCGCAGTGGGAGGAGGGGGGTCAGGGAACACGTCTCAGAATGAGTGACCCTAAGGGAACCCTGAAGGATTATAGATGTTGGCCAGGTGAGCCAGTGGGGGTCAGGGAACCACGTGTTGGGTTTTGGCTTTTGGTTTTGTTTTTTATAAAAACTCTGGCTGCTGCGTGTAGACTAGATTTGGGGGGTGGGGGTGACACGCAGGTAGGGTGGCTTCCGTGGTGACCAGGTGAGAGGGGAGGGCCTCGGCCACAGTCACTGGCTACGGGTGGACACAGCGGGCACACCAGCCTGCGACAGAGGCAGGGCCGACTCAGCCCAGCCCGTCAGAGGCCTTCTCCGCGGATCCAGGGAGTGGTGGGAGCTCCTTCCCCCAGCCAGCCAGTCAGGGGCTTCTCTGGGACAGCTCAGGGGGGCTCCCCCTAAGTAGAGGCCATCGCGTGGGCAGAGTAGCATCTAGGGGACCAAACCCAAGTGCCGCTGGGCAGTAAAGAAGACGGCCCTGTCTTTTTGGCCCCGTCTCACTCGAGCGGCCCAGCCCGCACAGCATGTCCGTCCGCAACCCCCGCGGAGGCCTGCACGTAGAAGTACTAATCATTCAAGGAATCTAACCTGCAGCCTGGGAATGACTGAGACAATCTCCCTGCTGGAAACTGCTTCCCCTGGGAGATAAGAAAGGTATGCACAAAAGTAATGATTGTTTATCAAAAGATTTACAGGAACCTGTGACTGGGACCATGGCAACTGGAATTTGTTGACCAAAAGCAAAGGAGTTTCGCCATCCCCCTGGAACATTGGCTAAGATCCAGGTGTCTGTGGTCACCAGTCACCTCCTGACCTCAAACCCTTCCCATTCCCCTTTCTGCTAATCTAAAGGAGCCTGAATTTCATACTTTCTCGAGATGGTTCTTCAGAACGCTAGCATGCCATCTTCTTGGCTTGCTGGCTTTCTGAATAAAGTCGCCTTCTTTGCCCCAACTCCTCACTTGACTTACTGCCTGGTGAGCAGTGTGAGATTTCCCTCCAAGCCCTGAGGCCACTTGCAGAGCGGACGCTCAGGCCCCAGGGCCCGAGCCCCGATCAGCCTGGGGCCCACAGGCTCCTTCTCCTCCAGGTGTCCCAGGCCTGGATCCATCCTAGGCCCCTCCTCCTCCCCGCTCATTGCTACCCCAACGTCTTTATCCCTCCACAGGAAAGCTCCATTTTCCCCTTCCACAAAACACCTTAATGGCCCATTATAATCTGAGCCCACATCATTAGCAAATGAAAAACTGACTTCTTAGCTCTGAGACTGAGAGAGCCGGGTGCTGGGGGCTGGGGTGGGGGAAAGGAAGCAGGAGGGAGGTCTCCCCACCATGGTTTAGTTCCAGTACAAATGAAGCAAAGAAAGGGAGGAAAAAGCAAGCAGTTTCTGTGTTAGAATTTCTTAATAATGCATTTTCGCCTGTCCTGGGGCATGTTGAGTTGTGGACAAGACTTGATGGACTGGAGGTCAGAGGTGAGGAAGAAGTTGGAATGAAAGGTGACTCCAGCTGGATTCCTTCATTGGCTCAGAAGGCATTCACTGAGCTCTGAGCCAAGGAGATCCCTGCCCTCCCGCAGTGGAGGAAGAGAAATGGAGGGGAGATACTGGTGAGTTTGACTTGAGAAGACCCCCAACTGCAGATGTCCAGAAGGCGGGCGGGGAAGGCTGGTTTATAGCTCGGAGAGGAACTGAGGCCTGGGAGTGGCTGAGATCAATTGGAAGTGTCTACCAAGTAGGAAACCGAGCCTAGGCTGGAAACCGAGGGGCTGTGTTTAAAGGATGGGCAGAGGAAGCTGCTGCAAAGCTTCGATGGTTTCATGGAGGGCAGTCCAGACTAATCGAAACATGTTAGCCTCCTTCATGCCCAAAACAGGACTTCTGAGCCCCACTGCAGAAAACCACACACTTATCAAACCCCCAAAGTATTCACCCTCGGGCATGTCCTGAAGTCACTATTTCGCCAGTCAGCTCAGCCTCTCATTGTGCTCGTGATCCTTCTCAGAGTTTCCTTGTGGTCCTCAGTCTGCCATCCCAAGGCCTTCTTCAGCATGTTCCGAAGACTCCTGTATCACAGGAGTGACAGAGGCCGCTACACGGGACTGGCTTTGACCTTGCACCACCAAACCTGCGGACCGCCCTCCCCGCAGGCTCACCCTACCCCTTCTTTCCTATCTCGATGGCTGAGAGGTGACCTTCCACCCAGGCTCAGGATCCCCTACGCCTGACCCACTCTCTCTGGTCCCTAACTCAGGAATAGCCCTTCTTTTAGGAGGGGCCCCCTCCTGCTCCTGAGTCCTTCCCGAACACACTTAAGTACGCTGACGTCTCCCACTGAGAAGAAAGGCTTTCCGAGCTCTCTTCTCCCTTCCTCTCTGCAGCCTCACTTGTTGAAAGAAGGCTCCGCACTCGCTCCTGAGCCCACCGCATCCTGAGTGAAGCCCCCAAACATCCCAGAGAGACAGCTCTGGCCAAGGTCACCGCTGACATTCTCAGTGCTAAATCCAGAGGTCGCCTCCCACAGGCATGTGACACGGTGGTCCCCTCAAGCCCTGGCTTCCGCCACCCCAACAGTCTCGGCTTCCTCTCCTACCTCTCTGGCCTCTTCTTACTCTCGAGGGTTTTTCTTTCTCTTTTGTTAGGGCAAGGCCTGAAACAAATTGTTTTTGAGTACCTGAGGAGAAGCTCTTTGAAAAAAATAATCAAATGAAAGAGTAATTTTGGTTGAGACATTTTATCAGGAAAAAAAAAAAAGAATGGTTCACCACCCATGTTTAGAAGGGAATTTGAAAAACGAACATCTGGTTAAAGATTATTAGGCTAGTCAATCAGCTGGATGGGTAACCCTAGCTTCCCAGAAGGAGTTCTCGGGCTTATTAAAGTCTGTCAGAAAACTGTTCGCGCACTTTATCAGGAATGCTAATTGCTTCCCAGAAGGAGTTGTGAATTACATCACACCGAAACACGCCGTCCCAGACCAGGTTCCAGTCGGTTTCTCTCTCCCTTTCAGTCTCCCAACGCTGGTTTTCCGCAGGGTTCTGTCCTCCGCCCTCCGCTCTTCTCCTTCTCCGTGTGTCTCTCCGTGATCGCTTCTGCTCTCAAGACGGCCCCCCAGTGCCCGTCTGTCTACGCAGCCGGGTCACACCTATGTCAGGTGTGCATCTGATCAGGCGTGCATCTACCCAGCAGCGTCCTGATCACCCCACTGCGCCTCCCACGGGCAGCTGGAACTCAGCGTGTCCCAGACCGAACTCAATTTCCCGCCCACTCTGCGCCTCCTCATCTGTCCCAGATCTCAGTTCGTGCTGCACCGGACACAATGCCAATCCGGGAACCAAAACACTGTCCCGGACACTCGCTTTTCCTTGACACCTCCCCGGCCGCCACCGCCGCCAGTCCAACCCTGAGTCCAGGCCTCGCCTTCATCGGGGCCCCTCTGTCCACCGCACCCCACTGTTATCATCGCCACAGCGACCCAGCTGCGGCCTGACCGGTCTGCTGGCCTCCAGTCCTGCCTCCCTCTAGTTCGTTCCCTCCCTGCTCAGCAGTCAGTGTGCCAAAGCGAAAATAGGATCAGGCCATTCACACTTACGGCCCTGAGTTGCCATTCTTCCCGGTTTACTCTCACGGACAGAGCGTGTCATCAGACTAACCCTCGAGGACCTCCGCGTCCCATTCCCTACTCAGCTGCTCTGGCTTTCGTTCCGCGCTCCCCCAGACCCCCAGCACGTGGCCTCTCCCATTTTTCCCTGGGGTAGCCCTTCCGAACCTTTGAGAGTGCTGTCCCTAAGCTTGGGTCGCTCTCCCCTATCCACAACCCTCTTCGGCTCTAACTCACTCAAGTTCTACCGCACAGCCCTACCCTACCGGCCTCCTGTCCGCCCTTCTCTAAGGTCTCACGAACTCAGTACCATCGCTGTCACCTCTCTCTCTGCTCGGGAAGCTTAGGTAGCCGCCCTCACTTGACTCTGGGATTGAGGGCCTGTGTCAGCTGGGTTCCCCGCTGCGTTCCTAGTGCTGGACCTAACGATTGGTAGGCAGATAATACGAGTTCTGACTGTGATGAATGAATGCCCATTGTATGCACGTAATTAAATAGTCTCCAAAATACTATTTAAAACACAGATTATAACTTTCATTTTTATTTGCTATGTTGAAAGTAATAAATGTGATGTTTTAGAGAAGCCAAAATCAAAACCAAAGTCACCAAAAAAACTACTACACAAAGAAAATCACCACTAAAATTTTGGTGCATATATTTTGTCTTTTATATACTTAGGTGTGTCTCTATATACATACTTTTTAAAAAAAATGGTATCATACTCTGATTCTATTTTGCGACAACATTTGAATTTAATTTATCCATATAGTTGGGCTTTTAGGTTGTTCCTGTTTTCCATAAAGAGTCCTTTAGTGAATATCCTTATAGCTGTGTAATCTATGATTAGGAAAATAAACATTTATTGACAGGACAATATTTTACCATATAAATGCACTTTGCATGATTCCCGATTTTTCATTGTTTCCATTTTAGGTTTTCTAAATCCTACATGTAGAGTAAGGCTGCGAGAAATGTTCCTATACACAAATTTTATTCAAGTATCTGACCATTACTTGGATAGAATCTGAAAGAGGCTTCTCTGAAAGGGCCAAAGGGTTTAAGGCTCTGGACTCTCTTTTGCCAAATGGCTTTCTACAAAACTGGCTATGACGGAGACCCCGCTGTCAGTACCTGGGGGCTTGAGGCACCCTTGCCACCCACCCGCTGGACTCCACGGTGGGCTAGGACCGGCCTTCAAGGAGCTACGCGGTTGGGGAGGTGCACAGTACTCCTCTGCGACCATAAAGGAACGTGACCTCACAGACGAATGCCACAGTGATGTGGAGAAAGGAGATTCTCTCAAGATGAGGAGTGGTAATGAGGAAGAAATGGGCCCAAGGGAAGGAGGCTCTTCAGGTGAGGAAGGTGCCTGGGGAGGGGAAGGATGGGGGCCTAAGGTTACTGAATGTTTTCTGGGTATGTGCCAGGCATCGAGCTAAGCATTTTACACGTAGTATCTCATCTACTTCCAACCACAGTCCTGAGAAATAGGATTACTACTATTTTCATCCGGACGTGAATGATGTGGAACATAAATGTCTGGAGGGGTTACCTAACCTGTAAAGACCAGGACGCTTCTGAGAGGGGGCACAGGGGTTTGAGCCAAGAGTGTGGCTCTGGCACTCAGGCTTGTAGGTGCCTCATCCAGCCGCCTCGTTGCAAAGCCAGACCGTGGACCGAAGTGGTGACTGTACCCAGGACGTGGGTTCCCTGGCCTGAGCTAGAGCTGGCGCTGTGACGATGCTTGAGACGGAAAGTGAGGGCAGAAGGAACTCTGCATGCGGAGGGTCACTTCAGACGGCCAAGGCCCAGATAGCTAATTAAAAGTATGTGGCCATGACTTCAACATAAAATGTCAAACGAGAAAACTTTTAAGAAAAAAATCATAATCTTTTTCAAAGACAACACCAACAGAACAATCCATAAAAGGAAAAAATGGTACTGGATCTCCCAGAAGTAAAAAATTTCTCTCCAAAGACCGTGGTAAGAGGATGAAAACATCAAGCTGCAGACCGGGAGAAAATATCTGTGAGCCACATACCCAACAAAGAACTGGGATGTGGAATAGATGGAGAATACGCAGAGCTCAACAATTAAAAAATTGTAACAATTCACTCAGGAAACGGGCAAAGAACATGAACACGTTTCCCAGAGAGGATATGCAGATGGCAAATAAGCACACGAAAAAATGTTCAACCTCATTTAGCCATCAGGAAGCTGATGCAGACTTAAGCCACAATGAGAAGTTACCACGCTGCTGTCGGACCGGCTAGAGTGAAGCAGAGCAGCACCGTCCAGTGTCGGCGAGGACGTGAAGGCACCGCTTCGCTCGGGCGTGGCTGGGGGAGCGTAGAACGGACGAGCCGCTCTTGAAAACAGTTTGGTAGTTTCTTATAAAACTAGACACGCAACTACCACGAGACCCAGCAATTGCACTCTTGGGCATTTATCCTCGAGAAATGAAAACTTATGTTCACATAAAAGCCTGTACGCAAATGTTCATAGCAGCTTTCCTCCTAACAGCCAAGAACTGGAAACAACCCAGATGTCCTTCAATGGGCGGATAGTAAACAAACTGTAGTACATCCATACCATGAAGCAGTGCTCAGCAATGGCAAACCAAAAAGAAAGGAAGAAAGAACTTAATACCTACACAAAACTCCAGGCGTTTATGCTGAGAAAAAAAAAAGCCATACGAAAAGGTCGTGTGCTGTATCATTCCATTAAATGACATTCTTGAAACGACAGAGTTATGGAAACGGAGACTAGATTAGCAGTTAGGGATAAAGCGGGACCAGGGAAGGAGGAAAGCGTGTGTAACTGTACAAGGGCAACACGAGGAATCCTGTGGAAATGTTATGCGTCTTGGCTTTATCCATGCCAATGATATCTATTTGTATATGAATGCATCATACAACGATACCGTACGAGAGTTTTGCAAAATACTACTATTGGTGAAACTGGGTAAAGAGTATACGAGATCTCTCACTATTACGTCATGTAACTGCATGTCTTCGTTTGTCTCAAAATGAAAAGTTTAGTTTAAAAAATATATAGCCAATTACAAGAGCCAAAAAACGTACACACTAATGTATTCCTAGAGAGTTATCTAAAAGGTAGAGGAACTTCCCCATGTCATTCAACAGAGCCACGCAAACGCAAACCCCACTGGGCCCCAAGGTTATGCTGATGCTACACTAGCTGCAGACTGCTGCTCGGCTGCAGGGAGGCCCGGCATTTCGGCACCAGCGGCGCCGACGGATGAGCAAGGCTGCAGACGTAGGAAGAAGGACATCGTAAAGAGAGAAAAACAGAGTGGTTCTTCCTAGAGCCCTTTATAAATGTTCTCTGTCACCTGGTTTTCTGCTTTCTGCCCAAACGGCTGAAAGGAATAAACAACCGTGCCCTTTCTATGGTACAATAAACACTCACCGGGGCTCTGAGGGCAGGGGAAGAATCTAAATCTTGCCTCACATCAGCCACATCTTACCTAACTAAGCTCTCGTCTGTATCTCTCCCCTCCACACCCAAGGTTCCACCCTGGGTGCTGTGGGGCCCCGCCCTCGAAGAATCCCATTCCCTCCCCCAGCAGTCCCACCACCCAGAACACAGAACAGAGCATCTGACACATCACCCCTGACCTCTGCCGTCGCGGGTCGGGCCTGCTAGGCCACTCTGTAACATTCATCTCAGTTTGAAAAACGCAAGAAGGACATTGTTGGCAAAAATCCAGGTGTAATGAATTCTATGTTCTAGAAACAGAGAAACTGAACTATTTCAATTTGAAAGTAAGCACTGGCAGGAAACCAACAGAGCCAAATCCTCTGGGAGAAGAAGAAAACAAGACAAAACAGGCTGGTTAGTTAACTTGTAGGTCTGTAAGGTGGGCAGATTTCTTGAAAAAGCAAACAAAGCTATTTTAGACTTGAGAGACTTAATTGGCATCCAAGGCCAAGACTATGAATAATGTTATACAAAAGCCTTGCTCTAGTGAGAATTCTGCAATGAAAGCATTCTACTCTAATGGCTAAAGTTTAAGGGAGAAGGATCTAGAATAGAATGTTTTCTTATCCACTCACATATTATGGTATGTACCATTCGTGGTATCCAGATATAAATCTCATCCTTTTTTTTCGCCAGGGCAAGAAAAGACGGATGCTTTTCAGAATTCCTGCGTCTAATAAAGAATCAAGCTGCTTTGGGAGATCATAGACAGTGCTAGCACGGAGACGCGCTTACGTTTCTTCTTCCAGCCATTAAATGAGAAACTTAATTTATGCATACGGTAAGTTTAAGAACTAATAATAGCTTAATAGCAATTCTAGATCACTTTAGCAATGAAGGACAGGAATGGCATATATAAATAGAATTCAAAGACAATCAGAAACCTACTTGTTTTTACCCTCCCTGTCCCCTGAAATATTATCAGTGAAATGGAAAGAAAAGAAAAAAGGCAACCCTGGCTGGTGTGGCTCAGTGGATTGAGCATTGGCCTGTGAATCGAAAGGTCGCTGGTTCGGTTCCCAGTCAGGGCACATGTCTAGGTTGCAGGCCAGGTCCTCAATTGGGGACATGTGAGAGGCAACCACACATTGCTTTCTCTCCTTCTCTTTCTCTCTCCCTTCCCCTCTCTCTAAAAGCAAATAAATCTTTAAAAAAAAAAAACAAACACAGGCACACAGGAAGGGAAACAACGAAGCTTATAGCCTGGGAAACTAAACCCATGTCATCTCCTTTCCAATTGTAAGCAGCTTTGTAAGCAACGAATGTACACATGAATAAAATGTGTGTATAAACACATTCACTTCTGGGTTATTAATTTTACTACATAAAAATTGGAAACAATTTAAATATCCAAAAATAGGAAATGTTTAATTTGTGATGTGTTGATGTGTTACAGTAATTAAAAGAAGTCACAGTTTCAATTAGCAAAAACTAAAGAGCGAAAATACCTACTAACAGTGGGAATAAGAAGGAAAGGGGACTCTCACGAAACCAGTGGAAAAGGGAGTTGTTATAGCCTTTTAGAAATACACTCTGGCAATGTCTGCTAAAATTAAAGATACACTGGGGGGGTGGAAATGGGAGGGAGGTGGGGAGGACTGGGGGGTGGGCTGGGATGGGAGTAAAAGACAGAAAACTACTTGAAAAACAATTAAAATAAAACATAAAATAAAAATACATTTAAAAATAATTAAATTAAGTTAAATTAAAGATACAGTACCTAGACAAAGATCCTGATGGAGGTAGACAGTACTTAAGAAACAAAGCACCAGCTAAAGACATGCCAGGGAGGCCCTGTCTGGGTGGCTCAGTGCGTTAGAGCACCGTCCGGATACGCCCAGGTTGCAGGTTTGGTCCCGGGTCACGGCACATACGAGACTCAGCCAATGAGCACACAAATAAGTGGAACAACAAATTGATGTCTCTTTCTCTGTGTCCCTTCCTCTCTATCTATCTATTTCAAACCTATAAATCAAAAGAAAAAAATTTTTAAAAAGACATGGCATAGAATCCTCTTAGACAAACATGGAAAGATTTTCATGGAAGTAATCCAGACCGAGAGCTGACTCCCAATGCCCTCGCCACTCCTGCCGTCTCCAGGGCCTTCCCTCCTCGTTGGACACCAGCCCTCTGGGCAATACCAGCTCTCACTTGGCAGCCGCACAGTGATGTGTGTGGACCACCCATACTGTCCAGTCCCTCCAGCCTCTTCCTTCTCCCCCGTCTCTTCCTCCCACCCCATCATACAAGTAGCTGCCGAGTCTGGTTAACTCTGCATTTGCAGCGATGGCTCTGACTTGTCCCTTCCTCCTGTTCCTACACCCACTATTCTGGCTCCAGACCACAGTACCTTTCGCCTGAATTATCAAATGGTGTAACTGGTTCTCCCTCCTCCCAGCCCTCCCTGCTCCACTTTACTTAACACATGGTGACAGAGCCATCCTCCGTGACACTCTGACGGTGACGCCCTCCTGCACAGGGTGGGTGCGGCCTCCTCTGGGCAGAGAGCAACCCCCGCTCCCTCAGCACAACACTCCTGGTCTTCAAACACCAGCTCTCAGCAGGGCCTGACCCTACAGCCCCAGCGACTGTGCACTGAATGGGGCACTAGGTTGAATGCTATTCCCCCCAAAATTCATGTCCACCTAGAATCTCAGAATGTGACCTTATGTGCAAATAGGGTCTTTGCAGATGTAATTAAGTAAGGTGAGACCTTGCTGGGTGAGGGTGGGCCCTGAATCCCCTGTCTGGTGTCCTTACAAGACACCACACGAAGACTCGGAGATACATGCAGAGGGAAGGTGGCCGCGTGACGGTGGAAGTGGGAATTGGAGGGATTCGGTTCCAAGCCAGCAACCACCAGGATTGCCAACTGGAGTCCAGGAGGACTTCTCCCCCGGGCTCTTTGGAGGGAGTGTGGCCGTGCCGAGGTCTTGGTTTGGGACTTCTACCTTCCCAACCTGTGAAGAGAATAAACTTGTTTTAAGCTACCAAGCTGTGGCAATTTATTACAGTCACCCTAGGAATCTGACACAATGGTTAGAAGATTGTTGGTGACAAAAAAACCCCAACAACAACAACAACAAAAACATCCAGAAAACTCAATTTGGCTTAAGGAAAAAGAAATTTATCACCAAGACACCACTTCTGTGTTTCAGGAAACCCAGAACAGAGTTCAGCGGTGCCTAGGGAGCATCCCGAATCGGAGACACAACAGTGCCCAAGGCTCTCATGCTGACATTTCCCTCTTAGGGTCTTCATTTCTTTCTCTTCTTCTCTCTCCTCCCCTTTCCTCATTTGCCATCCCTTGCCTTCCTATTTCTCAAGGTCATAGTCATCAACAGCTATGTGATACCCAAAGAGCAAATGACTACTTTTCCCCCCCAGTTTCAGTTCCAAAATTTGCAAGGAAGTACTGGTTAGGCTGTTGGTCAGAATTTTACCAACATTTGCCAACCGATATTATATGGTCAGAAGATGATTCTTACAGAAACCACGTGATCGCAAGGTACCAAGAAGATGCCTTTTACAGAATCCATATGGACATGGACAAAGTAGAACTGGAAGCAGGGAGAGAAAAGGAACAAACAGCCCCCTTGGGACATTAGTGTCTGCGAGCTTCCCTTTTTCTGGAAATTCTTTTTTCTCTTATTGTCTCTTTCTGTTGAAATGGCGCGTCTTTGAAAGTCTAGTAAAATGTTACCTTTTCCACAAAATATGTCACTCTCTGACACTAGACCATGAATCCTCAAAAGCAGAGACCAGGTGTCGGTGTCCTGCTCTGGCCTCTTCCCCTAAGCAGGCCTCAGGGACTCGCGCTGCTGGGTCTGTGCATCCGGTCACCCCGCCCTTCTCCGGGCTCCTGAGGGGCTCACCCTGGGGGGCTCCCTGGATCACACTTGCCATCTCCCGGCTTCTATCGAAGACATTCATAAAAACGCTTTTCTCCCTCTCCAAAGTGCTGTTTCCTTGTAGACAGGGTACCTTGCACACGATGGGCAGTACTTCTTTGTTAAATATAATTTCCCATTCCTACCCTCTCTTCCGAGGCTCCCTTCCTGCACCTTCAGGCATCCCGGATAAAGATCCTGAACTGGGTGGGAGTTAGACACCAAAGACAACAGTTACTAAGAAATTTTAGAGCACTTCTGCCCACAACTCAGCTGGGTAGGGCTTCGAGCAGAAGATCAGTTATGGTAAACTTAAAACTTCAGTATTACTACCAAAAACTCAGTGTGAGATTCTGCTACGCCATTTAACAATGTCCGGCCATATTTGCCTTTCGTATCAATAAGTCCTATTACTACAACGTTGTGCGTTTGCAGCTGTTATGTCCAGGGTCCTCTGCAGGTTTTACTGCACCGTTGGCTGAGTACGGCCACAGGTGGTCCAGGTCAGTTCACAGTCCCCTGCACAATCAAAGAGCAAGTTAACAGAAAGACTATGACCCCATGCGCTCATGAAGAATCATGCTGTGAGTCGGTATTAAGGCCAGGGCAGCACATACTACATGCACAGAACACAGTGAGGATGAGGGGGATGGGCTGGGGCACCGACAACCCAGGCAGAGGCGTGGCTCCCTGCGTCCCCTTCCCCACCCTCTGGCCTGGGCACAGAGGAGCTTACGGGTGAACTAGCGTAGCCAGCAGGCACAGGAAGGGTCAGGCTCAAGCTCCTTCGGCACCGCCTGGCCCACGGGCCAAAACCGCTCTTCCCCCCTTTCCCACCTCCATCCAGGTGAATCTACTTACTCGAGGGTGACTTTCGTGCACAGAAAAATTGTTCAGAAGTTACTCTGATTTTGAAATTAATATTTGACTCTACAAAGTCAAAACCCAAGGAGACTTTTCTATAAGCTTATAAATTCAACTTATAATTTTATAGATATATCGCTAAATTTAAATAACCACTTCTACAGGGGCTTTTGATTAATATTTGGTCACATTTCCAAATTTACTTAATTAACCTACATTAAATATTTTAACTGCATTGGCAAATTTAGTGTATTCAATTTTTAAAAAATACTTCAGTTGTCTGACAAAAACTCTTCACAAGTACTTGAGTAATTCAAATATATCCAACAAATTAATCTTATTAATAGGTTAATTCTAAATTCTTTTAAATGCCTAATATTACATTTAAACTTCGCAAGATTTCCACTTAAAATCACAAATGTAAATCAATTACTTAAATTACAGGTTTTAAAATAGTACTACGCATACACTGTTATTCTAACAAGTTATAGTCCCTTAAACGTTATAAATACTTAAAATACTAAGTATACAGATTCCTTTGCCCAAAAATACTAATATAACGTGTTTAATTTTCCTCAACATTTCTCTATATAACTATAAACCTTCCCAATATTTAAAAAATGCTTATCACTTAAAAATTTTTTATATCTCAAATTCTTTTGATCACATATCAGAGCTGGTTCGATTTCTTACGAGGTCTGGAGCCATGAAGGGCTAGGGGACCCCTGCTCACAGCACCACTACGGGGAGTCACTTTACACTCTCAATGCAGCGCAGACTCCAGAGCGCAAAGGGGAGTCACCCCCAGCTTCCCAATGGCCCCGTGACTCTCACCTCCAGTCAGTCACTCCCCTGGGTAGACACCGGTTTGGCCAAAAAGTCCCTTAGGTTTTTTTCCCTACGATGGCTCTAGTAGCGCTTAGTTGTCTTTATTTGAAACAATTTTGTTAGATTGTATTGTGATAGCTGTCATATCAGCATGCATTAAAAAAAAACCCAAATTTGGTGAATTTTTATGCAGCCATTTATTTTAATATTGAAGATGGAAGAAAATGTGCAATATCTTTGGCACATTATGCTTTATTATTTCAAGAAAGGCAAAAATGCAACTGAAACGTAAAAATAGATTTGTGTAGTATATGGAGAAGGTGCTATGACCGATCGAACGTGTCAAAAGCGGTTTGTGAAGTTTCCCGCTGGAGATTTCTCGCTGGACAATGCTCCACGGTCAGGCAGACCAGTTGAAGTTGATAGCAATCAAATCGAGACATTAATTGAGAACAATCACGCAGAAGATAGCCAAACATACTCAAAATATCCAAATCATCAAGTTATCGGTGAAAATGAAAACTATGTCTTTTATTTTATGGAAGAAAACAAAACAGACTTTTTGGCCACCCCAATACTTCCACTCTGAACTGGGCTGCCCCGTGTAACCCACAGGATTCTGTGGCAATGATGGAGAGTGACTTCTGAAGCCAGGTCCTAAGACATAGCTGCTGCCTCGCTTGCCTGGGACTGTTCGCCTGGAGGACGCCGGCTGTGCGTGCAGCCCTAGGGAGCGGTCTGTGTGGGAAGGGACGGAGTCCGCCGACCAGCGGCCAGCATTAAGTTGCCACGGGCATCACTCACCCACCCAGGAAACAGAGTCTCTGGCCCCCGACAAGCCTTCGGACAGCTGCAGCCTGGCCAACAGTCTGACCTTCGCAGAGACCCAACTCAAACCCACGCAGTTCCTTCCTGCTCAAAAAACCAACAATCACCACGCTGCTTCCGAATTCCTGATCCACAGACACTGTGAGAAAATAAACACTTATTGTCATATTAAGCCCCTAAATTTTAGGAATGGTCCTATGAACCAGCATCCCCGAATCGAAGTCACGCTGGTGTCTAACTTCAAGCCTCCGCCCTGGCTGTTGTAGCTCAGTGACTGAGCCTGGGCCTGCGAACCAGGGTCAAGCCTCCTAGCTCCTACAAGCCTCCACTCAGGTGACTACACCATTTTGCTTGGACTGAACTATTTATGGCTTCATCTCATCCTGAATATTTTCTTATTAATTCTATCTGACTAGTCCACACTTTTACAAAAACTTTCAAGTATGTCTAAACTTGTGCGTCATAGCCTATGAAGGACTCCACCATCACAACTCCAAGGAAATGCATTCTATTGCCACTTAGAGTCACAGCACCGAGTTTATGTTTTGACAAGGAAAGGTGGAGGCATCTTTTCCAGAAACGCGCAGCTAAGGTGCCCACGAATTCCATGAACACTCAGCCCTAACGTGCTAGAAAAGGACTCGCGACTTGCCGCTCCCAGCCTCCTCTGCCCTGCCCTCCATGGCTCCGCCAGAGACACCGTCACCCATGGAGGTGCCACAGCCGGGAGTCAGGCTGATTTCTCTCTCCTTCCCACACGGCCGGCCGTGGAGGCGGTTCCCTTAGACTCCACCTCAGGGGCTTATGCTGAATTTGTTAGCCTCCGCACTGCCACTCCCGTCAGCCTGGACTGAGCCATCGTCTTCGACTGCAGATAGCCTCCTGGCTGCGACGCCTGTTGCTTCTCCCTGGAAACATTCACATCCAGGTCTTCGTGGGGCATGTTTTCTCTCTCCGGGGTAAAGCCTTAGCAGTGAGCTCGCCGGTGGTCAGCGCCTGTTTAATTTTATAAGAAACTGCCCAGCTTCTCCGTTTGGCCTTCCCACGGGTCTTACACGCGAGCGCCAGTGGCTCGGGGTCCTCTTCAGCTCGCCGTGTTGGCGTTTGCTTTTAAAGCCATTCTGGCAGGAGAGGGGAGGAGTCCTCTTCTGTTTTTCTAATTGATGCAAAATTCACATACAGCGAAAGGTATGGATCCTAAGTGCACAATTTAATGAGTTTTGGAAAATGTGTGCACCCATGCAATCAAGATGTAGAACGTTTCCATTGCCTTAATAAGTCCCCTGAGAGCCCCTTCCAGTAAGTCTCTTCCTGCAGAGGCGGCCACTTCTGGGGGCTATCGCCACAGGGAGCCTGGCTCCATCCAACCCTCTACAGAAACGGCACAGTACACATGCTCTGTGTCCAGCTGGCGTTGCTCAGCATAATGGTTTTGAGACTCGTCCCTGTTGTTGTGCGTATCAGTGGCTCTGTATTTTTATTGCTGAGTAGCATTTATTGTACGGACACATCGCAATGTGTTTATACGTTCGCCCTTTGACAGATGTTTGGGTTGCTTCCAGCAATTCCATTCCCAGGTACCGACCCAGGAGAAATGAAAGCGTAAGTCGGCAGAAAGACAATCATAGCCGGCTTCCTGTCTCGATCCACCAGGATCCGTTCTCCACGTAGCAACTAGCGGGATGTTCTAAATAAATTACTCAAGTCCCATCACTGCTCTGCTTACCACCCTCTCGTGACTTCCCATGCCGCTCAAGAGAAAATACAAGCTCTACCCAGATGCTGAAACCCACTCTTCACTGAAGCTCGCCCCGGGCTGTACAGGGACCTTCTGGGAAGCTTTGGGGCCTGGGCCCCACCTCGGAACAAGCGAATCAGAACCCCAAGGCAAGGGCACCCCATCGTTTGGAAAGCTCCCTGGGAGATTCTAACAGGCTCCAAGTTTGCCAGCTCCTGCCAGCGTGACCTGGCCCCTTCGTCACTGCCAAAGTGTCACTCACAAAGTGTCTGCCACTTTGTCACTCAGCACTTTCCCCTTCGGGTGCTGGGGTCCAGTCGCCCCGACCTCCTTTCGGCTCTGTGAAAAATGGCAACTCCATCCCCACCTCAAGTGGTTTCTTCTGCCGGTGTTTCTTCTGCCTGGAATGTTCTTTAGGTCTTAGTGCGACTGGTTCTTTCTTGCGATCAAGGTCTCAGCTGAAATGTCGCCTGAGAGGGGCTCTTCCTGCCCACCCAGTCTAAGGGAGCCACGCTCTAGCATGCTGCTTGCTCATATGCTCTGAATCACACTTACTTCTAATATTGTCTTGTTTGTGCATTTTCCTGTATGTTTGCTGCCTGCTTCCCGCCCCCGGGCCCCCTACACCGTAACTCCCCTGAGAGCAGGCACCTCGCCTGCCTCGCTCCCCACAGCAGCCCTGGCATGGATCATCGCGCCTGGCACACAGTTTGGCAGGTTCAAGAGATAGTTGTTGAAAGCATGGAAGAACACATGTGAAATGTGCCTGTTCCCTGAGAGAGAGGGCAAGAACCAGAAGCACCCGTCCAACTTTCTCCCCTCCTCCGGGTGTTAGCAGGAGATCCTCTGTGTACAGGGGAATGAAGGGACTCCAGCCCAAGGAGATCAGACCCAGGTACTGTGGTACATTCGGGCCTAAAAGGCAGAGTCTGCTCTCGGATTTCAGCCTCTTCTGCCCTAACCTGGTGCCGCGCCATCGCAGACACGCAACGATTCCATCTCCATCCACGGCGAAGAGGCTGTGAGCTGCTTTGTGGGGTGGGAGGGGCTGGGGAGGCGGAGGTGTGGGGTACACTGAGGTAGAGGTATGAGTGGGGATCAGCCGATCTCCAGAAAAGGAGCCGGAAGCTCGGAAAAGGAGCACACCTGTGTTTAGCCTCCCCTTGGGGAGACGTCACCACCTGAAAGCACGGAATTCAGTTTACTCCAGTCACCAGTACCCCAAAACACTCTTCTATTCTATATGTCGTTTCTCTATAGAAGCACACCAGTATGCTAAAGCCATGTGTTTAAAAGAAACTAGAAAGAAGGGAAAGGCACAGATGAGGAAACGAGGAACCACTTAGGAGCATCGTTGTGCTCGACACAGCACCCGACACGTTCGGACACTGCCTTCCCGATCACAGCCCCGTGTGAGATGAGATGTAAGTGCGGCACTTTACAGATGAGGAGACCGAATGGGGCTTGGAGAAAAGTCGCTTCTCTTTTGAACAGTCTGACCACATAACTGGTATGAGAAGATGGATAAAAAGCACAGCGGATGCACTCAACAAATATGCAGACGACCCTGACGGTGGAAGAGACATCGAATGTGAGCCCAGCAGCCCGGAGATGCACACCGACCTCGGCAGGCTGAAGCACTGGGCCGAAACCAAGGGCTAGATGCAGTGTAGTGGATAAAATATAAACCCTGCCGTCAGCTACAAGGGGACGGAAAGAAGGAGACCTGGTTTGCCAAGAGCTTGTGCAAAGATGAAAATAAAAAAAAATTTGTGGACTGCTAGTTTAATACAGGGCAACAGTAGACGATAAAAATCTGACTAGGACAACTCTTGAGCACTTCTTAATAGTCCTCAGCTTACCTGACTCCCTTCCAGAATTTATCACTGGAGGAGATACTTTTACAATTCTCTCCTCTCTGGCATCTGTTACATCTGATTCTCTTTCCAGCTCTGAAGCAGGTCCCCGTTGAAGGCTAACGGTACTCACACCACAGTCCTCATTTGTGAAGGTTCTACACCAGCTCCACGTATCCTACTGCTTGACTCCCCTCCGGACGACACTGAGGAAGTAGGCAACACCATCGCTCCCATTTTGTCGATGAGAAAAGCTAAGTGATTTTCTCAAGATCAGAACTAATAATGTTAGCAGCGCCCAACTCCAGAATGGACTCGGAGGGTCTCCTTCTCCTTCGCTCGTTCCTTCCAAGTCCGTGTCCATGTTCTTGGAGTCCCATCCTGAGGTCTCGGGTCCTCTCACTTCATTGCCTCGCCGGTCAATCACCGGTAGGCATGACACTGCGATGAATCCTGTAGTTGCCTTTTATGCTTCCTTCCCCAACAGCACTGACCTATCTCTATAAGCTGCGGAGGAGGCTGCACCCAGCCCTAGCCCTGGCCCCAGAGAGTGAACAGTGATTGGTTTAAACCAAACACCACACCCCCCACCCCGTTTTCAGCACCAGTTTAAGTGCTGGGAGAGCGTCAGCTGAAGCATGTTGGAGAAAAGTTGTCCTGGCTCTTAAACAGAAACGCTCGTTAGCAGAGATCTCTCTGGCATCGCGTGGCTCTGTCGGCCTGTCACTTCTAGAACTGAGGCAGTCATCTGGGCGCCTTCAGGACTTTCCAGGGTGTAAAGGGCTCCTGAGACCAAGATGTTAGAGAACTGCCGTCTAGCCCACGGCAGCGTCATCCCTCCTCAGGGTTACGGAGCCGCTCCCTGACGGTTTTCCTACTGGGAGGCCTTCCGTGCTCAGCCCCAATAAAGCCATCTCTACAAGGCTCCCAGGATCCTGCTCCCAGTTCATCGGATCTCTGCTTAACCTTTCGGTGGCCCCCGTTGTTTTCTGTCCAGCACCCCACTTCTCCTGACTTCTTAGCTCCTCACTGTGCACGCCAGCTGTTCACAGTTAACGCAGTTTCCAAACAGAAAGGATACTGGCTGTTTCCGTGCCTGCCCACCTGTTCTGTGTTTTCTTCTGGTCTTTGGAGGAAATTGAGGGCCATGAGTTGGTTGCAGAGGTGATGGAACAGCTGAGAGTCCATCGGGATGAGGAGGAGACAACCGGAGATGAGCAACAATAGTTAGGCGCCACCCACAGCAGATCTTAGGGCTGGAGGGATAAAAGGAGGAAATGGCGTCACCAGGCCCCAAGGGTCAGGGTCCCCCAGGGATGTCCGGAACCATGGCAGGCCTGTTCTGCAGGTGCTGGGACCGTGGAAGAGACGAGCCGCTCAAACGGTGCCTTCCAAAGCTGAGGTCCCTCCCCTGCTCTCGAGTCCTACCTGTCCCACCTCCAGCCCCCATTCTCCAGCTAACTAACTCCTGCCCATCCTGCAAAACTCAGCCCCAGGGTCCTTCCTACAGGAAGCGGTCTCTGAGCCCACAGTGTCATTCACCCGCCTCTCCTCTGTGCTTCCAAAATGCCATTTGTCAAAGCGGTCACCACAAAGTACGGGGACCGCTGGGTTGTCCAGTTTCCTCACGAGACACTGAGCTCTTTGAGAGTCAGGGGGCATCGCTTTTCTCTGTGCTGTGTGAGCCCAGGACAGTGTCTGATGGTAATGTTGGCGGCTGCTGCATGTCCTCAGAAAATGTTTTGTGAACGCATTCATGAATTAACTGAGACAACTGGATTCTGGGATGTTTCGTTTTCCGAAGCATTTGCTTTCCTTTTGTTTTTTTCCTTTATTTTTATTATTGACACTATTACAGATGTCCCCATTTCTGCCATCCCTCCCCCCCACCCCCACTTTGCTCACCTCTACCCAGCCCCTGCCTGCTTTCCTTTTTGTATGTCTAAGACCTGAACTGTCCAGAAAGTTTGGGACCTTTTGCTTCATATACCAGCTTCTTCCCATGGTCCTTGAGAGGAAACATTTAGCTTCCTTTAAAAAAAAAAAGGTTTTATTTACTTTTTAGAGAGAGAGGAAGGGAGGGAGAAAGGGAGAGAAACATTCGGTTGCCCCTTGCATACCCCCAGCTGTGGACCTGGCCTGCAACCCAGGCATGCACCCTGACTAGGAATCAAACCAGCGACCTTTCCACTCACAGGCCGGCACTCAATCCACTGAGCCACACAAGCCAGACCTATTTAGCTTCCTAACACTATCTTTATGCCTTGGGATGTATAATGACATTTTCTGGAGCTCCAGCCTCGTGCTCCCCTTCAAACTGTCTTAATTAAAAACTTACTTAAAAAAAAAATCCTGATTGCTTATTATCTTTACAGAGTTTATTTCCACTTCCAACTGAGAAATTCTTACAGGAAGGATTTCTAGAAGATGGTGTTTTTATAAATCAGGACAAATTAATCCCTAAATCCACTCACATCGGACACGGGCCACTAAAGATTTCTTTTGAGAGTAAATGTTTTGTCGGTAGGAAGGCAATAGCAGCCAGTACACTTTAAAAGCGACTGGTAACTTGATGCCCGTATCGATGAAATACCCAAGAGCCCACTTTGGACACACCAGGGACTTCATCTGTCCTTTGTGGTTAAGACCAAACACTTTTTAGATACTCTGAGAATAGTCATTATCTGTTTCAGAATAGATTTGACTCATGGTTAGCAGTTTTCACAATTCTGCTGAAATGCGCCTTAAATACTTTCATAAAAGTATAATTCGGATAAAAGCTATTTTATTTGTCAAAATGCCGTGTAGTTCTTTTGAAATAGTAGCCATGATTTCCTCAGCATCTATTTCCATTTTGCTTCCAATACAATTAAAATTGATTTTTTAAGAAGTCTTAGAGATGCTTGCAGTACTTATCATCCACGGCCTTCCACTGTTAATCATCACTTCGAGTATCTCTGTCTCATCCCTCAGCTGCATTTTCGCTCCCTGCGGGCAATGGCGACGTCTTGTATGATGTATTTGTTTGCCCTCATCGTGTCCATCAGGTGTTTTAAACACAACAGACATCCATGAAAACGTGTGTATTGATTGACGGTTTTGATAGTAACTTGAAACACCCATTCCTCCAGTCAGGAGGAGAAACTCGCTCCAAGTAGGTCAGTGAAGAAGAGAGAATGACACACCACTTCACAGATGTCCAAGTGACGCTCACTCAGACCCTGTGGGACGTGGGACTGGACGTTCAGGACCCTAGGCCGGTCTTTTCCTCTTGAGACGCTGTGGCTCCAGGTCTGGGCTTCTAACTGTGCCCAGACCTACCTTGTTTCTCGAGCTTCTAGAGTGGGCTGGCCTCTTTTTTTATCGTAGCATCTCTGTTCCCTGAAAATCCGAGCTTGTATTTGCTTTGGTTTGTCAGAAGCCTATCTGACTTGAACAACACAGTTTGACTTCGAAGGTCCTTTTGATGGGGGACTTAGGAGCTGGACAATTTTAGTTTAAGTAATAGCTAATGAGCTCAGTAATCAAGGCCTGTAAAAGCTTTTGTTCCAGGAACTGAAGGTACGACCCACCCTGACTCCAGGAGACCAAAAGCAGTTCCACCTTTGTTCCTCAGGAGGACTGCAAGCAATTCAGGACGCTATCTGAGCCATCATACTCCACAATGAGAAGACCACCTCCCAGGGCGAGAATGCTGAAGTTGGGTTTTTTAAATCCGATTAACTTCTCCCTAAATTCCAAACCCCTTACCTACACTTTGTTCTCCTTATAAACAGGGCCATTTTAAAATGGAATGTAAGATGGTGTGTTAGGGTATGAACCCCCCATCTTCTCTGATCGCCAGCCATCTGAATAAAGCACCCGTAAAGATTCAATCCCTGTCTCTGCTTATTGGGTTTGGTGGTGACAGGCAGCCCGAACTCCGGTGTCTTTTCCAGTTTCACTTTTAAGTGGATTTTTTCAATAAATATTAGCGTCCTCCCACATTCCTGGGTTTAGCATTTACGGATTCAGCCAATTGTGGATCTAAAACAGTGTTTTGAACTGTGTTTGGGGACCCATGCATGGAGAGGGGTAACTATGCGTTGATCTACACTATTTCATGTAAGACTCAAGCTTCCTTGGGTTTTGGTATCTGCAGAGGGTCCTGGAACCAAACCCCCAAAGATACCAAGGGGTGACTAGCTAAGTTTTGGGGGAGTCAGAAGTTATACACAGATTTTCAACTACAAGGGTGTCGGTGTCCTTAACCCCTGCGCTGTTCAAGGGTCCATTGTATTTTATTTCAAGAGCTCATCAGCTTCCAACTGGTCCAACTTAGTGGTCGCACTCCAAACTGCACGGAGACATTGTCTGGTTAGCATCATACCCAGCTCTGGCACAGCCCTGAATGGGAAGTAGGAGACGCTGAGGAATCCGGAAGCTTCCAGAGCTTCCTCTCCAGGAACTGTGGGTGGGACAGGTTCGCTGATAGGGAGTCCTGGACAGGGAAGTAACAACTGGTCCAGCTAATCCAACTTGTCTGCTATACCCCGCAACTCCAACAAAAGTCAGACAATAGAGGGAACTGGGGTCACAGATAAACTTCTTCCTCAATCTAGATCAGGGGGTGGCAACCATGACCTTGGGGCCAAACCCTGCACTGTGGTCTGTTTTTGTAAGAGCTAAGAATGCTTTTTAGATGAAGAAGAGGCAACGGAGATTTTAAGTGACGGAGCCTAAAATATCCACTCTGGGCATTTTACAGGAAAAGTGTGCCAACCTCTGCTCTCGATGAGCTTGCTGTCTTCGTTCACTGAACAGACACCCACCGACATCTGCTATGCTCGGGGCAGTGTTCTAGAGACTCAGTGAGGCCACAGAGGTCCTGCCCTGGAGGAGCCCAGACTTCGTGGTGGGCAAAAAGAGACCACATAATCATATGCATCAGTCAATAAACAGGACAGTTTTAGGTAAGTGCCATGAGCAACACAAACAGGGGACACCAACAAGGGGAGACCAAGAGGGGGGAGGGGTTGGTCAGGGAGAGCCTATCTGTGGAGAAGACAGCTTTGTGAAGACCTTGAAGGACAGGAGAGAATCTGTCACGAGGAGGTGGCATTACAGCCAGCGCGGGCAGCAAGCACAGGCAGTGCCTCGGAGGAGGCAGAGGAGCAACTGGCTGAATGAGGGAGCCCTAACCAGGCCGGCGTGTAAGGGCGGGACGTGGTGGGAGATAAAGTTGGAGGGTAGGACGGGGCCCCAGGAAGGAAGGAAGCCATTGAAGGAGACGTGGTCTCGAGAATATTTTTAAAATCTCTCTCTGGCTGCCAGGAGATAGATTATGGAGAAGCAAGAGTGAGTTCTGCTGAAGAGGTTGTGGCAATCCTTTAGGTGAGACGGGATCGTGGCTTAGGCTAGAATGGCGTGGAGGGGATGGAGGACAGCAGGTGAAGTTTTGAGACTCACGGGTGGGGATGAGAAGGGAGGCCTGGGCGCGGTTCCGAGGCTGCTGCCTGAGCCGCTGAGCGGGCGGGCGGTGGGGCTTGTCCCTTCATCCACGTTTCCTTTTCTTAACTGAGTAATCGAGACTCCAGAACTTAGACTCCTGCTTACGTGTTAAGAAAAATTTTCAAAGCTAGAAGAAAAATTATTCTTGGCACTGAATTTTCTGGACTTTTTGCATATGTACTTCTCTACAGGGGATAACTGAATTAAAAGCACGTCTTTGGCAAACTCCAGACTGTCTTAGAAAACTGCAGAACGGTTTTCTTCGGTTGTGTGTGCTTTCTGTCGGAAATGACCTCTGGGGCTGCCATTTTGTCCTGTGATTTTGCGACTCTGTGTCTCCCTTTGGGACACTGCTGAGAAAAGACTGAGAAGCACAGGCCCCCGTCCAATAGCGCCCGCCTGGCCTTCTCCCTCTGCCCATCCAGGGCTGTGTGCAAGATGAGAACCGATGCTGAGGTTTGTTCGAGAAGCATTTGAGGAGGAAGCGAATGCTCAGGGGAAGCTTTAAATTTCCTTCTACTTACAGAAGTTGAATTGCAAGAGCTATCTCTTTACCATTAATCACCAGGTCCGGTGTGAAGCCGGCCAACTTCAGAGAGTTAGTTAAAAGAGGTGACTAATGACTCAGCTCGCCCCTTATCTCACTCCCGCTTCAGGTCTGATCGCCCCAGACCCTGGGGCCGCACGTCCCACCCTCACTGGAGCTCTTCCAGTTGACCGCAGCATCCAGGGAGTTCTGTTTCAAGAGGCCTGTCCTGGAGCCCTGGCCAACCAACTGACGGAAAACATCAAGGCCCAGCCCGGGCCGGAGCGGGGCTGAGGGCAGAACAGTGAAAGATTGTGTCTCTAGAAATGTCCCCATTGACTGCAATGGTTTAGACATGACCTAGAACCCCCGGGAGGTCTTGATCATTCTCGTTTAACAAGCTGACCTTACTACAGAGAGAATCTTTTTTGAGGTTAGTTTTCTAAGATTGCTTTTGGTCTCCACTCACCGACTCCTGCAAGAACTTGTTTTAGAGAGTTTTCCTGACTGTCCCCATTGTTCCATCTCCCACGGTCACAACACCCTAGATTGACGTTTTGACTCTGGTTCTTTGTACTTATTTTGTTGTGGGTCTTTCTGAGCCTTAGACGATGCTAAGCAATTAATAGTTACTTTGAATCCACAGGTTCACTGCATAACCGCTGATTATAACCAAGTAGCCCTCTCTGGGTGATATTTCGGTACAGCTAGTTGCTCCATTCGCACCCACAAACACGGGGCTCTCTCTGCTCCCCTCCACCACGGCGGCACACTCCAGGCAGATACATCTAAGTAACGGCATCATAGGGAAAAATGAACGCTGGGAATGTGCCCAATTAATGCCAACAAACTTGTTTAACTATTTAAGGCTGCATCTCAAAGCATAAGTGTGTTTTGTAAAGTAGCACTTATAATCCATTGAGCTTTCAAAATAACTCTTTCCTATTAAGCCTGCATTGAGAAGTGGGGTTAATTTTCCAGGGTACTTTTTTTGTGTGATAATTACAGGACTTGTAGATTAGAATGAGTGATTTGGCAAGGTTCTGTAGCTAATAAAAATACACACAAAAATTGTAACATTCGACTGCTTCAAGGTTCCTCATGAGGAAAACATTAACCGTCCCTAACAGGCCAGTTTCGAGTTCAAGCTCGCACATTAGTACATACTTAGGGAAGGATGCCTTTCAAGTGACATGTGGCCCTGCATTCCCCATAATAAAAGACACGGTTCTGTTATGCAGAAATTCACAACTAATAAATGAACTAATAAAATATAAATTTCATGAATCAAAAGATATTTAATAAAAATGGGGGAGGGGTGATAATTATTTTGCCAGCCAGGCTGTACAGCTTTTTAGTTTATTAGAACCATATGTGAGATATTATAACACCGCACTGAACTCTGAGAGCACATCACCATTCATTTAATGGACATTTAGGTACCTCCTGGGTTCCAGACACCATGCCAGGAGCAGGAGGTGAAAGCCCAACAGGTAATTCTGTCTGAGCACGTGTCAGAGATCTCAGCACTGTCATTTTAATTGCATGTGGTTGAACTTCGAGCACTGTGAGGGAATGGGCCCGCCACTGCTCTGACGTTTAGAAGCAAGTGGCCACGGTCTCTTCAAGTTCAAACTCGTTACATAGTTATAGTACTGACTCAAGGGCATCCGCTTCCAACTTTGGCAAGCTCACCTCAAGTGGGAGAAAAAAACACTTTCCGTGTCTCTGAACAAAAATCTTTTGTTTAGCAAAAAACAAAAACATGAAAACCAATGAAACACTTCCCCAGTGTGAGTGGAGGAAAGGAAAAGGTTTTTGTTAGGCATGGAAGGGGGTGGGGGCACAAATCTGGGCGCATTTTATAAGGTGGTCCCTTGACCACCGCCCTCAGGACCCTTTTTTAAAGATCCATTTTAGGCTTTCAGAAAAATTGAGAAATAGCGCGGAGATGTCCCACACAATATCCCCACCTCAGCTCCCCTGTCCCTATTCTTGACATTTTACCTTAGTATGGTTATAACTAATGATACATTATTAATACCTGAAACCCATACTTATTTAAATATCCTTCGTTTTTATCTAATGCCCTTTTTTGGTTCTAGGACATCACATGATATTTCAGTTGCCGTGTTTTCTTGGCTGTCACCGTTATTCGGACTTTGCCTTAACAGCTTGGCGGCGTGCTGGTGAGGTCTACTGCAGGCGGCCCTCGACTGGACTCTGTCTGAGGTTCGCGTGATCGGACTGCGGTCATCGGGTGTGGGTCGCGGCACTGGGACGTGGTGCCGTGTTCATCACGTGGCATCAAGGGTACCGGCCATCAACAGAGCAACTGCTGCTGCTGCTCTCGACCACGCGACCCGCACAGCGTAGGCTCAGCTGTCTCCACGGTGAGGCCAGTCCCCGCCCCCCGTCCCCGCTGTCATCCTCTTTGGAGGGAAGTCACTGAGCAGCCCGCACTCACGGAGTAGGGGGGAGTCATGTGCCCCTCATTATCGGTGGGGTACCTATGTAAGTTATTTGTCATTATCGGTGGAGTGTCTATGTATTTGGAATTCTGCACGAGAGATTTGTCTCTTCTCCCCCGTTTATTGATTTATTCAATCATTTATTTTAGTATAGACTCATGGATGTGTATATATTGGGTTATAATCCAATACTATGGCACTTTGTTACTTAGTCACTTAAATTACTCCAACTTGGGTGCTGGGAGTTCTTCAGTTGGCTCCTGTGACCTTTGATATACTCGGTGGGTGGGGAAGAAGTCAGAAGTCAAAGTCAGGGACATATATCTCTTACGTTCATGATTATTCTTGGCGCTAAGCTAAACTCTGTACCAAAAAGACATGTGTGTATTACATAATTTGGGGGAGTACACATAAACAGACAAGACTGAGTGGAAAACGTAGGATTAACACAATAAAACTCATCAGTGAATGGACGAATGTGTATCTGGCATAGAGAAGCACAGAGTAAGTACATTTTAGGGAGGAGAAATGGAAGTGGGGAAGCGAGGAGAGACAGCCAGGTGGAGAAAGCGGTAGAAGATACCGAGATACATTGTTGCCTGAAAGGAGTAAGCATAAAGGAAAAAAAGAGTAAGCTAAAAAGTGGATAAAATAGACTGCCATGTGTGTGAAAAGGGAAAAAAAAGAGTGTATCTATATATATTTTTCTTGTATATACATAAAATATCTTTGGAAGGATACACAAAATCTAATTATATTGGTTGTTTGCAGGAATGGGAAGGGAGGGAAGAAGGATTTCTTACTGCATG
>CM052545.1:5877217-5952090 GCA_028533065.1 Trachops cirrhosus | reverse complement strand
TTTTTTTTTTTTTTAAGAGCAAGTTTGGACAAAGAGGTAATGGGAACAGGAATGAGGATGGTAAATGCAATAAGCAAGCAGCATATCCAGGGAGAAATATGGGCATAAATGCCGGGCTGGGTAGATGACGATAAATAAGCACAGTTCCACTTTGAAAAAAGAAATCAAAGGGGAAAAAATCAGAGAACATATGGGAAAATAACTAGAAGCAGCTGAAAGGACGAACCTGGAAAGAAGAAAAGAGCTTAAATGCACAACACTGTTTGAGAGGGTGAAGAAAGGTTTTCTTCCTCTTCGAATCCCATATGCTCTGGAAACAGAGTCGCTATGATGCAGCCATCTTTATGGTATTCACTACTCCAACCCCATTTCCTCTCTTTTTTGACATTTATTTTTATTCAAATAGGCTGAAAAAAAATCTCTCGTACTAGAAACTTGCCAAATCCTATTTCAAAAGTCTGTAAAAGACTCGACGCTGTGGGAATAGCGTCGGAGGGCTTGGCTGTTCGGTCACACGGCTTCAGGCTGTCCCCGAAGAGCGCGGCTGGTGCGGGCAAGTTCAAATTTAGCTCACCAGGTTGGGGGAAGGGCTCGGGTTCCTTCCTCATGTGATCCAGTTGGCTCTGCTTTCTCCTGTGGCAGCAGACCGAGTCTCTAGCCCCAGCCAGTTGTCACAGAGCTGCCAGCGGTCAAAGGATGCCCCAGCTCCTAATATAGCCCGAGAGTCCACGCACACCTTCGCCCAGAGAGGCCCCCACCCGACGTGACGCAGGGAGGGCCGGGATCCGGGCCGTCCCAGCTCGAAACGCACTTTCGCTGTGTGAGGCTCGGTGAGGGGCTTTCGCTGACTGGGAGGCTCCTCTCTGGGCGAGTGTCTTGTTCTCCTTCCTTCTAGTAGATTTAATGACATTTTCTGTTTTGTTTTGTTTTTCTGGGCCCTCTTTGTCCTCCCCTCCTCCTATACTGATCTCATTTTTTTTTAAGTTGTTTCTATTATTGGGGCGGCGGAGTGGGGGGTGGTTGGCAGGAGGAGGCAGATGGAATTTCTCAAACACGTACAAGTAGAGACGATGCTATAAACTTCCCAACATACCCATCGCCTGGCTTCATCGGGTGCAGATGAATAGCCAGTTTCGTCCCACCTCTGATTACTTTGAAGAAATCCTAGGCAGGATATCATTTCACCTATTTTACTTATGTTTCTCTAAAACATAAGTTTTTTTAAAAAAATAAAAACAAAATTATGATACTCGCGTCACGCCTAAAAAGATTAACAGTAATTCCTTAGCATTGTCACACCCCCAGGAGGCATTCCCATTTTCCCAATCGTCTTCACTTGCTCATGTACTTTTTTCTTTTTCATCAGTTTGTTTGTTTGGCTCAGTATCCAGATGAAGTCCATGCACTGCAATTGTTAGGTCAGTATTTTCAGTCTCTCCTCTCTCTGCTTCTCTTCCATCGTTATCTTTGTTTTATCTTGTAATGTTTTTTAATCAAAGAAACTCGGGTTTTTTGACCTATTGAGTTTCCCACAGTCTCAATTTTGCTGATTCCATCCTCACTGCGTGTGTGTGTTTTAATGTTCTACTGTCTCTTACGTTTCCTGTGAAATCACAGTTAGATCCAAAGCTTTGATCAGTTTCAAGACTTTGTTATTGACCAGATGACATCAAAGGTGAGGTTGTGAAGTTGGTCAGTTGTTTTCGAACCCGCGGACGCCATGTGTGGCCTACAGGTGGGGGGGTGGACAGCAGCAGAACTTGTGTGTCTGAAGGACTGCGATGTTTGGGATCCCGTTTGAGAAGGAGGCACTTCCACACGGCTTTCTTCTTCTTTTCTTCAATTAATATGATTACTTTCGATTATATGAACACGTCTTCCCCAACATTTTATTATGCATTTTTCAAACATCTAGCAAAGTTGAAGAAATTTTAGTAAAGACGTCTCCCCAGCATCTAGATTTAACCAGTAATATTTTGCTAGATTGGCTCTATCACACAGTTACCCATCTATCCACTCCTCTATCCATTTATCAATTTTACTGTTTACATTTATTTATTTTTTAAAATCTTATTTCTCTTGTCAACACTACCGCAGATGTCCTCATTCCCCCACCCTTTGCCCACGCCCAGCCCCTGGCCCCCTTCCCTCTGGCCCCCCCTCACTGCTGTCTGTGTCCATGGGTCGTGCGTGCACATTCTTTGGCTAATCCCTTCACAGTCTTTCATCCAGTCCCCCCCACCCTGACAGTTGTCAGTCTGTTCCATGTATTTGTGCCTCTGTTCCTGTTGTGCTTTTTTTTGTCAGTTTATTTTGGTCATTAGATTCCACATATAGGTGAAATCATATGGTATTTGTCTTTCTCTGACTGGTTTATTTCACTTAGCATTATTATCTCCATACAGCTTTCTTAAGAATCAGCCTCTGTCTTGGAGCCTAGGAGTGATAGTGAGGCTAGATGGAATAACATTTTTATAGTACAATTTAAGGAACTTCTTGAGCCTGCAAATCTCTGACATCAGTAGCTACAGTATGACTAGCCTTGTCCATCAGCTATGTGGTCCTCACCCAGCAGTTTTCAAGATTGGCTGATTCCTAACAAGTACTTTAAAGGCACCGTCTCATTAAATTCTCACAAAACCTCTATGAAATGGGAATTCCCAGTGCAAAGTTCAACACACCAGCACCTTTTAGTTCCCGTGCAAATAGCAAAGCTGTAAATGTCACATCGAAGTATACCAGGACTTTGCTCTGTTGACTGCGATGTGAACATTGACCGTTGTCATCATCGAGGTCTGTTGGCCCCTAACTGGGCTCCATGGAGGCTCCTAAAATAGTACGACGCAGAGCCTATAATTTTGGAGATCTCAGCTCTTCAAATTGTTAGTTAAACAGATGACACATGCACACTCATTGTCCTCGGCGCATTCTCTCTGGTTTTCGTGCGCAGAAGTTTCCCAGAAGGGGGGAAAAAACAACCCAAAACCAGTCCCAGGGAGAGGAGACAAAGACAGAGAGAAGCAGAAGAAAGAAGCAGCTGAGAAGAGAGAAGGTCGCATGACATAGTAACACTTAGCCGTAAGCTGCAGTCTGTACAGCTCAGGCCAGAGGGAAGCGGCAGAGTTACAGTGTGTTTTCGTGCTGTCCCCTAGGATTGCAGCGACAGAGGGAGAAGCAACAAAGGAAACACTGAAAGAAAACAACAGCAAAAGCACTCTGACGGGCGGTCCACCTCCCACACGGTGACATTTTCTCTGGTCAAGGTGCTGATGTCGTGTTTGGAAGGCAGGGGCCCTGGGGGACGGGGGCAGTGAGTATATCCAGGACTGATTCTCAGAAGGCCTCAATCACGTTCCAAAGCCTCTTGCTGACCCTCAAGCCCAGTAACTTATACACACTTCCATACACAAACACAGGCACGTTCTGCTCCGGTTCTTCAGCAAAGAGAGGGCAGCCCGTAGCTGCAGAGAAAGCTCACGTTACAAAGACTTCATTACTTTTACAAAATATGCACCCAAGGACATTTACTAGTGCGCTGAGAGCTATTACCATAAATAATTAAAACTAAACTGTTCTTCTCTAGATGAGTGTATGAAGTACGGTGGGTGATTCAGAGCACTAAGCTTTCTCAGCCTTCTGCTTTGTACACGTAGAAGACTGCAAGAACCCACCCAGGCCGTTGAAACCGTATTTCCGGTTCTTCCACAGAGACTTTGTAAAGTAGATTTGCGTGGGGCACAAGACCTAAGAACACTGAACTCTTTCTTTCTAGTTGGTCTTTTTTTCCTACAGTAATTATTTAAAAGAAAATGAAGGCATCTTTATACAAGGGACCCTCCCCACAGTATTTCACATGAATACTTTGACATGAAGTTCAAAAAGCCTGAGCATCAAACCACGTGACATTTCTAAGCATCCCTGCCCCTCACAGAAGCCACCGTGATCTGTGCCGAGGAGCTTCCTTCTGCAGTCTTCCCAACTCCAAGAATATAAACTGCGGAGCCATTGCCACGTGACCGAGATGAGTCCCTGCGCCCTTTCACCCAAAGCGCACTCTCCAGTTCTGCTCAAAGGCAGCATGACACAGCCAGGGACTGCAGGGCTGGCTTCTGTGTCAGTCCTGGAGGAAACTGAGGTTGCCGAGAGAGGCAAGAGCTATTTTAGGGCCGATTTCTACAGTCAGAATTCTCCCGAGGAGGTCAGTCAACTTCCAGGCTTACCCTGATGTGAGTCTTCTGAAGGTGAGTAGTTTTTAGGAATCCCAGAAACTTTGATGTTCTCTAGAATTAGTCTGACCCAATTTAATTCTCAAAACTCAACTCTAATTCAAAAGCGGCCTACGGAGAACCTGACCTACGCTTGTATTCCTGGGGCAACTTTAAGCAAAAGTAAACCTTTCCTTCCTCCATCCCTGTTCAATCTTTCAGCTCGGCAGGAATCTGATGAAGAACACGAGCTCTGTGTTTTGCAGCCGTGCTACTCCTAAACTGGGGAGCACCCACGCGGCACCCAAACCCAGAGGATTCGTGCCAGATTTCAGGACAACTCGTGTCAGATACACAGCACGAACGTGATGGGTTAAAGCAACAACTAAATGGTGAGGGAAGCGATTTGAGGAGATTGATAGGCAACTTCACTTTAGGTATCCTGAAGCCCATTATCAGTAATCAGAGGTAGGTATAACAAGACGAAGTACAACCTTCATTTTGCCCGAACTCTTACACCCCTCCTCTGTCAGCTTCCTTATGAATGCTGCAGTTATCACGGTTCCTGACCCGCCCTCCCCTTCTCTGGTCCAACCACATCACCCACCGCCAGCTTCAGCAGGGGGAGTCGTCTGCGATGGTTCAACACATGTATTAAGTCCACCCTCTTGTCTTGATGGCTATTTAGTCTCTCTTCTTTCCTATAAAATTCTAGGGCAACATTCAACCTTGAAGAGGCATTTGGACCTACTAAAGGGGCCAAATAAACAGTCTCATTTGACAGATTTGTGCTACACTTTATATGCCCTGTTTGATCCCCCATTCCACCATGGGTTATACATAATAACAGGGGAATCGTCAATAGGTGACCAACCAGAAGAGGCAAAACCGTGCAGGTTTTCGAAAGACAAGAAATAGGCCAAGTGAGATGTCAGAGACATCAAAAAGCCTCCTCAATCCAAACCGGCTTCCTTTATTTGTCCCTACCACACGCTGTTTACACCATGGCCTCTGGGAATGTCCTATCACCTCTGGGCACAGGAGGGTTAGAAAGGACAGTGTGTGGCCCCCACGTCTTCACCCCCAGCCCACCCCCAGCACAGACAGCACTGATCTATCACGATTTTGTTTTGCTAAACTCAGATGTGCCCCACATGCTTGTCCGTGCTCAGCAGAGGGCCGCTGTCCACGGCTGGTGCTAGCTTCTACGGCAGGAACCATTGGCTGTTGAGGTTAAAGCTTTGATGTCTTAAACACTCAGTGAAATGTCAGACACAATGGCTTTCTCAGACATAAGAACTCTAAAGAGAAAACATTTACATCACCAGACTGTAAGGCTTGGTACAATGGAAAAATATGTGGTGGAGAAGAAATAAAGGGAAAGTCGGGGCACGAGTTTGGGGCAAGGGGCAGCTCTCTGGAAAATACTCTAGAACAGGGAGGCTCAGACTGTAGAGTGAATAGTCACTCTGCACTCTGGCTGGCAGGTGCAGATGAAGTTTATGTAAAGCAGTAATTTTTTAGAATGGAAACACTAGGCTTTCAATCCATTTGTTACTGTTTTACTTAATCAGAGACTAAGCGTATTTTTATAAATATTTAAAATATAGATAGAAAGGAGAGGTCAGGAAATAATTTTATTTTCAACACTAATTTACCCATTCTCATCTCTCCTGTAAAGTTTGTCCTGCTTTACAAAATGAGGAGGCGAAGGAGACAGTTAAAGAGCAAGTTCAGAAGGCAGGAAAGTGTGACCCGGAGACAAAGTATGTACTCGAAAGCCTGGTGAAAATAAAATAAAAGACTCTTAGTAGCATAAGTACAGCAGCAAAAGCTTTTGCTCTCAGGGAGCTGGTGGAGGCTGGATCGTCATCTGCTTGAAGTTAGAAGTCTGTGTCGAGGCGTACAGGCGGAGGACTAGAATTTGTCCTTGTGCCCAGGCCTCATTTCTGTTCAGGAAGTACCACTTGGGTAGTAAATCTTCTGGTAACACAAACGTAAGGCCAGTTAGTCCCCACCTGGGTTCGTCCATTTAGGCTGCCCTCACAAAATAGCAGACTGGGTAGCTCATAAACAATAGAAATTTATTTCTCACAGTTATGGAGGCTGTGAATCCAAGATCAAGGTACCAGCAAAGTCATGTTCTGGTGAGGACCCTCTTGGTCGGTCACAGCTGGTGCCTTCAGTGTCCTCCCATGGTGAAAGGGTAGGGGTCTCCCTGGAGCCTCTTTGATAAGGCAGTAATCCCAGTCCTTAAATTGTGAGGGTTCTACGCTCACGATTTAAGCACCTCGAAGGCCCCACCTTTCATCACCATCACCTCTGGGGGTTAGGATTCAACATATGAATTTGGGGGGAACACAAACATTCAGACCATAGCGTCAACCCTCAAGGGAAGCCCTGAACTCACAAAGTTACACAAATGCAAAACCGATGGTAATGTTCTGCTTAGTCATTTAGATGAGTTCACTATCTCATCTAAAGAACCCGGCCTCTCCAGAGAGAGAAATGTGTTCCTCCACAGCCTGACTCCCTACTCTGCACGCTGAACAGTTCTTTCCTTCTTGGGGAGATGAGTGAGATAAGGGCCAGACCGTGGCAAGAAGGGTGTTCAGGCTAAACTTTTCTCGGGTTTGTGCCTGAGGAATCAGACTCCCGAGGGAAGAGACGACTACGTCTTCGTGTTACCCCGGCTGTAGGCTGGGCTGGTTCCACAGTTGTGGGCTCTGTGCAAGATGAAAATGCAGAGCCCCACGCTCGAAAAGCAAGAAAGATGCCGTGAAAAGTGCTAAAATATAAATCTCTCCTTTTTCGTCGTGTCTTTCATGCGCTATTTCACGGCACGCCCTGTCTGGCACTGGGATGCTTGTGCGGCAAGTGCAGGTCTTCTTGCACGCACTGACCAACACACCCTCCTTCCCCACACTCAGGCGGGCCCCTCGATCCTGTTCTTGAGGAGGCCTCGACCGTATGTATACCCACAAAAGCACGATGAGGACGCACACACCTACAAAAATTGTGAGGCGGCCGAATTTTTGCTGCAGAACCCAGTGGTACAAGAATCCTGCTCACTCAATTTAGAAAGAACCCCCCACCCTTCATATCTGATCACCTTGACCTGCCCTCAGGAAGAATCCTATTGAGTCAGTGCGACAAGAATCCTCCTCCCTACTCCTGATGTCTCCTCTGTCACGTAGGCAACCCCAACCTGTCCCATTTGCCGGAAACACAATTCAGATAAAAATAAGAAGTGGAGAAAAGATGAGCCCCAATTATTTCATATAAATCAGTGAGTTTTAAATTATCGCATTTATCAGACTCACAGCTAACAATTTGGAATGAAAGCTATCTGGGCTCTATTTGTGTATGTTTGTGTGTGTGTGTGTGTGTGTGTGTGTGTATATATATCATGTATATGTGATATTTTTCTACCTCGGAATGGTTTTACCAAATTAATTTACAAAGCTCCATAAAGGGACTCTGTTCAAATTGGCTTAGAGATCATTTAGCTCTTGTGTAAAACTAACCCAAATGTTTTTCAAGTTCATGTGACGAGAGTGAATCTTTGATAAATAAGACTAGTTTGGTATTACTGCTTTCATAAGAAACTCTGTCTTCAGAGTTTTGGCACTAAATTTACACAAGCAAACCTTTTTATTTTGCTTGGGTTTACTAGTCACATAAGGTAATATTATATCTACTAGATGTTTGAGATTATAAAAATTACAAATTACAAATTCAACCTAAGGATACACGGACAAGGATGCCGTAGAAATGAATTTGTTGATACCCATTAACCATCACTTCATGCACGTGAAACTCAGCACAAAAACCACACACTCGTGTATTTAACCTCGATGGGCTTTGCTGTTGTGACACTTACTTGCCTAAACTGAACACGCTGTGAAAACAGTTCACAGCGAAGTAGCGTGAGATGACGGCTAGCTTTGTTTAATAATATATGTCTGCCTGAAAATCGTTTCCCAAGTCTTTTTGGTAAATTGCAATCTTCGAGTTATGTATGCTCTGTTAAGTAGTAGATATTTGTTAAATATCTAGATCATTTCTAAGTGAGATAAACGACAGGAACGTTCATTACTAAGCATAAGTTTAGTACCTTTGTTTCTTATTTTTACATGTTATAAGAAGCTCAATGTATTTGAGTCTGTTAATAAACGTGCTCTTTCTGTCAATTTGAGAAGTTGTACCACGAGAAGCATGCACCTATCAAAATTGCGGGGTGGCACGACGGTTCATTTTGTGTGTCAACCTGACTGCACTAAGGGTCGTCCAGGCAGCCGGTAAACACCATTGCTGCTGTGCCCGAGGGCGTCTCTGGGAGAGACGGGCCTCCGAAGCAGACGGCCCTCCCCAGAGTGGGCGGGCATCATCCAGCCAGGGCCCGAAGAGAACAAAGAGGCGGAGGAAAGAGAATCCCCTCTCTCTACCTGAGCTGAGACACCTGTCTTCTCCCGCCCTTGGCGGTCAGAGCTCCTGGTTCTTGGGCTTGGGGCTCAGACCGGGATTTACACCATTGGTCTGATTCTGGGGCCTTCACTCTCGGATTGAACCACACCACTGCCTGCCCTGGGTAGCCAGCTTGCGGACCGCAGGTCATGGGACTTCCAGGCCTCCATAACTCTGTGAGGTGCTTCCTGTAGCATCTTATATGTTTTTTATACCCTACTGGTTCTGTTTCTCCGGAGAGCCCTGACTAACGCATGTGATGTATTCATATCATCATAGAGCCTAGCTATGGCTCTGCCCGTGACCAGTGTGGTTTAGTTGGTTGGATGTTGTCCAGCAAACCAAAAGGTCACTGGTTCAGTTCTGGGTCAGGGCACATGCCTGGGCTGCAGGTTTGGTCCCCGTCAGGATGAAAAGCCTATCAATGTTTCTCTCTCACATTCACGTTTCTCTCCCTTTCTTTCTCCCTCCCTTCCCCTCTCTCTAAAAATAAATAAATAAAATCTTTAAAAAAATTTGCTAGTTTGTTACAGAATGGTGGTATGTGACAGACAATTCACAACTGTCTACTTTCTAATTTTCTCTGTAAAAAAAGTTACTAATGGCTGAAAATGATAAGTATACATAAATAAAACTACAAGTAATAAGGGTGAAGAGAAACAACTTTGCATGAAGAGTGCAAGAAATGTAGGGATGTGCTTTTACTAAGGGGAAAAGAGTAATTTTGTCCTAAATAAAATTACTATTTGCTCTAAAATCAGAAAGAGGAAAAATGTAAGACAAAACTGAATGAATATAAAATGTTATAGGTTAGTGGGAAAGAAACCTCATCTCATGTGGTCAAAGCTGGCTCAGACTGGATGGTTTATTTAAAGTTTTGTGTGTTTTTTCTCAAAGAAACCTCAATACCAAAACTACATTGATACGAAGCTAGAATTTGGTTTTCTTTCTGTTACAAATGATAATGTTCTTCGATTATTGGTCTGCTCTTTATAAGAGACTGTAAAGGGTCTTCTTTACCTTCTGCATAATATGCCTAGGAAACTGAGATCTTGTATCTTATCAGAATAATTTCGTGTGCTTTATGTCCACCTTTCTCATGTCCTTGATTATTTCAGAGAACCAAGTCTTCTCACTTTCTAAAAAAGCTAAGGTTTTTGCGGTCACGTTATCCGCCATAGTTACTTCTGAATCCCCTTACTGTCACTTCGGCCAAATAGGTAGTTCAGCACCACTTCGCAGTGACCCAGGATCGTACTTCATCAAGCACTGAAGCCTTCTGACATTTTTGACAATTTTGCTTTTCCAAAATCAAATTCTAAACGAAATCTTCATCTTGAATGGACTTTGAATTTCTCAGAGGACCTCTGGAAAATCTCGAAGGATTTGTTCTTTCATCTTGTAAAAAGAGAGATGTTAAAAAATAGCTAGGCTTATTTGCATGTCAAATGGCCTAAAAATAACTGTCAAGTAAGAAGGGATGCTTAACCTCCTCTGGATTATATTTGTATGGGTAAATGTCATTAACAAAAATGCATCAATAACTGTTTGAAGTGCATAGAAATGTGTCGATACTCTTGCTGTCCGTGATACGTCCGATATGTTATCAGTCACAGTTTCAGTTCTCGTTTTAAAATGTTGTACGCCACAGAAATAGCCAAATTCCCCTGCCAAATGGACTTGCATCAGATCTTTAACCAGGGCCATTTTAAGTTTTTTGTCGCCCACACACAGTTATTGTTTCGCTCTGACACTTCCTTGAAAGCGTTCGCAATCAACGACAGGCCAGAGTACTTCGTCCTCAACAAGGAGAGACAATCTCGGACACCCATGGGTGCAAAAGCAACAGGCTTTCTGGTGGCACTGCTTAAGAAACCTTAACACCACACCACTGAGCTGAGGAAGGATTTCCAGAACTCTGGCTGAGAAGCTGACAGGTTCACAACGCCGCTAACCCAAGACCCAGCTGAACAGGAATTCATTACGTGGGACTGAATGATCTGACTAAGGAACTTTGCTACTTTTTAATGCTCTGTTTTCTGGAAATAACGTATCCCTTTCTCTTTTCTCTTAAGCAAGCAACACCCACACTGGCTTAGTGATCCTACTTTACAAACAGAAATTGAACAGTTTTTTTTCTTCCTGCCTAGTCCCTTCAAAATTAAGAAATTCTTATTATGTTTATTTCCATGGCAAAATAATTATTTGTATGAGTTCTTTAAGAATCTGTCCTCCCTGTAACAGAACATAATTGGAAACATTAGTTACATAACAAGTTTTGACTGGAATGCGACGTCTGAGAAGGATATGCATAGAATCTGATATGACCGGACAGCTTTTAGGCACGGAGGTGACCTCTGTGGCACCAACGCTTACAAAGCCCTCTTGGGAAAACGAGCCTGGTCTCTGAATGACAGAGGCCCTGGTCTTACAGGACACTAAGGGAGGTCACTTCCTGGCAGGCCCCGGAACCCCAGGATACTTTGGGGACTTCCAGAAGACAGGAAATCACCCAAATCTCTAGGTAGTGCAGGTAAAGTCTGGTAGCAAGTTTTTGGCTTGGCTTCCTTGCCTCAAAATATTTTTAAAAGTCTAATTTGAGATTCTTTACTGAAAGTTCCAGTAACAGAGACTTAAAAAGGTCTGTGTGATCGATTATATTGTTGCTGAACTTACGTAAATAATCAGGCCAAATATAATGAGACCAGATTTACTTTTCAAACGAGAATCAAAAAGGAAGATGACTATAGAGAGAAATTTCATATTTTGTAAACTACAGGAAATGTCTGTGTTTCATAAGTGATAGGAAAACTATAGCACACCTCTGTGGGTTATCGGATTTGGTTCCTACTTATTGTCTTTGAGGATTTGTTATTTTTCTGTAAATTGAACTGGATCCAGCTTTCTTATACATTGTCAGTCCTTATCAAGTTTTCAATTCTAGTTTCCTCCAATGATCTGGCTCCAACTATCCAAATTAACGTTTGCCAGTTTTCTCCCACCTCCTGCCCTACAGCCCCACTCCCTCCTGCCCTCCTGCCTTCGAAGACCCTTACTGGGACGCTGGGCTGTCTTGTACTAAAGCAGCCCGGCAAGCGGAAGCCGCCCGCAGCTGCTGCCGGGTGGGCCTGCCCGGAGGGTCACCAGGAGACTGGCCTCCTGCCCCAGAAGAAGTAACCTCCGCTGCGACAGTGACGTTTACCCTATCGGCAAAGACATTCACAAGGCAAACAAAAAACCCACCAGAGCGCCACGCTGTCCTCACTCCACTCTCCAGGGACCCTCAAGCGTGGCATCTACACATCTCTACTGGCTGCCTTTCTGTCCCGTTTCAACAGAAGCTTCAGCTAGTCCTTCATGAATGAAAGGCAGCCAATGGGAAAGGGGCTTGTCTAGAGGAAGGAAGAATGTCTCGTCTTTCCTTGAGCAGGAGGAGGGACCAGCAAAGGCTCTCTCCGGACCAAACTTCAGGCGGGCTCCTCTGAGCCCTCTTCCTGACTAGGCCTCGACACTGATCCTCGCTGGGTGCACAAAACCCAACTGTAGCAGGAGATCCTGCGAACTTGGTCCAGAGAGAACCCCCCACTCCTTGGATCCACTCAAATCCCTCATCCCCACCCTTGGCACGTGATCACCCCCACTGCCTTCAGCAGTGATGCTGTTTAGTCAGTTTAGCAAGAACCTCCCCACCTTTGATGTCTCTTCTTAGTCCCCTCCCGACACTCCAATCCTTGCCTATAAATCTCCAGTGTCCTTGCTGTTCCCAAGCTCAGGTTGATCTCTCTCCCCTATTGCCATAGTCTTGACACCAATCGCACCAGTCTGGGTAAAGATTTCCTTACTGTTCTAATAAGTGTCAGAACGATTTTTTCCTTAACAGCACCCCAGGTTCTCACCCTGAGATACAGCCCATGGCCCACCAGGTCCGCCTGCAGCCGCCTGCAAGGCCGAACTCCATGCCCACCTGGGTGCAGGTGAGTTAAGACAGGCGTCTGCGCCAGGAAGCTCAAGGTACCCGCCTCGGCTGAGGGTGAGGGAGCAGCGAGGTCTGCTCGTCTCTCTGGGTCGGAGGGCAGGTCGGAGATCTCCGTGCAGATGCACGTTGGGACACCTGTGCCCAGCAGATGGGACGTTTCACCAGGTGGCCAGCAGCACAGGGGAAAGGAAGAGGCTTGAACAGGAAAACAAAAAACAAAAAGCAGCGACTTGCTCTGGAGCCCATGAGGAAACCCCCTGAGAAGTTTACAGAAATAGTAGAGGGGGGAGTTAAAGGACAACGCTGCAGCAGTGATCAGTGATAACTCAGTCACCAAAAGGAAATGTGCCTTCATTTCGAGGGTACACCCCGACGAGGCCAAAACGTGTAAGTTGTGCATTCCGGAAATGATGAGTAACCAGAATGACCATTCCTATTCTAAAATGCAAATAAAAAATCTATGCCTATTTATCACTTTTACAAGCAACATAAAAATGATTTCTTAATTATGACACCGAAAGGACGGGCAACAAAAGGAAAACTAGACAAACTGGACGCCATCAAAACTAAAGTCTTTCTGTGCCTCAAAGGAGTAAAAGGACAACTCACCAAATGGGAGGAAATATTTGCAAATCGTATATATATATATATATATGATAAGGGATTAATAGCCAGATTATATGAAGATGTATCAAGAGGTGGAGGAGAGTGATCATTCAGAAGTTGAGAGTCTCAGCATGGAATGACAAAAACGTTCCGGAGATGGGTGGTGGTGACGGCTATACGACAACGTCAATAATGTACTTAATGCCATTCAAAATGGTAAGTTTTATGTGTGTTTTACTATAATTAATAAAACACAGAAAAACTTAACTACCCAAAGCCCTGTACTTATTAAACCAATGAGTTAGGAGACGGTTACGAGGCTCTAAAAGGATTTGTCAATTTTTAAATGATTTCTGTTACAGGGGGCACTTTCCTAGAACTTGCCTGTCTCTTCACAGGCCATCAGACACTCGTCAAAGCCGTCGAAGTAGGTAAAAGGAACAGGGCAGTGCCTTTATAGCATCTAACAAAATGTGCCGACCGTGGCAAAGCTGTGCCTCACTCTTCACAAGGCTACTGAGCATTCTGTTTATACGGTTTTCCAAATGTTTTGTTTTAAAAAATACTCAAAACGTACAGAATACAGTATAATGAACTTCTTACGCCTGTCATTTAGGTTCCTCAGTTGTTAACAATTTTTCCACGTTATCTTTCTATCTCTCCCTTCTTTATATCTATATCTACATCTGTAAATGTCATTATTACTTTTGATGAACGACTGAAGATTACAGAGTGAAGCGCAGACGTCACAACTCTTTACTTCTAAGTAACGTCAGCACGCGCACCGCGTTCTGCTGTGTGTGATGTGCTCCCAAGGATGCTGTGCGCCCACGTCGTTGGCCCAAGCTTTCTGGGGAAGAAACTTTCATTTTACTTTTTTAATTCAAATGTTATTTATATGTAGATACTTATTTTTTGTATTATCAAGGAATTTTAGCATTTATTTTTGAACACATGTGGTACAAGACATTTTATCTAACAAATAATGACAAAACACAAGAGCAGACACGAGGTATTTCAGATACTACCCATGGGTAATGTGCATCCTTATTTTCCCCTCAAAAATTTGGGCAAAAAGTGTGCATTGTACACAGCAAAATACGGAATTTCATAAAAATGACTTTGCATTACACAGTGCAGGGTAAGGATCAGTTCAGGAAATCTGCACTGATTTGTCACGTCCTTTAACCTCTGTTCAACCCAAAGCGGCTCTTCAGCCTTTCATAGGAACATTTTTGTGACTTTAGGGCAATGGCAGCCTGTCCCCCATCAGGGCTGGGCTAAGTCTTCTCTCTGACTGACTAGTTTCAGGCTGTGCGTTTGGGCGGGAACACGGAGGGGTGACAGCAGGAGGCATGTGACCCAGTCCATCCTTTCTTCCCTGTCCCACCTTGGGGAAGGTGCTGGCCCCCGCTTCCTCCCCTGGGAGATAACGCAAGGTTCTTCCCCTTCGTTACTGTGACGTGTGGGCTGTACTTGGAATAAGTATCCTGTCAAGCTTGAAATGGATGATTTTAGCATCCACTGACGATGATTCTGGCCTGAATCAGTTAGGTCCATGATGGTTGCAAAGTGGTAATTTTCTAACTGTACCATCTCTTTTACCAAATGTTGCTTTAAAGTGTAATGCTTTTGTAATGAGGAAACTCATTCTTTGACAGGGCAGACATATCAGAGATAGATCTGCATTATGACTGTGAGCCCAAAAAGGTGCATTCCATTTTCAACCTAAACGAGATATAAAAAAGGAAATAAAACAGGCATGGAAAAGTGAGCAAGTAACTCATTTTTCTTTACCAAAAGCAGAGAATTCTTTTGGGTGAAAACAGTCATCAAAGACTATAGTAGTGTTTAACATAAAGGGGTCTATCTCCAAGACAAAACTTTAGAGAATGGAGGAAACCTTTTAAAGTAGTCTATTACAACTAGGCTAAGAATAAGCACCAATCGGTAACAATGAGGGGTTTGTATAAAGGTGCCAGATTGGTTCTGGTATTTACTCCTTTAAAGCTTATTTTAAGCATTATTTTAAAATGGGGCATAGTATTTCTAACTGTATTTAGCTGTTTTTAAAGTACGCTTTGTATTATTTTCCTTTAAAAAAAATTCGAGTGTGCTAAGTTTTTTCTCGTTTTTTTAGGACCCTGACTCGGAGAACTAAGGGATCATTACTCACATAACAGCATGATTTAGTAACTGTGCATTATAAACCAGAAAGAAACCTCTTCAGATGCTGAACCTGCAAAAACAAACATATTGGGGAAGAAAAGCCTCAGCCCGGTGTTCCCGACGCTTGAGCGCACACCAGAAAGACATGGGCGCACTGGAAACTCGCAGGCCCGGGGCCCGCCTCGGCCCACTTACTCCAGCCTAGCTCTGACAAGTTGGAGAAGCTGCCCGGGGTGCCGGGGTGCCGGGGTGCAGCCAGGGTGAGGGCCCCCCCAAAAGCCATCACCTACGGAGGGAGCCGGTAGACCTCCGGCTGCTCAGGCCTCCCGCTCTGGTCTCCAGCGCTCGTGCATCCCGGGCTAATGTCTTTCGTTCTTCCCAAAGCCCCCTGGCCTCCGGCTGGAGGGCCCTCTCTGCAGCTGCGAGCACCCGTCCCACCTCGGACAACGTCTCCTTTGGGGTGGGGCCTACAGCGACTATTTCCAGTTATCCTGATTTTCTCCTGCAAAGAGTCCCTTTCATCTTACAAGCTTTTGATACGACAAATGAAATAATAAAATATACATTGCAGAAACTGTAAATATTGTGAAGGTTTTAGTTAATGCTTACATATCTGTTGTTTACTGAAATACAAACAAGCTTCATCTTGCTGTTTTCCCTCCCCAGCCTCTGTTCTTTGATATTACAGAACAATTCTCTGCACTTTCATTCTATTATTTTTATTTGGCATGCTTTAAATTCACTAGGATTCGATATTCCTCATAAGAATCCCCAAACTCTCCATCTGATGCCTTTCTTAAAGGTCTCAGAGACTATACTAAGGCAAATATGTCAATAGATACATGTATATGCATACACATGTGTGTCTACACACAAACATATGAGTAACATACAGCATAACATTCACCTGCTATAAGCCAAGTCATATACACTTCATGGGAACTGGTTTATGCAATCTCAAATTTCTGTGTCTTGTTCAAGGACAAAAATCACCCTATTAGTTCCCTGCTGCTGTATATTGGAAATCATAACAGGTAAAAAGATAAAATATGTGTAAAATTAAAATCTAAGTCAATGAAATCCAAATTTCTGGGTTTATTAAACTCATTTTGTAACATGCCCAGCAGCAAATTAGAAGCACTGGATGAGAGTGAAAGCAGAAGGAAATATAAATATTAACAGTCATGATACCTTCTGCCTATTAGTAGTTACAGGAATTTATTGAAATGTTTCTAAACCCTAATATAAATATTTTAACACCGTAAAATACATTTTTGAGGTAAGCCAGTGTCAGAAACTCTTGTCCCACCTAAAACATGTTCTCGGCTCTATCACTTCAGCAAACTTATGTTCCTTTATGTAAGAATGCTGGCAAAACACAGTTTTCCAGCCCAAAACAAACACAGGTAGAATTTTTTAAGGAGGGTCCTATTTAATCAAACACTCCTGTCTTCGAGCAGATGGAAGCATTTCGCTGCTCTGGTCACAATGAGTAATGCTGGACCGCGATCTTCTCTGTGCTCTCCACCCAGGAAAGACTGCCTCTCGCCAGCACAAGCCCCTGGTTGGACGCTAGGAACATTGCACGGAGGGAGGAGAAAAGTGATGAGCTGTCTCTGCCCTTTGGAGTTTTTCATCCAGCACCCAAGTGGCCATTGTCCTTTTACTCATTCACTTTCTCTCCACCTCAGAAACATAAACAACCACAGTAAGAAACCTACACCTAAGCTCTTGGTGTTTAATCACCTTTTTTAAAATGAGACAATGACTTCTAGCTCCACATTCATTGTTTCACGATACCATTACAACAAACCAGCTAGAAAATGCCACCACACTATAATGGGATTTAATCTATGCCATTAAATAGCAGAAATTCAGAAGCCAGACCACGTTGAGAAGGCCTGATTAGATTCACGAGAAAGCAAGGTCTGCCTCCAGTCCACCCAGTGTAAAGCCGTGTGATTCTGAAGAGGCCAGTAACAGAATAAAATACCATATAAAGTAGGAGCTACGACCAAACAAAAGACGTAGAAGAAAATCCCCAAATCCGGGAACGCAGTCACTGGACAGGGCCTGCTCGATCACCTGCACTCTGTTCTGTCTGTCTGGAGTCCCTCAGCAGCGACACGCAGCTGCACTTGGGGGTCCTGTTGCAGTTTCTTCCCACCACGGTCTCAGCATCTTTAGCTTCGGTAAAGAAGCTATAATGCTTCTGTAATGCTCATCTATTTGTCTTTTAAAGGTTCATAATTGCATGCAAATTGCCACTTTTCTTTTCATGTGAAAAAATGTGCCTGAAGAGCTTCATTGCCTCACTTCAGTGGAACCACGCAGGGCTCAGACCGGTGCGCCCTAATCCCATTCCCTCGGCTCTGCCCCACGCAGCAGCCACCCTGAGCTGGGCCAGCGCCGACTTCGGTGCCTTACAGGGTGCCTTTGCACCTGAAGCGTGCCGGCAGCTTCTGGCAATAGCGAGGCCTCCTCAGAGGCAGGGCCGCAGCCACAGGAAGTGGCCACAGTTGCACGGACAGCACCAGTGGCAGTGACCTTTCTGCACCAGGCAGGGCCTGGGATGTGGGAGTCATCCAGTCAAAGACGACTTCCGAGACCTCTGCGCCAGGGTGACAAGTGACCCCGCTGCAATTTCACTGCCTGCTGGACCCCCGGTTTAGGCACGATGAGAGGACAGGAAACAGTAATTCTCCCGTTTCCCGATTTTATTTGAAAAGAGAGATGATTACGGCAAACCCCATTGCTTATCATCTGAACTCGACGATTATCCACATTTTGTCAGACCTGAGAACAAATTTAACACTAGGGAGAGCCACAATAATTCAGACAGTCACAATGAAGATACAACAAATGGATTTGAAAACCTGTGCAGGAGACAGTGGAGAGGATGGGAGCCGGCCCCTGGCAGCTGGCTTTCCTCTGGGCCAGCGCACAGTGTTGGCCCCTGCTGTAAACGTAATTGCTGGATGGCGAGGAAAACTTTCAGCTGAAGCAACGACGTGAACACTGCCTTTGCTGTGGGTTTTATGAGACCCTGACTGGGAAGAGGGACCCTGTACTTCTTCTAAGACTGCTGCAGGGTTCTCATTTCAAAAGATTACAGACGGATTCATTACAGAGGAAAAGGAGCAGGGAGCTCCTCTCCTGCAGAGCATCCTGTGACAGAAAGGGCCCCGGTGCGGCCTGGGGAGAGGCAGGTTTCTCTCTTCTCAGCTCTGCTGCTATGTTAGTGGCTGGGTGACCCCTAACAGAGCAGAGTGCAGGCACACCTCGGCAATACTGCGGGTTCGGGGCCAGACCACGGCAATAAAGCGTGCGTCTCAGTGGAGCGAGGCGTAATCTTTTTGGTGGTGGAGGGTCTTGCCTTCAGTTGTAAAATAGGCAACATCTGTGACATGCAATAAAACTAGCTGTACTTGTATCGCATAAAACAGGAGTTAACAACAACAACAACAACAACAATGAAAAGATGTAGAAGGAAATTACGCAGAGCCCAAGAGCACACTAAACTGGAGCAAATTAAGGCTTAAATGGCTGTGTTGCTAAAAAATAATTGAACCTGACTGAATCCAGTCAACCTCTCGGTTTACCAGTTATAGGGGAGAGAGAAACAAGTTACATAACCACAAGGAAACTGCTCAATCCGGATATCCCACAGGAAAAAATGAGCCAGTTCCTGTAACAACCTTTGCATGAAAAGGTGATGGAAATGGGGAGGTGGGAGGCTCTTATAGAATTCAAAGGAGGCTCTGAGAATAAAAGGGGCTTACGAACCATAAACAAATCCAGTGTGTGGCCCTCTTTTGAATCCTAATTCAAACAAACCCACTGGAAAATGTCTTTGGGACAGCTGGGAAAATTTGAAGATGACTTGGGCATTAGATATTAACAAATTACTTATAATTCTGTTAGGTACGATAATAATGTGGTGGTTGTGTTTTTAAAGAATGTGTTGTTAATTAGAGATGTTTGCTAAAGTGTTTACAAGGGAAATGATGTAATATCTGAGTTTCTTTAAAATTTTTCAGCAGAAAAAAGGAAAGAAAGAAAATAAGAAAAAAAGGGGAGAGGGCAAGGAAGAAGAAAAGTATGTGCAAAGGGGACCAATGAAACAAGATTGATAAAATATTAATTTTTGTTGAAACTGGGTAGTTAGTACCTGGGGGTCCATTATGCTTCTCTCTCTATTTTGTGTATGTTTGAAAATTCCCCTAAGTAAACACATTTTTCAGTGGCTGCTTTGGTGCATTTGGGAGGATGTGACATTGATGTCAGTCGACCTGCTCCTTGGGATCATAGGCTGAGAACTGTCTCTCCTCATTGAAAGGAAGTTGCACTTACAGGCCCACGAAGCCCCGGTCTGGGTGGGCTCACGTCGGTGGCGTTTCTGTGTCAGAATTCACTGTGGATGAAGGACTGCTTACTTCCTGCTCATTTGCTGTTTCTGTAACACACTATTTTCTGGCTCTTGAATTCTGTGCTTTATGAAATACCATTTATAAATTAAACACTGCATGAGTCCTCAAGCGGAGATGCCGAGATGAAACAGAAGGAGTTCCTATGTCCCCAGAATGCCCTTCAAAGTTCATTTCATTCCGAGAATGCACACATGGACTGAGGTGAAAAGGCGCTGTGGAAATTGTCATTTCTGGTGAGGTTTACTAGTTCTGGTGAGCCAAACTCGCCAACTCAAGGTCCTAGCCCTGGGCAATTATGAATCATGGTGCTCTCCCCTACACCGTACAAGAATGCACTTTTGTTCAGTAACTAAGTTTGATTTCTTCTAGGATCTCTGCTCATAGAAGCAAAAGTTACTAATAGTAGTTAGGAGAGTTGTGAGTTTCTTGGGCCCGAACCAGCTATTTCTCAGAATCCAAAATTCTGAAAATCTTCGTAGACTTTTCATATGAAGAAAGCAGACATCAATAACTAATTTGAGATATGAACTTGACTAAAAAAAATTAGCCATATTTTTGTACACTAATTTGCTCTCAGGGTAAATTTTTAGCAGAATTCTAAACATTCTGCAGTAGCTGTTAAATTATAAGTAGATCAAAATGTGGTTAATTTTTTTTCGGAATTGGAAGAAAACCAGTAATTCTTTAAAGGTCTTCAGTGACATCTCCAAATACGCATTCTCTTTGGAACAGAGGCCCAGCATGGGGAAATTGAGGCAAGTCATCTAGAGGCCAAAAGGTTCTAGAATGAAAACACTACCCACAACTAACACATGTTGAGATATAGCCCTTAAAACAGTTGCATTTACTTTTCAATACTTTTTAATAGAAAAGCAAATGTGCACATAAATGTACATAGATCCGGAAATTCTCACAAAGTGATTACAAGTGTCTTCCCACCGCCCATCTCAGAAAACGCTACCCAGCGGCCTCCCTGCTACGCCCACCAGTTACTGGCTGAGCCCCACTCTAAGCCCTATTCTGTGCTTTTTTGCTCCATTTTATTTTTGCCTGTTTTAATCTTGCCATAAATGGGCCCTTGCCAGTGTGGGTCAGTGGATCGGGGGCTGGGCTGAGAACTGAAAGGTCACTGGGTTGACTCCCAGGCAGGGCACAGGTCTAGGTTTCGGGCCAGGTCCCCAGGTGGGGGCGCACGAGAGGCAACCACAGCTTGATGTTTCTCTCCCTCTTTTTCTCCCTCCCTTCCTCTCTGTCTAAAAATGAATACATAAAAAAAAAAGAAAAGGAAAGAAAAGCTGATGTCCCTGCCCTGAGGCACAGAGGGGCAATGATTTAAAAAGAAATAAACTTTCCATAAATGGAATCATGCAATATGATTTTCTTTATCTACCTTGCTACACTCAACATTGTAAAACTCATCCATATTGCTGCAGGTGCTGTTGTTTTCATTGTGAACAGTGTTCATTTTGTGAACACCCCCTAGTTTATCCGTTCTCCTGTTGATGGACATTTGGGTTGCTTCCAGTTTGGGGAATAACAAATTGAGCTGCAACGAAATTCTCGTGCTATCTTCTGGTGCACCCATGAACGCACATCTGTAGAGTATATGTAGATGGCGTTTGCTTTTAATAAAACCTGAGATTTACAGTGTGGAGGCCGTGTTTTCTTTATCTTTCTAGTCCCAGGACATACTCATGTCTGGAACTTCGTACATACTCAGTAAATCTTTGCTAAGGGAACGAATAAATAGATGCTTTCTGTGGCCCGTTAACTTCTTTCAGGACTTAACACCACAGCACCAAAATTAATATATTTGGGGGTACTGTTGAAATCTCTGTTATCCACATCTGTCCGCCTCCCCCTCGGTGAGGTTCCGTCCCGGAGGTTTGCGATCATCTGTGTGTTGTAACTGGAACGATTGATGTCCTGCAGGCTTTTCAAACGTCACTTGCATACGGAGCCTGCCCTCTGCCTGGTGCTGTTTACGGCTTGTTTTTGGCTTCGTGAACTGCCCGACACGTGTGCTCGAGGACTCTTTTGTCCCTGAGTCTGCATTCTCCATTTATCTCTTATGCTCTTTCCAGTCGACTTTTTTACTTGAATTATCTCTGGTTGTGATATCAGCTCTCACAAGTTGGTTACATGATCTTTTTTAAAAAAAAAATGAACTTTAAACTAAAATTTTGACTTTTATCTTTTTGCAGGGTAGGCATGGGACAAAAGAGAGCATTTCTGCAGGCTATATTTAAGTGAATGGGAAATGCTAGGGTATAGGCTGCAGGCGCTGACATGTGGCCAAAAGAAATGGCTAGCAATATTAGTAGCTTGCCTTACTTTCCTGTCTCTAGTACAGAAAATGTTACTTTTCATTGTAGGGGGCATTCATCAATATAATGAATGAGAAGATGGTGGAACCAGACAGAAAAACATCACAAGCTCTTCATAAAGCTACAGACACCGATCGCCCAGCCATGGGGACTTCCAGAGCATTGCAGGACTCAAGACTGTGTGACCCTGACATGACAGCCATCTAGAGCAGAGACCCAAATGAATTCACTCTAAAAACATTAAAGATGAGAAATCAATATGACTTGCCACATATTTTTGCTGAAGAGACTGTTTTAGAGATATCCACCCAAAAGTCTTTTAAAGGAAGGAACATCTGAAAAGGACAGTCACTGTTGATAGTTTGTCCAATTAACTGAGAAATATCCTTGACATTTTCCCTCTGGGAAGAAAGACTTTGGGTGGCGGTTTTTCAGATTGGTGCTATTCAGGGTTGTGGAATTTTCTTCTTCCCTGTGTTCAAGCCTCTAAGCGAGGAGAAATGGCCTCGGACCTCCTTGCCTGCACACAGCTACTTCCTGGGTCATTGTCCTTGTGGTTTCTTTTTTTATGTTATTTTTTCTCTCGAAGACACTTCGAGACCTCATCATCATTTAAAAACGACTGATCCCAAAAACCTTTCCAGTTGTCTTTTAGAGGAGTGATTACAATCAAAAGAGGAAAAAAGTAAAATAAACTTTTAAATAAACCTAAAAAGAAAAGGGGAAAAAATCCAAACCATTTAAATCAGTGCCATAAAACTATTTTAGAAAACCAGCTTTCTATATTTTAATGCTTTCCATGTCTGAGACATTTCTCCAGACTTTGGTGCTATAATTGTAACACCATCTTGACACTTCTACTTTTAAGCCACAGAGATTTCGCCTTTTCCTTTCTCAAAGAGAAGAAAAGTTGGAGCCAAGTGACCGCTGTGCGTACTCACGGCTCCTAAGCGACGGCGGCAGCCGGGAAAGGGCCACGTTGAATGAGCAGACAGGTCCTGTGCTCCTCGGCGGGATGTGGAGTGGGCAGGCAGCCAGGGCGCTAAAGAGAGGAGAAGGGCATAACTGAGTCCTGTTCCCATAGTGGGTGGGGAGAAGGTCTGCAGGGCCGAAGCCAGCAGGAAAGAGTCCTTGGTGGGAACCAGAAAATAGGGCCCCTGCAGGCATAGTAATTGCCCCTTCAGAGTAGACCCCTTGGAAAAGAAACCCATTCTTCCCAGTTGATGCAAGAGGATGTCGGGCTAGATGTCAGCCCCCGCTGGAGGCCTGGGCCAGGTGTTCTGCACACCTGCACAGGACACAACCTGCACAGTCAGAGGGGGCAACCGTGGCTGCACGGCAGCCTTGCCACTGGCCAGTCTTTCGGCTGGCCTACCCTAAAACGGGGCATTTGCCCAGGGCATGCCCGCGCCACCCAGGACTGACCTTCCAGCGGCCCGACTAGTGAGGCACAACCAGCCCCCTGAGCACAGAGTCAAGAATCGCTGGAGAAGGGGACAGGGAGGGGTGGCAATAAACAGGCTCAAACAGACTTTCTTTTAAAAAAAAATGTTTAAAAAAATGCTACAAATGGAGCTGCGGTAGACTGAGGTAGGAAAAATATTTATAACGGATAGAAGAAAGAAAAATCATATTTGCTAAGTGCTTCTCACATGCTAGGTCCTGTTAGATGCCTTATTTTTATAAATATTACCTCTTAATCATGAGAAAACTCTGTGTATTAGATATTATCTGCCTTCTCCCAATAGTGAAGAATCTAAGGCTACACACGAATGTGTCAGTGGCTCATGGTCACATGGCTAGTAAGTGGCAGACTCGGCTCCCAGACATGACAGCTCTTAATGACCAGCTCTCTGGGCTTCCACACACGGGCATCGCTTGTCCCCAGATGTGGCACAGATCTGGCTCTGGGTGACTACTGGTTACCTTCCAATATCCATTCCCTGCCTCTTGGTGAAGCAGGGCTGATTTTAGCAGAGCACGTTTCAGCAAACAGACTGTATCTCCCAGCCGCCCTTGCACATCGGGCACATGACTGCACTCCGGCCAATGCAGATGTTAGCAGATATGTGAAGTGGAACTTCTGAGGCCACGCGCGTTCTTTGCCTCCCTTCTCCTCAGTGCTGCCTAGAATATGGATAGGAGCCATGGTGTGCAGCCACGGTGCTACTCCGGGAACAGACGTGTAGTCTAGCAGAACAAAGGGATAGAAGTAGTCCGGGTGCCCGACACAGACTGCCCACCTTCAGGCTTTGTTTACGAGAGAAACATGCTACCTAATTTAAACCGCTATTTGGGGTCTTTCTTACTTGTATACAAACCGAGTCCTAACTGACATAATGCAGCATCTACTGCCTTATGGATTCACACCACTACTTCTTCTCTCCCTTCTACCCCAGAACTCTCTGGTTCCCCCATCTCACACCTCCAGCCAACTTTCCGCCAGGCTGCTCTTGCTCTTCCCTGACCCTGAGCCTTAGCTCAGACCCTCCACACTAGCAAGTGTCTCTGACTCCACGTTTCAGTCCCGACAGGTCAGTCCCTTCCCTGGGGAAATTCCCTACGAAAGGTTTTTTTTAACCTTTTCAGCAAAAAGCTCTGCTTGCCAAGGAGTAAGACCTGCAGTTGACAGGTTCCCTAAGTTGTCACCACGTCCTTCCCCAGGAACTGGGTAATTGTTCGTCCTAACTTACTCCCTGAGGACAGCCTGTCTGTTCCCATGTGACTGTCAGAAGCAAGGGGTCATCTTCTGATTCCCACGTATACCAGCCTCAGGGACAGGACGTTGTGTACGGCTGTGGAGGCTGTGCGTTGCATAAGGGCATCGGCCCAGACAAAGGGAGTAGACAGGTCTCCAAGTTCTCCACCGAATCCGAGCGAGTCTGTGACCACCCAATCTAAAACGGTCTCAGTCCAGGGACTTGCTCTGCTACATCACTTTGTTTTACCGTCTTTCCTATCTGCAAATACTGTTCGTTTGTTGTTTACCGGGTTATTGTCTGTCTCCTCCCCATGCCCGCTGTTCTGGAACAGCAGCCACACAGGAACCAGAGCCTGGCCTGCCTTGTACCTTGCTGCATCCCCATCACCCAAGAGTGCCTGGCAATAATCCTTGGTGAACAAATGAATGGATAATATTGACAGTACTGCAGAATTAAGAATAACTTCACAAAGTGCTATTATCAGTGGTGATTTGTGGCTTTGCTCACTCATTAGTTCTCTTGTCAAGAGCTTGGCTCTCACTTAGGCCGCTTGTCACAGTGGCTACCGAGACTCTGGGAGTTCGGAGGTCAGGAGACTTCAGAGGTAAGGAGGGGAGAACTGAAGAAAGCTGGAGTGCCAGCCAGTGCGCACATGAGGAGGCAGTGGTTGTCCCTTCGCTTTCATGCCTGCCTGAGCTGACGACGGCGGCCGCACTATTTTACCCGTTCAGAGCAATGCATCACATCCACGTGTGGGAGTCATCAGCTCAGGCTGCCCGCCACGGCGGAAGACAGCTACCGCAGAACCACCCGGAGAGTGCTGTGAAGGCAGGGCGGACGCGCGGCGACTGGGGAGCCCCTGTGGGTTTCGTGGGGGAAATCCGCACAAGGCGCTCCTCATTTCAAGGACGGTGGGGTTTCCACACCTCCTGGGACCCCCCTGGGACCTTCCTGGGCAGTCAGGCGGGTGGGAAACTGCTCTCTTCCAAGGAGGCACGTCCCTTCCCTGGCTTCGCATCCCAGGGTTCCTGCGGCTTGTGGAGCAGTCAGGGTACAATTCTGGTGTTTTCCTGAAAGCTCTGGTGATCCCTTTTAAAAATCAGCTTTCTTTCAACTTCATATAGGTGCTCGATTATTCAGGCTTAAGAGAAATAAAGAGGAAGAAGCAGAAAGAAAAACAAGCGAGGGAATGTGCAAGGGTTATGACTACTGCTGTGACATATGAAAATGCCAATGACATTACCTTACTCATAAACGCAATGGAGATGCTCAAGCAGCTCTGTCAGGGTGTGATAAATGTCCTTAAAAGCCAGCAGTCGTAAAAATAAAATGGGACAGAAAACAGACCAAGAGGGAAAAACGTGTAAGATGCAAATAAGCAGCAGAAAATCTCTTCTGTTGTTAAATAACATTTTAAAAAGAAAAACGGCTTAGTACAACTTCACCTCTTCAGTGTTTAGTTATCGAGTGGATTTTTGAAAAACGATGTTTTGCCATTTGACAATCTCAGAATGTAACAGGATACAAATTATAATTTCAAGGTTAGAAAAGTAACTTTTCGATAAGATAAATAATGAACATATATAAATGTCCATAGGTAAAATGCTATAAAAATACATTAAGGCTACTATGTAAGGCCTTTTTGTATAGTTTGATATTAGGAAACATGATTCCTCCAACTTTGTTCTTCTTTCTCAGGATTGCTGTTGCTCTGTGGGGTCTTTTGTGGTTCCACATAAATTTTTGAAATATTTGTTCTAGTTCTATGAAATATGTCATTAGAATCTTGATAGGAATTGTGTTGAATCTATAGATTGTTTTGGGTCACATGGACATTTTTTTTTAAGATTTTATTTATTTATTTATTTTTAGAGAGGGGAAGGGAGGGAGAAGGAGAGAGAGAGAAACATCAATGTGTGGTTGCCTCTCATGTGTTCCTCACTGGGGACCTGGCCCGCAACCCAGGCATGTGCCCTGACTGGGAATTGAACCTGGGATGCTTTGGTTCGCAGCCCGCGCTCAATCCACTGAGCTAGGCCAGCCAGGGACATATGGACATTTTAATGATGTTAATTCTTCCTATTCATGAACGTGGTATGTGCTTTCACTTATTTGTATCTTCTTCAATTTCTTTCTTCAGTGTCTTATAATTTTCCTAGTACAGGTCTTATACACCCTTGGTTAGGTTTATTCCTAGGTATTTTATTTTCCTTGAAGCAATTGTGAATGGGATTGTTTTCTTAATTTCCCTTTCTGTTAGATCGGTATTGGCAAATAAAAATGCAACTAATTTTTGGATATTAACTTTGTATCCTTCTACTTTGCTGAATTCATTTACAGGTTCTACTAGTTTCCTGGTGAAATCTTTGGGGTTCTCTCTATATAGTATCATGCCATCTGCAGATAAAGACAGTTTTACTACTTCTTCTCCAATTTGGATGACTTTCACTTTTTCTTCTTTTCTAATGGCTGCGGGTAGGACTTCCAGTACATGTTGAATAAGGGAGGTGAAAATGGACATCCTTGTCTTATTCCCGATCTTAAGGGGAACACTTGTAGTTTTTGCCCATTGAGTGTGATGCTGGCAGTGAGTTTGTCAAGTATGGCCTTTATTGTGTTTAGGTGTGTTCCCTCTATTTCCACTTTGCTGAGAGTTTTTTTTATCATAAATGGGTACTGGATTTTATCAAATGCTTTTTCTGCATAAACAGACACATAGAACAATGGACCAGAATAGAGAGCCCAGAACTAAACCCACACATTTATAGTCAATTAATATTTGGCAGAGGAGGCAAGCACATACAACGGGCTAAACGATAGTTTATTCAATATGTGGTGCTGGGAAAACTGGATGGATACGTGCAGAAAAATGAAACTAGACCACTTTCTTACACCACACATAAGAATAAATTCAAAATGGACCAAAGACTTAAATGTTAGACCCAAAACCATAAAAACCCTAGAAGAAAACATAGGCAGCAAAATCTCAGGTATTGCTTGTAACAATTTTTTACCAGATGTATCTCCCCAAGCAAGGGAAACATATAAACAAATAAACAAATAGGACTACATCAAACTAAAAAGTTTTTGCACAGCAAAGGAAATCATCAACAAAATAAAAAGACAACACACAGAATGGGAGGACATATTTGCTGATACATTTGATAAGGGATAAATATCCAAAATTTATAAAGTACTTATAAAACTCAACACACACACACATAAAACCCCCCCCAAACAACCCAATTAAAAAAATGGGCAAAAGACCCGAATAGACACTTCTCCAAGGAGGATGTACAGATGGCTAATAGACATATGAAAAGATGCTCAATGTCACTAATCATCAGAGAAATGCAAATTAAAACCAATGAAATACCATCTCACACCTGTCAGAATGGCTATCATCAATAAATCAAAAACCAACAAGTGCTGGCAAGGATGTGGAGAAAGGGGAACACACTTGCACTGTTGGTGGGAATGCAGACTGGTGCAGCCACTGTGGAAAGCAGTATGGAGATACCTCAAAAAATTAAAAATGGATCTGCCACCTGACACAGCAATCCCACTTCTGGGAATATATCTGAAGAAGCCCCAAACACTAATTCAAAAGAACATAAGCACTCCTATGATCATAGCAGCATTATTTACAATCTCCAAGATATGAAAGCAGCCCAAGTGTCCATCATAGATGAGTGGATAAAACAACTAAGGGACATTTACACAATGGAATGCTACTAGGCCACAAAAAGGAAGAAAACTGTACCCTTTGCAACAGCATGGATGGACCTGTAGATTATTATGTTAGGTGAAATAAATCAGTCAGAGAAAGACAAATACCATATGATCTCACTCATATGTGGAATCTAATGAACACACTGAACTAACAAGCAAAACAGAGACAGACTCATAGATGGAGAGCAGATGACAGCTAGTGGAGGTGAGGTTAGGGGGTGGAGGAATCAAGCAAAAAGGAAGAAGGACTCATGGACGCAGACAATGGTGTGGTGACTGCTGGGGGAAGGAGAGTAAAAGGGGACTAAATGGTAATGGGAAAAATATAATAAAGATATTTTTAAGATTATACAAGAAAAAAATAAAAATACATTAAACATGTATGTATCAGAAACAGAGAGTAATGTTTTCAAATAGAGAAGGCAAAGTAACAAAGTCAAGAATTAGACTTTATTCACAGTTTCATTATCAGGACAACAATTTTTTCCCTTAAGTGAGACCCTGGATCTCAATCAGTGTGTCATTACAGAAAGATATTTACACTCGGTTTTCTGCTTTAAAAAAACCCTTATACACCTTTGAGAATGGTATCAATCAGTAATACTTATTAATGACAAAACTGGAAATGAAGGCAACTCAGAAACAGCCGGAACTCAACGTTGGCGACCCCGTGGTGAGGTAAGAACGAGGTCAGGCTTTGAAGTCAGGCAGACGCAGATTATGTCCTGACTCTACCACCTACTCAAAATGTCTTTAATGAACCACTTACGCTCAGAGCCGTGGCTTCACCAGCTTTAAAACAAGGAGATTATTGCCTGCCAAACATAATTGTTGTCAAAATCAACAATGTATTAGAAAGCACCTTGGTCTCTGCCGGGCACACAAATACTGGAGAAATGTTAGTCTTCTCAGCTTACCTGCTTAGGAGAGGAGGCTATGCTGAATTCCTGCATGCAAAACAGTCTAGTTTAAAATAGCACAGCCTTTGGATTTTCTGAAATGACCCTAAAATGAAAGGCATCATGAGGGAAAACTTTAGGACTAAATTCACCACGGGACGCATACATAAAAGGAAGATGTTAAGTCTTTTGAAGTCAACAAAAGACAGACACTGAATTTAAATATTTTCTTCCAAAGCCTAAAACGTTTTAGCAAACACAGCGTCCCTGGGATCATAACACCAGCATCCACGGGATCGTGGGTCGTGACAACTGTCAGGATTGCCGTGCTAGTCTCGGCTTTGGCAGTTTGCGACAGGCTGGCTTCGGCGGTGATCAGACTCCTCTGTAAGACTGGCTGCTGACTCACCAGGCTCCTCTCTACGACGCCTGCTACTTCATGGATTTCAGCAAGCGTCGCAAGCGCTCATCACCACATGTGACACTGTTAATAAGCTCACAGGTTTCAAACCGGGTGAGAGCATCAGATTCTGGGCCACTTTGCTTGGTGTGAACAGTGACGTAGCTCTAACGCAGCCCCTCTCCAGATTATCAGTTAAATTCCTCAAACGTGAGCCAAGTATGCATGAACACAACTAGTTAATCACTTTCCAACATAAAATGGAAATACGATGGCTAGAACGGAGAGCGACAATAAGAACTTTGGAGGTCCCCGGGACTGAAGGGAACCCTCCAGAAGCTCCAAGTAATAAAACACTCATGGTGTACTACCTCACACGTAATTCAAACTAAGAACTATTTAAAATCGTATAAGAAGAATAAGGAACTCCAAGAAAATTTTAAATTTCCGTATTATGATGACTGTAGAGGTCTTTTTAAAAAAGAAATGGAAACCGTTGAATTTAAAAAATGTTTTTCCTTATTTCTCTTGGTTTGCTGATTAATGCATGAAGTTATCAACAACAAACTCCCCAAGAAGCCCCCAGAAGAATCTGTTGACCTGGCACGGCTAAATTTGTTTAACCTTGTGCAGTGAGGGAGACTAGCACCTGCGCAGATCCTGGGACTATCTCAGCGGGAGGTCGGAGGCAGGGATGTGTGGGGCTTGGAGCGTGGGTCTTTCAAAGGTGGGTCAGGTTAAGGCTGGGGAAAGTTATGACACGGTAGTATGGGACTGATGGGCCCAGCTCTGAGGGGGTCCTGCAGCAAGTCTTTCTAAGTAAACAGTTGTTTAAGTGAACCATTTGCCCTGGTCAGTAATCTGTTGTCCTGAGAATAAGGCCCTTTGCCCAGATGAGAAAGTTACTGTTGAAATAAACTGGTTTGGGAGGATTTCTTGCTGCAAACAGTGACCTTTTATCTTACTCTTTAACTGTATCTTCCTGGGTGAATTTCCTGGAGCAAACAGGAAGCCGTGTTGCCCCCGGTGGTCTCCGTGCTCAGTCCGGACGGTTGGGCTGTGTGGACGCAGGGGCATCAGCTCCTGTCCTCTGGCAGGGAGCCCCATGCTGGCAGCCCCCGAACACGGAATTCAGCGTTGAATGAGGAGAAAGAGAGGGAGGGATGGGGCCGCTCAACCAAGGGATGTGCAAAGCAATTTCAAAGAGGCTTGAAAAAAGTTACCTGCTTTCTCCAGAAGAGCAGGATTGAGGAACGTCGGAGTTCAACTTGTCCTTCAAATGGCCTAGGTATATCTGAACTTCGAGGAGCAGAGGCCAGAGAGAGAAGATCCAGCCACAGCGTACAGAGAACAAACTGATATATTTGACTGGTCTGAGAGGCTTAGATGTGTTCCTCGAGGGCTGGACCTGCCCACCCATGCTAACTGCTCCATGCATGACTGCAAAATAAACGAGGTTCTGCTGAAGGCTGTGATTGCTCTCCCAAAGGCAAGCTAGACAGACCGGCCGATGCAGGTCAACCTGTTTGGTAACAAGTCCATGTTTAACGAGCTGGGTGTTAACCACAAAGAGAATGCTGGACTAAGGAAAGAAGCTTAAAGGACATAGAAACAGATGAGGTACAGGAAAGAGCAGAGAAGAGGACACATCTGATAATTACAAATACTTTGCGTTCACACAGTGCCTTTTGACGTACAAAGTGTTTTCATTGGTGCTATTTTATTTGACCCTCACGACAATCTTGAAAGTGAAACGGGCATTATGTTTGCCATTTGACGGCCGAGAGCACTGCGGCTCAGAGACGGTTACCTGTCTTGCCCAAGGTCACAACTCTGTAAAACTGCAGGCTCTTGGGCCTCCGTCTCCCGAAGCATTTTGCAACTGCTGAGGATTGGAGGCAGAACTAAAACTGTGAGAAGAGTGAGAGAAGTGTTTCTCTGTCCCCCTCCAACCATAAGGACCAAGGTTTGCCGAGTTGTAAGTTCTGTAAATAGACAAGCGTGTGCTGCGAACTGAAGCTAGAAACTGGAGGCCCCGTCCACGCGCCTGGACGCCCTGAACCCAGCTCAGAGCCGCCCGGCCCTGCGCCCCATAGTTTAAGCACAGATTACTGTCTTCATGCCAAAGTCCTGCCTGGCCACGTGTTTCCACAGGCAACAAAATTTCAGCATCCCTGTCTGGCTGGGCTTAAGTTTTTGGCAAGAATTCCCCCTTCTCTTGTGAACATCTTGGAAAGCTTTTAACTGAGCACAAAGATGTTTATTTTGAGAAGCAAAAGGGACTAACTAAGTCTAAAAACAATCTCTACCTCTCCCACCAAATGATTCTTTTTAAAATGTAGGAGATTTCGTTCTGCCACCACCTACAAGGTGAGGATGCTATCCGGGATGGCCCTGGAGAAACGGCGAGTCTCCCTGTGACCTCAGGCCTGGGCGAGCAATCAGGGGTCTGGGGTGAGGGAGTGTGGAGGGAGCGGGCAGGAGAGGAAGGGTGCGGCCTAACTGGGGAGGAACGGTGGCACTGTGTATCTAGACAACCAGCCACGACGCAGCTGCCTCCGGATTGCCTGCTTAGTTCTCAAGTTCCCGTTGGCAGAGTTTCCGCACTGATTTCAGGGTCACGTCCAGGGGTAGAACATAATGTGTTAGGCCTTAAGGATAGTGGCAAATATCACCTGCCAATAATTGTTGAGGCTTGTTGATGTACAATCATGTCATTTCAGAACTATAGCCTCCCTTAGAGTAATGGGTCCAAGCTTCTCATTTGATAGGAAACTAAGATCCTGAAAATCGAGTGACCGTCACAAGGTCGCACATGATTCAGCAGTAAATCTAGGTGTGTCGGGCAAGGCTCTGATGTTTGTGGTCACTGCACCACATGAGGACACCGTTATTCTGAAAGCTAACATTTCTTGTGGTGATTTAATTCTCTCTTCCTTCCACACTGGATGTATCCCTCTCTTAAAAGGACTGTCAGACTTCCGGTGTGAAGGGACCTAAGAAGAGAAAGGCTCTCTTAACTGAAGTGAGCAGACGTGAAGCGACCTTTTCTAAAAGTCTTGCTTGGAGGCCCCGACTTGAAACTTTCTCTTGAGGTAGCCAATCGAAATACAGCAGTCGGGCCGGGAGAGAATCGAACTTCCCGACAGCGAGAAGGCAGATCCCCGTGGGCTTCTGGGAGAACGTTGGAGAGAACCACCAGAACATCGGCTTAGATCAGGGTGAAGCCTCAATTTCTGCATAGTGGAAGCTGCCAAAAATTCATGACTAGTCCTCGAAGTGATCGTTTGCCTCTGCTGTGTGTAGCGTCCTTTATGAGCTATTAATTGGCAGAGAAGGGGAATGCACCGCTAACACAGAGGGTGTAGTTAAAAATCAGTCTGGCTAGGGGAAGCAGAGATTGATTTGGCTTGGATCAATACTGTCTTCATTCTTCTAGAACAAACTCAGGTGCGGAGGCCGAGTGGAAGAGGATGCTGCTGGGGTCCCCCAGAACTCATAAGACCTTAAACGTGGTGTCTTCCATTTTCCCGGGCTTGCTTTTCCTACCAGTTTATAATAAACGCCATAGTGCCTTTCCCATCGAGTCCCCTGACAAGCAGACATGCAGTTTTCTGCCGATGCTGATCCTGATTGCTTCTCAGTCTCTCTAAATTCATTTCAGTCTTCCTTTGAAGATCCCAGAGACTGCCGATGTCCCCCGGCCCCAATCACAGCACACGGTTTTTCTTCCTTCTCTTACGAGAGCAATAGCCAGGGATTTTATGTTTCCACTTACTCCTGAGGGAAGGAAGCAATACCAGTTTGAGAGGGTCCTTGTTAATATTGCTGCTCTAGGCAAAGTATTATTTTCCTTTTTAGCTAGACTTGCCTTCCTTCCTGGGATTTGTTTTCTGTGGATGCAAAGACATTCTGACAAGCCAAGGATCCAACCAAGAAGCAGAAGATAAGCGTTACCTGCGTTTCAGGTCGAATAGGTACAGTCTCGGGAAAACAGTAACAAGAAAAACAAGTCAGGGCTCCTAGTTCAGCTGCCTCATCACTGAAGATGAAAAGCACCCAAAGTCACCAGGGTACTGAGTTTTGATCCTTCCCTGATACAGCCTTCTCAAAATCTGGAGGAGTCTTTTTGGCTAGATTGCAATGGACTGAATGTTTGGCCTCAAAATTCATATGTTGAAACCCTAAACCCCAAGGTGATAGTATTAGGAGGTGAGGCAGTTCGATGACAATTAGGTCATGAGGGTGGAGCTCTCACAAATAAGGTTAGTGCCCTGGTAAAAAAAGACCCCAGAGACCCCTCACCCCCTCTGCCTGGTGAGATGCAGTGAAAAGACAGCTGTGTAGGAAGCAGGCTCTCTCTCACTAGGCATGGAATTTGCTGATGACTTGATCTTAGATTTTCCAGCCTCCAGAACCACGAGAAATAAATGTCTGTGATATATTGTTATAGTGACCCAAATAAACTAATGGTAGAGGAACTGAGGAGTTAAAGATTTTAGCCTCAGCTATAGTTGATAGGCTTGAGTGATTAATGGAGGTAGAATGCTGTTATTCCAGGAACTGGAATGCGGGACCTCCGTGACTCCAGGAGGTCTACAAGCAATTCAGGAAGGAGACAGCACCTGGGCCAGTGTGCTCCTGGGAGGGAAGTCAGATAAGGAATGGTTCATCACCAGATAAAGAAGTACTCGGAGAATCACCACGGGGCTGCAACTTTTATCCCATTAACCTTTTTTCCTACTTACCTTACCTACCCTAGCCTTTCCCTGACCTACCCTTTCTTCTCCTTATAAAAACACCGGCTTCACATGGCATGTTAAGATGGTTTTTGAGGGTGCATAACCTCCTGTCTTCTCAGATCACCAGCATCTGAATAAAGCACCCATAAAGATTCAATCCTAGTCTCTACTGATTGGTTCTCATAGTGACAGGCAGCATGAATGCCGACTTTTCTGGTTTTACTAAGACGTCAATGCAGAAATGTCTCTTGTCATGATATTTTGGCTGTCATGATGTTTTGGTTTTTTAGATAGGGACATTCTTCCTGATTCCTAGCAAATACCCAGTTGTTGAAATTCCATCACCTACAGCTTACACTCCTAGGAACGAGTTAGGGCTTTTCCTTCCTCTGACAATGAAGCTTGAATTTCAAAAATTGTCCTTTTTATGGAAATTCAAACAAAATAATTCAAATGACAATACTGTGATTTGTGATTTTTTTCTTCTTTGGTTGCAATCTTACACTTTTCTCATCTATGACTACATAAACGTTAGACATCTCAGAGCACATTGAAAAACCTGTTGACCAAAGAACATCAGTCTCCAGGTCTCTTGCTTTTGTGAAACTTTTCAGTAAGTTGGCGATTTTATTTGGAGCACAAGAATACCAAAACCTGTTTTAAGTAATGAAAATACCAAAACCTGCTTTATAGGTGTGAGAGTGCGTGTGTATTAAAGATATGTTCACAAAATCTTTCAGACACCTATTTTTCGAAGGTGGAACCTAATTTCCCTCGCCTTGAATGGAGGCTGGACTGCTTCTGATGGATGGAACGTGGTGGGGGGATGCTCTGTGACATCCAAGGCGAGGACATTACGAAGGATTGCTTCTGCCTGGCCCTCACTTTCCTGGATCAGGATAGTGGCTGAGGGGAGTCAGTCGTGAGAACCAGGGAGCAGCCTCAGGGGACGTCTGTCCGGGGAAGACCTGAGCCCTTCTCCCCAAGCCCAGCCACTAGTGGGAGCCCCACCCACCCTTCCGACCACGCAGCCTCAGCTAAGACCTGGACTGCAGCCTCAAGTCAGAAGCACCTGGGAAGCCGCTCCAGACTTCCAGATCCACAGATACTGCCAGAGATAATAAATGTTTACTGTTGTTTAAGCTGCTAAGTTTGGGGGAAATTTGTTATACGATAATAGATAACTAATATAGGAAGCAATTAGCAGAGGATACTGTTCTATTCTTGAAACCCTTGAAGTGAAAATACCAATTATGGTACAATCAGAGAATTCCTTTTTCCCAGCTATTTACATTTTATTCTCATTCAGTTGGATCACATAAATCCCACCCAAAATGCTCTGAATCTCTACTTTTCTTTCCATCTGTTCACATTTGAAAGGTTGATATGCATTATTTGCATGTGAATGCATAGATGTGAATGGGGCAGGAATGCCAAAAAGGGTTAAGGAAACTGGAAAGCTAGATAGATTGCCCCTCTTCCTCATTAAGTATCTCACACCTTTCGTCTCCTCCAAACCCTTTTGTCTCGGAGAAAATGCTTCAGTTTCGGTTGAAGGTACTAGCTTAGTTTAGGGCCTCATTACCTCTTGAGTGAAATACTGATAAGTCATTTTTTTGCCCTCTGGCAAGGTTCTCTTCTAAGGCACAGATCTGACTGTGTCACTTTTTCAGTGAAAAACTTTGGAAGATTACTCATTATGTTTGGGACTGAGGTCACTCATCACCTGAGCTCTCCCACTGCCTGTGTGGTTATGTACAGGGCTCAAAGTGAGACAGGGCCTGGGGAGTGTTTCATCAACTGTAAGCACGGGAAGTGTGACGTGTCCTCTTCCCTAACATTTCCTAACATTCTGTGATACGTCATGAGGCCCTCCATTTCCTGAGGGATTAGCATCCACGGGCAACCTGGGGTTAGGGATCCCTGCTTTCCTTGGCGATGGTGTCCAGTGGAGTCTTTGGGGGTTATTGTCATTATCTGTATAACACAAGACTGTGGATTCTTCCCCATCCCTCTGCCCATCTACACCATGGGCTTGGAGACCCTAACTCGTTTGTTTTTTCAAGAAGAAAATTTCAGAAGCAAAGGCAAAGATCTCTCTAGACATGTTTGGCTCCAAATGTACTCCACTGAAATGATGGAGGGGAGTTAATGGCCATCACCTTCCTGTAAAACGACCTAGGGCAATAAAAATACAGGACATCCACTTACATTTGAAATTCACATAAACAAGGAATAAACTTGTAGTGCATGTATATCCCAAATACTGCACAGAATATACTTGTATTAAGAAATTACTTGTTGTGCAGATTTAACTGGCATCCATCCTGTGTTTTTGTGTGTGAAATCTAGCAACCCTAAGCATACTCCCTGCACCTGAAGGTCTGGGAAGGGCATTCTCACAGCCGCCACACACCCGTGGGGCCAGGGGAAGAAAGGTAATAGGCTGGAATTATTAAAACTCCAAAGCTTACAAGAGATTCCTGAGAAGCTGCAACTCTCAGCCAGGGAGGGGGTGCAACTCCTACAGCTGTTAGAAAACTACAAAGTGGATTCTGCTGGGCAGAACCTGCAGCTTCAGGGATGCTGGACTGGACTTTGAGCTGATGGGAGGCCACATGGAAGGAAGCAGAGAGCAAACACGCGGGCAGAAACAGGTCCCTTCCCCCCCGCCCCTCCGGCCCTGCGGTCTCCCTCCGCACTCGGTGCTGGCAGAGCCTCACAGGGAGCATCACTAGCAAGGCAGAAATGCAGAGCCACATGTCAAGATCAGGTTTGGGATTAAAAGCAAACCATTAAGAACTGGCACAAATGTGCAAGATGACCAGAGATCACACCCAATTAGTGAAATTCTGAAAAAGGAGCAGCTACCAGCCCCCTGTGATTTCAACCTGATGCCAGACTTACAACTGTCATGGTTGAAGGCAATGGGGTTTGGGGCACGGTACTCCAGATACCGCACCGTAGCGTATGGAATATCTGAAGCTGAAGGGATTTGAAAAACAGCAAGTGTTGGAGGATTCTCTGACCTTCTCGGGACGCAGGTCCTGAGACTGTCAATGAGAGGTGCCCTCCCCACACCCAGAGAAAAGGAGCTCCTTATATCCAAAGACACCGGGAGGTGAGGAGAATCCAAATGAACAAGCTCTCCTGAGTGCCCTCCGTTTACCGCCCGTAGCTTCTACCCTTTGTCTGGTCACGTTTCCCCAGAGCTTTCTGCTCTTCCTCAAACCTAGCATGAAAACGGTCAGTCTGATCCCTTCTCGTGTCTTCATTGCTCTATGGAGGTCTGTGTCTGGGAAAAGTTGTATTAAAAAAAATTGCATGGCTTTGTTAGGGGAACTCAAGAGTTAAAGACTTTAGCTCCAGTCTTAGTCGATAGGCACAAGTGATTAAAGCCCGTGGAAAGCTGTTTTCCAGGAACTGGAATGCACGCCCTACGTGACTCCAGGAGGCCCACAGGCAATTGGGCCTCGCGCCCCAGGCCATCTGCACGGGTCGAGATGGTATCTGAGTCACTGTGTTCCAGGGGGAAAAGGCTGATGAAGAACTGTTGATCAACAGATGAAGAGGTACCAGGAAAACATGTAACTCTTAACCCATTAACCTTTTCCCCCAAACCCCTTACCTACTTGTTCTTCTCCTTATAAAATCAGCAGCTTCGGACGAAATGTTCAGATGGTTTTTGAGGGTACGGAACCCGCCGTCTTCTCAGATCACTGGCATCAGCTTAAAGCACCCATAAAGACTCAATCCTTGTCTCTATTTATTGGTTCTGGTGGTGACAGACAGCACGAACATGGCCTTTTCCAGTTCCAGTGTCTTATTCAGTGTCTTAATCTGTCTTTTGTTATAGAGCCACAGCCAAGAACCTAGAAGGGTAGAAGGGGAAAAGGAGAAAGGTATGTTTACTCTAGTTCCCCATGATGATCGAACCTGACAGGACACAGGAGCAGGTCTGGGGACACGGGGCTCCTCTGATCTGTAGCTTTGGCTTAAGGACCTGCCTGTGGCTCTGCAGAAACTTCCTTAGAAAATACGATCCCTTTCTCCTTCACCCAGATAATCCCTGCACCTCAGTCTGAGACTCCTGGCTTAGCCTCTCGGCTCCCTCTGGGTTTCCTTTCACACAAGCACATCCCCTGATGAAATCCCTGCAGGTTAATCCTGTCTCAGTGCTGCACACGAGGTAGGCTGACAGGGGAGCAGCAGCGTCCCCCAGTTACTGCTCTGTGACGCTTTGGTGCTCCTCTTTACCACTTCCGTCACCCAGGAAACAACTCCCTACCTTGCTAACAGTTCTTTATATTAAATCTCTCTTCAGGTCATTGGTAGGGTTTCTGTCTCTTGACTGGGGCCCCTGAGCTCACTGACAACTCTAAAATGCTCCAGGAAGGTTAAGACACAAAGCCACTCCATTCAAGGGATGAGGGGTGTTTATCTTTCTTTAACTTCCTCTGTTATTTAACATGGAGTTGGCAAAACTTGCTCAACCAGGTTGAGCAAGGGGACGGCCTGATACATATGTGGCATCGGACACTTGTTACGTAGTGTTTGACACTGGGAGTCACACTGGGACACACTGGCAAGGGAGAAGGCATCCCCAGGAAGGTGACCACGATAATGACAAGTCTGGAAGCCGTTCCCAATGAAGGGCGCACTCACTGAATCTGGAGAAGACTGCCAGAGGATGGGGTAACTGTGCCCACGGTCAGTCTTATGGAAACTGGATTAAACTTACTTTGCACGGTTCCAGCTATTAGAACTGGAACCAGTCAGAAGAGCTAGAATGAGACACGTGGGCTCAGCAGCAATGCAGACTTGCGTTCCCTCAGTACGTGTGAAGCACGTGTGTGCAAAGGTGCGGAGAAGCCATTCTGCCTGCTGCTAAAGTGCGTAGTTGTTTGTGCTCAGCTCTCAGTGCCTCAGATGTTGTAAACCACTTTGCCATTTTAATGTTTTCTTCATTAGTTAATGAATAAATTTTTGACCTGCGTTCTGTATTTCTAGAAAAGTCATGTGGTAACTTTTTAAAATTACATTTGACAACGATGCGCGTTAAAAAGTGAAGTGGCTGTCCACATTGTTAATGAAATGTTAATAAATCCAAACTCAGCACACACACCGCTCCCCGCAGCAGCCGGTCGGCACCTGCGGCCTGCGACCAGAGTCTGGGCTCCCCGCCTTCAGAATGGCTCTGTCGGAAGAGACTATAGGGAGAGGGCAACGGGGATGGCGAGAGGCCTTGGAAACGCGCTAGGTGAGGTATTAATAGAACAAAGGAGGAACAAAGACTCAAGAGGCACGTGTTGTGACTGTTTTTAACTTCCATCTCTGATTCTATCAAATGTGACAAGTCACAGTGCTGCATGAATTAAAGAAAGTCATTAACCTTTCTACATGTCACGTTCTTTATGTGTAAAATAAACGAGCTGAAATAGCTCTAAAGCCGAAGACAACTGTACTCAGTATAAAGTTTACTGGATAAAGGAAAGACTAGACTTCTCTTGTGCACTTCCTAACAATGCAGCTAAGCCCTGTGTGGGTTCACGCCGAGCCACCCAAGCACGTGTCTCTGTGATGTGCACATGGTTTTGAGTTAAGGGCAATTTGAGCGTCAGGCTCAAAGCTTCTGCCCCTTCCTTGCACTACCTAGAAGCACTTGAATTTGGGGCCGTGCCCATAAGGAGATAATCTCTTAAGGCATAATCTCTTTTTGACCCACCTTTGTGGAGGGCAAAGTTGTATTTACTACACACCTGCACCTGCTCTTCTTACCATCCCACAATGCGCCCTCGAAGCCCGAAGCCCCCAAGTGCACGATCTCATCCCTAGCTCAGAAGGCCTCGTACGCCCCAGCCCCCTCTCCATCTCCAAACCTGTCCTGCACCGGGGTCTCGGAGCTTGCTGTGTGGGCAGGGTCCCCGTACACGTGTATGTATTCAATGTGGTCATTTTCTCTTGCTACTCTGTCTCACGTCTATTTGATTATTGGACCAGCCAGAAGAACTTGAGGGTGGAGGAAATCGTGTTCCTCCCACACAGGCCTCTAAGTTAGAAGTTATATGAAAATAGACTCATGGCTGAATATTAAAAAAGCTTTCTAACAATGAGAACTGTTCACAAACACGACAAGCTGTCTCATCCAGTACTGAGTACTGGGGCCATTTTGGAAGATCCAGCGAGATGTGGACTTAGCTGCTGGTGCCACTACACTGCGTGGCCTGAGAAGTGAGTCCCTCACGGTCTGATTCAGCTTGGGCGTGTCTTGTCTTATCTCCCTGAGCCAATGTCAAAGGACGAACTCTGCATTTCTAAAGGTTTTCTTCCTTTTTTCTGATTTTGTGTTTTTGTTTCTGTCCTTGGCCAAGTCTGCTGGTCTGTTTGTTTTGATTAATTTAGGGTTGAGCTCAGTTACGGCCTGGAGCAGATCACATTGGCTTCTAAGAACCAACGGTCAACACGTGCATCTTTCCCGTTCTGCATTTACAGCATTAGGTTGGTAGGCTGGAAACAGCTACTGTGGGTGAATTTAGACCACAGACACAGGCAAGTGCTACACATTAGGGCTTGTTTAGGGGAGAGCTGGTATCTAAACTGACAACTGTGCTCAGGACAAGGTTTCTTTTCACAGCTGGGTCCAGGCACTGGTGGGTCCAGGTCTTGTTTCCAACCACGAGACTAGGCTCAGCTGTATTATCTGGAGAGAACCCTCTTAAACGTGCGGCCGGGGCCAGGTCTTCTTCTAGACCCAGACTCAGGACTGCTCGGTGGGGCTCGCTCCCAGGTGTACACGTGATCCTGTGTGCGCGTGGCTAAATGTTATCGGTCATTTGGTTTTGCAATCTGGCTATTTGACAGTGGATAATTGGGGTCTATTTTCATTCAGGGGGAAAGGGAGATAACAGCTAATCTAGTTTGTAAGTCTTTTAGTTCGTCTGTCCACTTGTGAGCTCAAATTAATTAAGAAAATATTTAATGACCACTAGAAAGGAAAAGAGCCTTCTGAGAACTGTGGTGGTGAGTTTCTGGTTTCTCTGTTGACCCATGACCTGTAGCTGAGGTCACAGAGCTGAAGCCAGGCAGTTCTCTGTGACGGAGGAAAGCTTTCATCTTTCATTGTCCGTGAAATATTTTTTTTTTACCTCTGGAGGGTGTTAACAAATTAAATTAAAAAATCTTTTAAATGAAAGAAACTCTCTTCCAATTGACTTATAGAGTAAGTCATTCATTTATACTTATACTACGCTTACATAAATCTAATAGTCCCAGACTTCCTAGAAATAAAGAAATCAAATTTTAATACTTTAAATGTTCTAGAGTTTTAACAAAAAATTCTTTCAGAAAGTGCAAACTCATAAGCATTTTATATGATCATCGAAATATGTATGCATAATATGTAACACATAATAATTTAAATTCACACAAGGTGAATCTTTGTATAAATCAGGCTAGTTTATAATTTTAGCTTAAGAAAAATATCTTTTTTCCCCTCATTTTAGTAGTAAGTATAATATATTTGTATATTTTATATCTTAGAAGATCTAGGTTTGTTTTCTGAATTTCCTCAACTTCCTATACTATTTTATTAATAAATAAGTTAACATCACTACTTAAAATTGTTAAGGATTATGAAAATTATAAAATTATGTATCAACAATCCTTCTGATATCAGCAATGATTGTGTTCCATATTATGTTAGCTGAAATATAATTTCTAATATCCTCAACTTTAAAATATTGGACTAATATAAAATCAAGTTAATTAATATATAATATTAGGATACCTAATATTTGATAATCTTTAAGATAGAATGTTAAAACATTGATAACTAAAATATACATATATCTTTGTTTCTTATTTTACTATGCTACGGAGTGGTATGGTTTTGGATTATGTTAATGAATATGTTAATTTATGCTTGTATATGACACTCAACTATCAATTATCCATCTCTCAGTGTTCTCTATAAAATAGAGGTCAATTTATTAAAAATGTTTAGTTATTATGGATAATTAGGACCATTGAGGGGGACCAAAGTTTTGCCATCCCAAAAAATACCTTTTGGGATATTGATTTTAAGCTGGTTATTAAGAAACAAAACACTCAGAAAGAACCTTTGACCCCTCCCTGTACCTGCCTAAAGGAATTCAGATAGAAAAACCCGCTTCAAGGAAGGGAGCGTCGCCCTGCCTCCGTAACACAAACTGAATGCGGCCCACGTGGAGAAACACAGCCGTCTGACTCCCCTGGGCGTCCCCTAGCTTCTGGGTGGCCCAGCCAGAATTTGGTCACCACATGTTTCCTCCTTCCCAGCTGCCTGTGAATCGCCCGCTCCCCTGGAGATCCCAGACCCTTGCCTACTTCTCTTCTGTCCAAAACGGCATGCAAACCTCAGCTACCGGATAAGTCTTGGGTCCCATATCTTACGACACCCTCCATGCACATCCGTGATAAAGTTTGGACGTGTTCTCCTGCCAACCTGTCTCATTAATTGATTCGCCTGGCTAGAAGAAATTAGAAGGTGGGAAGAAAGCTGTTTTGCTGACTCCCCCACCACACTCGAGGCAATAGTGACAATGGCCAACAGTACTAATAAAGAGAACAATGTTTGCAAAGTAAAGGAACCTGTTTTGTTTTCCAAAGAAAAACTGAGTAATTTTGTGCTAAAAAAAATCTGTTCTGGAACATGAATCAGGATTAGGGAAAGATAAAACTTGAGTGTATGCTGAAAATTGTAGAAGTTTTACTGACAGTAAACCATATTTGTCATGGTTGTCTGAAAAGAAGTACTAAAATTTGTTAACATTTTGGCAAAGTTCCTCCAGTTTTGATGGGCTTGTTCAAAGATAATTTTTTAAAAAAAGAATTTGGAATCCTTTATTGCCAGATATTGAACTAATGCAAAAATAGAATTTGGCTCTCTGTTAAAATGATAAACTGCTGTTAGAGCTCTGAACAAGGAGTAATAAGTGGTTATTATTTACCTTTTGTGTAATCCATCCATATTGCAGTGATGTACACATAAGTACCAGGGTAATTTTCTGTACTGTGTGTTGATTTTATCACATCTGTGATTGTTTTCTTAAGAACAGAGAACAAAGTCTCCTCACGTCTGAAATAGCTAAGGTTCCTAAAGATTATTTTCCCTACCTCTATGTCTATTTTAAAATATTGTATTGTTGTTCTAATGAATAGGGAACTACACTTTTTTCTCAAGCTCTCACAATCCTAGCTTAATCACGACCACATCTACTCTGTCAAATCTGCTGCTTTTGTCTCCCTAAATGCAGGCCCTCGATTCAAAAAAAAACAACCACTCAGACTGTCTTTACACCTAAAACTACCTTGGAGACTCCCAAAGAATCTCCGGAAAATTACAAAGATTTGTCTTTTCACCTTATTTTAAAAAGGGGGGGATGTTAGAAATTATTAGATTGTTGGGCAGTGCATTGTTAAATAAGCTCGATACTACTGCAAGAGTAGCATGGGAAGTGCGGTCCCATCGGAAGGGATGCTCAGCCTTCCCTGAGATAAGTGTGTAGAGGCAAAATGTTATCAATACGAGTATTGCAGAGACTGTGCACTTTACAGGGAGGCCCTTAAGGTTTGGTGCTGTCCTTGCTGCCCACACTATGATCTCAGCCTCAGGACAAACAGCGATCAAACCTTCGGGAAGCACACACGCACTGGGCCACTTTGCTCTCCCTGATTCCGACATTGAGGGTTACTGCAGTCAATTAACCGCAGTCCTAGAGGTCTTTCCGCTTTCCTCTCAGGCTTGCCTGAAGGCACTGCTGTAAGTTACAGGCAGAGAGAGACTGGATCTTCAACAGAAAGCCTTAGAGCCTCGAGGAAAACACTGCGCTGAGTGCTCCTTACTACGGATGCTTCAAAGAGCGGACTCGGAGCGGAAGCTGACGGCCCTGAGACGTTTCGGGCTTTATCGGGATGTTGAGTCAGGATTTACAGAACTGATTTTTTTTGACCTGGAAGCTGATAACTTTTTGAACTCAGATTGTTGACCCAAGACCCAGTGGAACAAGAAGTAATTATATAGGATCAAAGGAACCATGGAAAGAAAGGCAATAATTGGGGCTGTTTGTTTGGAATATCGTTGATATTTTTTAATACTCTTTTCTGATGCGTATTTTACTAATGTTTTAGGTGGCTAATGGTTTTGTTTGTTAAAAGGAATTTTTATCTCTTAGAGGTACATGCTGAAACATGTTCGTATAAAATGATACAATGCCTGGGACTGGCTTCCAATAATCTGGGTGGGGGAGTGAGTGGGGGAGATGAGGTGCGTTTGCTGTATGTTCAGCGTTAAGCAGGGCGATGGGTACATGGGGTTTCATCGTGATAGCCTCTCTACCTCTTTATTGTTTGATTTTTTTTCTACAGCAAATACTGTTTAAATAATTCCATTATCACAGAGTTTCTTTTTCTTAAGCTCTTCAAAATCATTACTTACATACTCGCATCTTATTTTAAAATCTACACAGATGACTATTATTCATCTTTATGTTGAATTTAAGGTGTTTTCCTACTGGAATGCACCTTTTTATGCATGAACTTTTCACTGTGTTTTGAATTGTCCCCAGAAGAGGACTTGGTGGGTTAAGAGGTATGAAATTCTAAGGCTCTTGATCACAGAGCCACTTAATTTCCCAAATGTCTTTGCCAATATAAATACCCACCAAGGACACCCTCACTGACTTGAAGTATTTTACTGTGTTTCAATATTTAACAATTTGGTGAGCGGGGTAGATCTCATTGTACTCTCCCTTGAGGATTATTTCCAGTAGGCCGTTCCAACGATGCTGCTTGAAATTTCAGTCTTACCCTCACTTCCGTTTGGATACTCATCCTACTGGTCATGAACTTTGATATTCAGCTACTGGTAAGCATGCTCCCTTGCCCCTGAGCCAAGGCAAATCCCTGGAAGCCCTAACACTGCCATCCTGAAAATTTCTGGCTCCCAGTGTGAAAAGCAGATCCAGAAGCATGGGAGGCAACAGGTACGGACTGGCCAACTGAGGCTCGGAGCCAGCAGGATAGAGCGTTGCTCTGGTGGAGCCCGTGGCCAGGAGGAGACTGCGGGGTTAACTCGGGAGACTTCAGGGGGCGGGGCTTGCATGTCATTCACGGATTCTGCCGCCTAAACTGGGAGGGAGAGAGTAGGCTTTCTGCACCAAGAAACTGTCCAATAAATATTTTTATCTGAAGTTGGACATAGCAAATGTTGGTGCACCTTAATGAATAGAAAGTATGCTGAGAAAAAGCCTTCAGTTTGCCTGACTGTAGGCAACAGGCGGGTACGTAATGAACTTTCTGCGGGTTGTGTGGAAGCGTCAGGGGTAAACCACCTGCCAACGGGGATGAGACAGACAGTTCCTTTTCTTAGGTCAGACTTCGTTGGATGTAACACTACATTTTTCTTCATGACTCTACTACTGAATCTTCCATGATGACAGCTGGAAACAGATAACTTCGGGGACATGGGAGGTAAAGCAGGAGAGCCGTATAGATGAACAGCGCCCCTTTTCGACACCGTCACTATTTTAGGGAGCATATTCAAGAAATCAGCTCTCCAGGCCGTTGTATTTGATAGGCAAGTTTTCATTCAGGAATCTGTCAGGAAAAAAGTGTGAACAACTTTGAGATGGGCAAAAAGGTCACTGGGTGTCTTTTCAGAGGAAAGCTAGGTGTTGGCTAGCAGACCTTGGGGGCTTGTCTCATTTTACTGGGGCCTGTGCCTCTCACTGCCTGCGACTGGGCTACCTCACGGCTCTGTCAGTTGCACAAAACTGGTGGTGATGCACATGATTCTTGCACACAGAGATGCGAGTGACTTTCACTTCGTAGAGGTACGGTTGGTTTTCCCATGCAGTAAAGAAGATTCCAACCATTACATATTATTGGTCTAATAGGTTTTGCATCTATTGGCGATTTCATTGTCTCATTCCTGACGGCCTGTTCTTCAGATTGTTTTTTCTTTAATCTGGATGTTAACATCTTACTGGTTTCCTCACTAATGAAAGGGTTCTGTGAAATTTCTGGCACTTCACCTGTCTGCGTTGCTCAGCTGTTTGGAGCATCAACCCGTCCATCAAAAGCTTCAGGTTCAACTGGGTTTGATTCCTGGTTGGGGCGCATATGGGAGGCAAACTGATCGATGTTTCTCTCTCACATCCCTGTTTTTCTCTCTCTCTCCCTTCTTCTCTCTCTAAAAAATCAATAAAAAGATATCTTCTGATGAGGATTAAGAAAATATATCTGGCACTTTTGCATTTTATATTTGTATGAGTGTCTTGATTTCTATTTTAAAAAAAATTATCCTTTAACAATTTAAACCTCAATTCAATATGTATTAATTCTTTCCAGCAGTCATTAATCATGTTTTTCCCCCAGGAGACACGATTTTTTTTTTTTTGGCATTTATAAGAGACAAGTTCCCAGGGCTGAATCAAATCTCCTCTACCTCCAGAGTGGGTGGGTCTCCCCCTCCACTCCTCTGCTAGACAGTAAAGCAGTGTCTGAGGTTTGCCGGGGCTGAGCCTGACTCTGCAAAGCTTCTAAGGACATGAGTCCAGACACTGCCTGCCCATCGGAGTCCTTACAAGTACTCAACATGCCTGGGGAAAGTGGAGCGAAAAGACGGGGGGAGGGAGAGTGCAATGTATGGGACAGTGATGAGCTTTTGAGGGGCTTTGGGGAAGCAGGGTTTCATCCCAGTAGGGTCTTGTAGCTGGGCGCTAACGAGTCCACCGGGGCTGAAGGGAGGTGAGGTCATTTCCAAATGTGTTCAACTCACGTTTAGAATGGACTTAAGGAAAACAAGATCGAGACGATAGCATGGTTTTTCAAGTTGCCCTTAAGTATCTGAACGGAAAAGTGCAGAAGCCAGAGACCAGGTCCGAAGGCGAGCAGCCGCACGGTGCTGTCAGCCGGCCCGCCCAGGTCGGCTTTGGCAGCCCAGACACGAACCTCCTCCAGTTTGCCTCCCAGTGTGCGGTGTGGGCGGATGACACACTCACACGCCCACGCAAGTACAGTGATGTGTGTTGCACGGCACGCACACAAGCACGAATACTGCATCTTCAAAGGACACAAACAGAATTTCAGAAGCAGCAGCATCTACACTCGGTTTGCCCTGGCTGGGTGGGCCAGTAGCTTAGATTGTCACCCCAGCAGGCTGAGGCTGAGGGTTTGATCCCTGGTCCAGACACACACAAGAATCAAACAATGAATGCTTAAATAAGAACAACAAATCAATGTTTTCTCTCTCTCTCTCTCTCCCTTCCTCTCTAGAGCTCTCTAAAGTCAATAAATTTAAAAAATAATAAAACTCATAAAAACCAACAAAGATTTTTAAAAAAAAACATTTTTTTGCAGTACTAATTGGTAGTTACGGGGTAAGTCACAGGAATGTAAAGTACAGCACAGGGAATATAGTCAATAATATTATAATTACTATGTACAGTGCCAAGTGGGTACTGGAAATATCGGGGGGAACACTTCGTAAAGTATATGATTGTGTAACCACTGCGCTGTATACCTGGAACTAATATATAATAATACTGAAAGTAAACTGTAATTGGAAAATTAAATAAATAAATAATTAATTTGGGGGGAAAAAAAAACACTTTTTTCATTCGCAACAAAATCTCAGAGCTGCTTTTTCCCAGGAAGGGGAGAGCTCTCGCTTGACACTTTCTTGCAGAGCAGAGTCAGCTCCCTTTGTCTGTCCGCAGACCGGTATCCGGAGGTACTTGCATAAGAAATGGGCTTCACTGCAGAGCAATCTCCCTCTCAGTGGACATCCTTAGGTTCACAAAGACCCGGAAAGAGCATTAGTGTTTATGGTTTTCTTCTCTTTACTATGAAGCCCGGGCCCTCACATCTTTCCGGTGTGGAGATTAGAGAAATGCGGAAAGATGTGCAGGTTTAATCTCCTCTCCAAGCAAACCCTGGGAACTGGGGATGGGAGAGCTGTGGGAAGTGAAGTGGGGGGAGACAGGCTCTTTCATTCACAAAATCCTGGGGACTACCGCACACCGCACATCGTCAGAGCTGGAAGGTCCCTGCAGATCATTCTGGACCAATCCCTTCAGTTCACACTGAGAATGGTGCTTGCAGAGTCAAAGGGAGCATTTGCTGCAGTCCCACACTGGGTGTCTGTAACAAACATACTTAAGTGAGCCTCCTCCCCAGAACTTGGCTAATAACTCAAATCTTATTATAATATTCTTTTCACTTTTAATACTGTTTTTATTTTTTATCACTAACTTAACTATTTCAGCCCCAACCTTTAAAAAAAGTTTTACGTGCACTTAAATATTTATGATGGCTGTTCACTTTAATTCTCTGCAGCGTGCTTGTCGCAGAAACCTTCAGGCACACTGGGCCAGGTGGCTTATTCCAGGGAGCAGCGCCCCCACCCCAGGCCAGGCTGGCCGGGGAGCCCTGTCTAGAGGATTTAAAAACTGTAACAAAACCGACTAGGAGTTGGTCTGCTTTTATTATCACCGTCCTCTGCACTAAACAATGTCAGTGATAAAACTGTCCTCCCTGAAAAAAGGCTTATGTTGGCTTAAATTCTAAACAATCGCTGCAGTTACTGTTAGTTTTAATCTATAAGGAAGCTTCAAATGAGCACATTTTGTCATTGTTTTAAAATAAACATTGTATTCTGTCTAGAAATAAATTCAGAGAACTACCCGTGACTCAATTAACCTTCGATACACAGGGGCTCAGCCTCGCACACTTGTTTTACGGTAACTTCTCCAACCCCGGGGTACTTCATATGTCTGCAATCAACATCTCGATGTGTGATACATAAGGATGGTGCAATGACTTTAAAGACGAAATAACAACTTCAGTTACGTCAGTTTCTCCATTTTATGTGAACACTTATTTTTATTTATGCAGTACTTTCGGTGAATGAAAATTTTAGATCGTATGTGAGATATTTGAACGCTATCTTTAAAATTGTAATTTATTCTTCTTTTTAATTGCTTTAAACTAAAAAATAAGTCCAGGAAATGAAATATTACATTAGTGATATAATTTAGTTGTCATCCAAATAAGCATCTCTGGCTGAAGTTGTGGTTTTATTAAAATTTACCCACTAGTTACTGGAAGTGTTTTACATTAAATATTACTGGACTGCAACCAGCTGATGAATGTCCAAACTGTTAGGTACATAAAAGCTATCAAAACGGCCAAAGACACTGCTCTGATATTGCCAGAAGACAGTAAAAGTGATGTTTGCGCCTTATGCATTTTCACCAAGGACGAGACACTCATTCTATGCCAATAAAACTATGCCAATATCTACTACAATGTAGCTATTTTCTCTAGTATTTGCCAAGAAGAAAAACTTTAAAAATTTTTTACCAAGTATAAATGAAATTTATGATGAATTTTTCTGGAGAAGATATTTTAGTAGAAATATGTGACTGTGAAGACACTTGAATGCCATTAGAATTGACCCCAAAGAATCTAAGATGTGAAAATTATTGCAATTTCTGGAATTTATTGCAAAATGAGATTTTTATGAGTCTCTGCTAAACTCAATATTATGTTTAAGACTTTCCCTATTCCTATACCTGTTACTTCATGTGAAATTAAAATAAATCAAAAGCGTTCTTTGATTAATTATGAATGAAGATAGATCGCAAAATCTGTTAAAATGCTTGTTAAAACTTAAGTGTGCAACAAAGATCAATCTTCATTAAATCATTGACACACTGGTGACTTCTGCAATAAAAACCACCGCAGGGAGCCAGAGCGGGAAAGGAGTAAAATGATGGAGGCAAAGAGGAATTTTTTAAGACCTCCTAGAAGACAACATTTTAAAGACCCGGCTCATCTAAGAAGGAATTTGAGAGGAACGGGTTTTCTGCAGAGTGCTGAGGAACTGGATCAGAGATGGTTTTATTAATGTTATCATGCCTCTGTCTTTCTCCCAGGTTAGCATGTCCTGGCGCAATGTTGAGGACAGTTATATCGGCCCCTTCTCTTGCTAAGAAAAGAAGACCCAGAGAGAAGGTCCTTCTAGAAAGCAGAAGGCTGTCCCCGAATTAGTCTCTCTCTTCTTTACTTCCCCCTGTCACAAGGATTTTGGGGCGGGGGGAGGGGGGGAAGCGTATGTGCATCCAATAGGTCTATCCAGTCCTTTTGGCATAAGGCACAGAGCCTGCAAAATGCTGGTGAGTTCCCTCTTCCCAAAGAGGGCAAAATTTCTGAAGTCTGATTCCGATCTCTCACATTATATCCATCACATATCTTTTTCCCAGTCTCTTTGCAAACATTTTCATATCTCATGGTTCTATGTTTACAACTACCATAAAGTCCTCATACCTTGTGGCCCAGTCTTAGCAAGGAAACTTTAGTCCAGTTTCCAAAAATAATTAAACATCAGTTAATATTTTCTTGTAAATTTTTGTTTTTAGAAAAGTGACTCTGGAGTTTGGATTTTTAAAAAAATCTTCACCTAAGGATGTATTTATTGATGAGAGAGAGAGATACGGATGTGGCAGGGACACGCTGATCAGTTGCGTCCTCCAAGCGTCCCTAGTGGGGCCCAAACTCGCAGCCTTTGGGTGTATGGGATGATGCTTCAACCAACGGAGCCACTCAGCCAGGGATGGACTTTGGATCTTATGCCCAGTAAATGTTTTAAAAGTGTATTTCCATAATTCTTTTTCCATTTCTCATGTACGTGGACACTACTCCCTAAATCCTTCATATCCCCTTTCTGCAAAGTCTCCCGATTTCTTTCCAAACCCAGGGCGTGCTAACTTTAGTCCCATCTTCCCTTCCTCTGTCATCTTCCAGAGGCACTCACTTCTGTGTGGCTATAAGCTCTGCTTGCCCAGTCCAGCCGCTGGAGTGCTCTCTTTCTGCGAAACCCCGATCTGCACAAGATCGTGAGACTGTAAGGGAATTCTGCTTTTACAGACAGAAGAGAAGAAGAGGCGTTAACACCTGTATCTGTTCAGCAGCTTCCCCAAAGATTTCTCTGCGGAGTGTAGCCCTGTCTGTGAAAGTGCAGCTGATTCAAATTCCGGTGTGGCCGAAGAGAGAATCTCTTGGGATTCAAAGACAAGGGAAGCCAAATCTGGTGGTGATTTACATCTAGCAACTGAAGACTACCCAAAAGGGAGATTTTTGTTTTTCTGTTTTTGGTGGGCTGTAACTTGTTCTCACTGATATTTTTGAATATGGGGGAGGAAGAATGAAGAATAAAAACACTATGAGAGAGGGCCAGTTGCCGTATTGACTTGAATCGCCATCCTCAGAGATGGCCGGTGGCCTGGTGAAAGCCCAGACTTTGGAGCTAGCTGTTTACACTCAGCCTGGGATCCCCACCCAGTTGCTTTCTGGTGTAACTTGTATCAAGACAGTTACTATCAAGAAAGGAAAAGGAAGCATTGTTTTCTGTAAATGGAGATACTAGCTGCTTTGCAAGATTATTCTGAGGGCTAAATAAAATGATTTTTGTAAAACGTTTAATGAAGCACTTGTCATATAGTAGATATTCCAATAGAGTAACCTATAACAATAGGGGCTTTTAAAAACAATGCTGGAATCGGAGGGCCTCTGCCTAAACTTCTCCTGTTTCTAATGTTCTAAAGTTAGTCTTAGTACTGTGATATGCTAGTTTTACTTAAAAATATACGTAGAATAAAATCAATACTAGGCAAATACCAGTGACATGCAAATATCTGAGTCACAAAACTTTTTTGTATCTCAGTAACTGGCAGCAATAACCAAGAACTTGATCAGTTCTTGTAGGTAGCCAACCACATATGACCTCCTCTTTACCTGTAACTTGCATGTTCCCACCAGCAGCCCTCCCAGTCTCCTCTTCCTGACCACGAAGGAGAGCTGGGGGACCTTGGAGGAGGCTCAGAATAGTACTGCCTTGACTTTGGCAACATGTGTATTGTTTCTTCAGCTAACTCAGCATGCTTGAGATCATTTTAACAGCATAGTGTTATCATGTGGTTTCAGTAGAAAAAGTCCCTATGTAAAAATAGCACCTTCTTCCTCAGCATGTCTGCTCCGTTAATGAAAATAAGGCTTTAGCTTAGACTGAGCCAATCCAGCTATCAAGGAGTAAGCTAAAATCTCATCTGCTCTACACAGCCGACTTCGCTAACGAGGGGCCTCACAGCCATCGCCGATAGGGAAGACAGGGTGGTAAGAGGCACAAACAGTACAGGGTAATTCGTGTCCGACATGCACGACATGCAATCCTTAAAGAGCAGTTTCCCAGGACGAACATTCAGAGAATACGGTCAATGAGAAGAGTCGCAATCGCTCTACAAGAATATGTACAACAATGTAAACAAACAAACAAGGAGGAAAAAAAGAATCCGTTAACACTAAAATTTTTTTTATCAAATCCAATAAAAAGAAAAAGGGGAATAAACTAATATAATTCAAGCCATATGGCAACCTAGCAGGTTGCTTCTTCTTGGAGAATGGCGTTTCATTTATTCTTACCAGCCTGCATTCTCTCACACCACGGTCTATGGCTGCATTGGGACGCTTCTGTGTGCGTTATTGATATGAAAATAGGACAGAGAGAAAAGTAGGTTTATTTTATATTTTTAAGGAAAGATATAACTACACTTTAAAAATTATTCTGGGTCATGGCTGGGTAGCTTAGTTGGTTGGAGCATCATTTTAATACACCAGGGTTGTGGGTGCAATCCCCAGTCACAACACATGCAAGAATGAACCAATAAATGCACAAATAAATGGAAGAAAAAAATCAATGTTAAAAAAAATTATTGAGGAAAACAGTTTCAGAAACTATTCTTGGCCACCAGTGTCCTCCCATATTATCTTCAGTCTTCTCCACATCAAGCCTGATGATTTGATTAATTATGCTTATCAGAACTCCCTGAGAAAAAGTAATGCCAGCCCTGGCTGGTGAGGCTCAGTGGATTGAGTGCTGGCCTGTGAACCGAAAGGTCCCCAGTTTGATTCCCAGTCAGGGCACATGCCTGGGTTGTGGCTGGGTTCCCATTCGGGGGTGTGCAAGAGGCAACTGAATCTGGCACAGGAAGTAACTGGATACATGTCCCTCCTATGGTGACCGGAAATTTTACCTTCATTGAGTGAAATCTACTCATAGAACTGAAGAAATGTTACCAGGATTTTAGTTGGGGCCGTAGAAATCTCTAAGCACATTTGCCAACATAGAAAAAAGGAGAACAACAATTTTATTTTATAATCCACTTCCCCAGAATTAGATCTTTCTTAAGGGAAGAATGTTTCTTGTTTTTTGTAAACCCTAAGATGCCTTTAGCAGAAACTCTTTGAAAATCCTTTGAAAGGCCATCAGATGCCTCTTATTCATTACATCAAACAGAGATCTCTTCCTCCGGTGTGACAGCCACCTTCACTGGGGTGTTGGGGACTGTCTGCAACGCTCCCCTACAGATTCCGTATCTGCGTTGGATCAGCCCCTATTACCCACTATTAGAAAGCAATGCGTGAAGTGTTCACCTCTGTCAATTAGGAGAGGCGACAGAGCCTTGCACACAGTAGGCATTCAGCAAATGTTAGTTAGCCCCATGCCGGCTCCCTCCACCAGCACCCCCCTCCCTTTCATCTGGAGGAAAATCTAGAATGCAGTGACTGCAAGGGCATCATACATTCCCCAGCACTATTTTCTTAGTTCGGAGCCAAAACTGGATTTCTGAACTACAGATGAAATATTTGGGTAGAAATATTCAGTGGGCCATTGGAAAAGTAGAGCCAAAATCAAAAATAAACTTAGGAACTGGGGATATAAACTGTGAAATCATCTACCTAGAGGTTTGTAGTGAAGCTGTGGAAGTAAGTGCGTTTACTGAGAAAACGTAAGAAAGAGAAGGTGGATAAGGACAGACCCCCACATTTAATCACGGAGGGACAGACAGAGCTCTGAAAAGGAACAGGAAATGCGGCCAACAAACTAGGAAGAAAACGAATATTTACTTGTAATAGAAGCTGTAAGAACTGGCTTTAAATAAGGAGGTTGACTGTTAAATGAGAAAACATGGCAGGAAGGCAGGGACTGAGCAGACGTCACTGATGACTGGGAAGGAGCTAGTTATGCTCATTACTAAACAGCCGCTGCGGGAACGGGCTGGCAAGAATGAACAAGTGGATCCAGGAGAACGAAGTGTAGGCGATGGGAAAGGCTGGTCATCCAAGAGCTCTGGTGGGGGCAGGAAGAAGGGCACTGGCCCAGCAGATCAAAGGGGCGGCAGGCAGAGCTGGAGCCGAGGGAGGCGCACGTGCTGAGCCGTGACGTAGGGCAGCTGTAGCAGATTGCAAACCAGCTCGGGGGATCTCTCCATTCTTGTCAATACTCCCTTCCTGCTGTGACTGAGCCTCTCCCGTCAAGAAATGGAGTCTGTTTCTCCCTCGAGTCTGGATTTGGCCATGTGACCTGCTTTGGCCTCTGGGACATTGGGAAACACGACACAAGTGGCGGCTTCAGAGGCGCTGGTATAGTTCCCTTTCTGCTGACCACCAGCGGACAAGGCTGGGCTCATCTGCTGGAGCACGAGAGAAAACATGGAGAGGGGCCTCCGCCGTTGCAGCTGAGCCCACGCGTGTGAGGGAACCAGCCCCTCTGTGGGGCTGTCTAGTGAGCCACAGGATGGTGAGGGACTAGAAATGTTTGTTGTGGTAAAAGCCTCTATGCTTTTGGATGGTTTGTTACACAGCAACAGCTGCCTGATACAGCGAGACTCCTTCTTTTTCACTAATTGTCTGGACTAACTAAATTCTGAAGTAATAGTATCAGGCAAGGGTGTTGGGTGATGTCATCCTAAAAAACAAAGGACAACAAAACACGCAAGTACCAAGTATAATGTTCTGTTCATTTGGTGATCAGGCCCCCGAATCATAAGCATCTAGGATACAGCTGTGACTGCAGGTGAGCACCCATGTAAAAGACACCCAAACATCCAGGAAATTTCCTGCCACCAGGGCTGGGTGGTTTATTTATGGCAGAAGCAAAGGCCATTTCTAAGCCTCTACATCTCGTAACCTGCTGATAGCGAATTCTGGATAAATATGGCAGCAGTTTTGAAAAGATTGGTGATTTGATTTCCACAACAGCTGTCAGTTCACACGAGGTGAGGTACAGATGTTATATCAGGGCTGCCACTGGACAAAGCAGAAAGGCTGGACACCAGGACAGTGTGGGGCCTGGGGGTAAAAGCAGAAGCCACCACAGTGGTCATAGGCAGGGAGGACAGGCACCACCTCTGGGTCCAGCAAAGAGGGCAGGGGGACCCTCTGCGTTCACAACCCCTGCGACACCTCGTCTCACTGCCAGGCGGTGCAGTGGGTGTTCACAGCAAGGACTCGGGCTCTTGAGAACATGTTGCATGATGTTCAGTGTAACTCTTTTTAATGAGCCCACGAAGAATGGAATCCATTTTATTACCATTTCCATAAAAATAGCTCAAGGTTTACAGAGCTTGGTACGTAAAGGGTCTAAACTTCAATTCACCAGCAAACTCCCTTCTTCGTGGCACCTCATTTTCTGTCGATACAGATTGGTGAGGTGTTGATTTGCGCATATTCGTTTGGCATTATAACGAGCCCTAAGATCATAGCATGACAGCTACGTCCAGAGACAGAAAGGAAGCCGAGTCCAGCAAGCGGAAAGTGGAATGCTCCTTTGTTCAAACTGGGAAACAGACCTCAACGGCACTTCTTCACGATTTCTGTTAACATTGTCAGCGTTTTGTGGCCTCCACTATTTTTAGGTCACATTTCCCTGGGGCCAGATACTGTCATTACCACTTTGCCCCTCTACTCTGCAAGGACTGGTGCGGACCCTGGTCTCTGTTCAGCAATTTCAGGCTTCAGATCAGCCTCCACAGAGAATCCCTCGTTAACAGGCATACATCCTGAACTCCCGGTCCTCCTCATCTTCACTGTTGTTTCCAAAACGTGGCATGGTTACTGTCACTGCAGTTCTCATCGCTGAGAACGTTCATTTAGAGCCAACACACCGGTCTCCGTGTAGAACACAGATAGCGGTTCCTCGGTCCTTCATCCCACCCTGTCTGTTACATCATCCATCAGGTCTACTTTTGGAGCCAAATCCCCACACGCCTAGGCGAAGGCACCATCACCATGTTCTCTACTCCAGAGGTCACGGCACTGAGCTATAAGTTGATGGAATGTAATACAATATTAAGACCATGCATAATGAAATTTTTCCAGTCATTTTTATGAACTTCCAGTTTCTTACCAAGTTAAGCAGTGCGGGAAAGGCTGGATGGGCTGAAGCTATAAACTGCTCTTTGTCTATGAATGGGCGTGTGTTTGAGATCATGTCCCCCAAACTTCCTTTCTCTGTACCATGCTGTCCACCTGTTGTGTGCCCTTCCCCAGGAACCCCCGTCCCCAAGCATGGTGGAAGAACTGGTAAAGAAACCCACTTCTCTCTCCCAACATTCAGAAGCTTTCTGCTCTCTACAATGACTTGTACATGTTCCTTCTGCTCTTGAAATTCCCACCTTCACATTTCTCTCCAAGAAATGAGAATTAAGATTTCAGATGGAATTAAGTTTCTCATCAATTGATCTTAAAGTAGAGAGATTTTCCTGGATTCCCCGGGCAGGCTCAGCGTGATCTCAAGAGCCCTAAGTGTGGAAGACAGGCAGAGGAGTCAGATCAAAGGGAAGAGATGTAAGAACTCTCCCCACTGTTGCTGGCTTTGAAGGTGGAAGAAAAGGGTCATGATCCAAGGAACATGGGCGGTCTCCAGGAGCGGGAAAGTGCACAGAAAGGGACTCTCGCCTAGAGGCCCCGGAGAGGAACCAGCCCTGACTACAGCTTCATTGCAGCCCAACAAGACTCATTCCGGACTTCTGCACTTTAGAACCACGAGATGATAAATCATGTTGTTTCAGCCACTAAATTTGTGCTCATTTTTTACAGCAGCAACACAAAAGGTACACAGGTGGTAGATTTCACGTGACTGAAAATAGCTCAAAATAAGACTGCTGGAAACTAAAAGAGATTCAAAAGGTTTTCAATGGCAATTCTAGGATTTTCCCCCCAAATCACCCAGCGTGACGGAGGTTGGAGGAGGAAGATTAGCTCATTTATGAAAAACAAAAAGGCTACCCTTTGTTTTTTCACACTCCTGAATATAGAGAGTTAAATCCAGGACCCTGTTGCACCTTTGTTCTGAGGCCTGACTTTCCGTGGAAACCAGGTCTATTAGGAAGAGTCACACATTACACTTTTCAGAATGCAGGAGCTGATCTGATTGCTTCTGAAGACAGGGCTTGAGTGAGCGGAGAAGGCAGGGAAGGGGACGCGGCTTCAGCACCTAGGTTCCCTGGAGGCGGCCAGGCTGGTCCTGATGCAAGGATGTGGCGGACGCCCCCTGGACGTACCGCCGTCCTTGAGCAGAGCTGTTCTCAGTCCCACTCAACACTGCTCTGAACGCACAGTCTCAGAGGGGCCGTAAACTCCGCATCGTGTGCCGCTGAGTGCAGGGAGGAGTTCATTATGCCCAACAGCGAGACCGATCGCTTCGCGTCACTTAGGGCTTTCACGTGCTCGTTGCTTCTTTCTGCCGCATTTCAGATACCTGTGGTTTCAGGAGTCCCACGAGTCATCACCGGTGTCGGGCCCTCCAAAGGCAAGGCTTTTTGAATCAAAAGTTATTTTTAATGTTTAAAATAAACTTTCTGTTGCCATCATCATCAGTTAGTATTCCTGGCTCTCGAAAGGATTCTTAACAATATGTTGGAAAGAGCACTGAGCAATGAAACACCACATTCTACACACGCCCCGCCCCGTGGGAACGACCGCCAGGATCTCATTTCGGAGGCACACAGACACGGGGGGGGGGGGGGCTTTCAGGGCAGCCACGCTGGTACCTCCCCGTGATTTAGCTCTGGAGCTCCCCGTGATTTAGCAGCAGTTCCTGTCTAGAACAGGGAGTGGGGACAAAGCCGCAGGGGAGGAGGGACGGAGTCCAGGGACCGCCGGTCACCAGGACGCAGGAGAAGCATGGGACTGGGCATCGGACTGAACGGGCTCAAAGCCACTCTACCACTCTCTGCCCGTCAGAGGCGCTTCCTCGCCGGGCCTCTGTGTCTAGCTAAGAAAAAGGTGAGGGGGGAAAAACGGCGCCTGCATCAGAGGGTCAGTGTGGTGGTTAATTCATGTTAAACACTTAGTTTGGGGTAGAAAGTGACGTCTTGGTGAATACTAGTCCTTTTCAGACAGAACCCAAAACTTAAGAAATCAACACTTGTGCCAGACCACAGCTATTTTTCTCATTTGCTTCCCACTGTGTCTACACATCAGGAGAAATGTGTAGGTCACTTTGAGCCCCTCCTCACGTGAGCGGGCGTCCGGTTCCTCAGGCACCTGGAGTCCCAGGACACGTCGCAGAAGACCGACGCTGCGCCCAGGCTCCCCCATCAGGCCTTCTCCTCTGCTGCCCAATCCCTGCCTTTCCCCATGTGGCTCCAATACCAAAATATTTAGTTCATCTGTCCCAGAGGGCTTGGACTTTCTCTCCATTTGTGCTTCTTGAAATAATATGCTCCTGAGGCACAGACTGCTCCTTCATCACTAAAAAAGGTCAAGCATTTATTAGTCTGTGTATAAACATGACAACAAAGGAGCCCTTGTAAAAAATGGAATGTTCAGCTTGGACAGAACACAGAGGAGTTCCTCTTGAGTCTGGCAGAGTCCCTAGGATTTCATCTCCTTTAAATATACCATGTTAATATCACTGTTTCTTTCTGGACTCTCAGCCTCAGTTATGACCCCCGGGATCACTTTCAGGTGCATTCTGCGTTTGTACAGTCTAAGTGCCATCTCGTTCTCTACTCAAACACAGGAACAGACTCTTCAGGCACACTCACCCCAGTACTACAGGTGTCTTCTCCTGCGTGCCGCACAAGCACTTAAAGAGACTCAAAAGAATGTGACTTTTCTTGGCTCACCAGCAGTCATTTCATACACACGTTATTCCCATCCTTCTGGGCAGCAACCACGGAGCTCCAGCCTCTGGCTCATTGTCCTCTTTGGATGTTCCCTTCAGATGACACTGACCCGACACGGAGCTCCCTCTCTGTCACCACGGTCTTCACGTCCATCAGGACAGCCCACCACCATCTACATTAGCCTGTTCCCTTTCTCGAACCCTGCTCCCTTTCTCGAACCCTGCTCCTTTCAGACAATATATATGATCTCAATTTGTAAAACACAGCCTGTGACTCCATCAGATGCACAGTCTGGGCTTAAAAACATTCTCGAGTTTACACATTGTCCCTGCATAACTTGTCGTTGGTGCTGTTCTTTACAGAAAGTTCTCTGGCTTTCCTTATCCAAGGAATGAAGGAGAAACGGGTTCCATGTGAGAAATTCTCTAGCCATTTTCAGGTAAATCTTATCTTGAAGAACGGCGGTCAAGTTCCAAGTCCCTTTAAAGCTAACAGAGTTAAAACATCCATCTCTAATTGGAGAGGCCTAATTGCATGTTTCTGCTGAGGCTTGAAGGTATGTAGGCTCATTAAAACCAGTTGCCCGGTCTGCACTCCGCTCCTGCTAAGACTGCTTCAGTCTCCAAGCATTCTGTGTGAGCCATGGAGTTGGTTGTCTTTTCCTTCTCCTCCTCCTTCCTTTTCTCCTTTTCCTCCTCCTCCTTCTGCGCTTCCTCCTGCTCCTCCTCTTCCTCTCTCCCCACTCCAGCTCTCCTTCCCCATGCTCCTTTTCCTCTTTTTCTTTTTAACCAGACCTGCATTTTTGTCCAGAGAAGCTAACCAGAGAAGCAATGAGGCTTGAAAAGGAATCCAGAACTAAATCCTTATTTTCCTGCTATGAATTTCTCTGGTGCATGGCAGGAAGTCACGTGATAGTGCTTTTTCAACTTCATGTCAACTTGTATCATTTTGTAACCGCCTAAGTGAATGTCAGCCCTGAAATTTAGCAGCCTCCCCTTCTTACAGGAAGTAGGAGGTACATTTCATTCTAGTAAATGAAACAAACATCTGCTTCCAGGAGCTGGCCCCGACTTACTTTCCTAGTTTCATCTTCTGCTATACTCCTCAGCTCCCCAGTGCACACACACATGATGTTATTAGTGCATCACATTATTCCCTTTCCTCTGAGCGAAGACCAATTTCTGAGCTCTGGCTAGGTGAATAAATGAATGAAATAAGCTGTGCAAGTACAGCCTGTGCCTTTGCTAACACTTCCCATTTTTGGAATACTACCCTTTCCACTGTCCCATTTTTATTGAGGAGATTTCTACTCGTCTTTCAAGGCTCAGCTTGCTGCTGCCTCTGCTTGAAGTCCTCACTCAGTATCAATCTGTCCCTCCTCCTCACACTCACAGTGTTTTATTTCTTGAGCATCACTGTCACTCTGTGTTGGTCATTTTTTGACTGCCTGTATCCCTCTCTCCTTACAATGCAAGTTCCTTCTGGTGGGAAATGTCTTTTTCATCTCTGCATCCCCCAAATCTAGCATAATGGCTATCGTAAGATAAGCTTTGAGATGTTTAACGTCTTGGTTTACTGTTTGTGAAATTTCAGGCATGAGGAGTAGACAGAGAGCGTCCACCAAAGAAAATACAGGATGCCCAGCAGAAGTTTAAGGTGGTATGTATCCATAGATACTGGGTCTGGAGCTGAGAGATCAAAACTAGAGACACAGAAGCCCTGGCCAGGTAGCTCAGTTGGTTAGAGTACTGTCCTGATGCGCCAAGTTTGAGTTCGATCCCCAGTCAGGGCACATGCAAGAATCAACCAGTGAATGCATAAGTAAGTGGAACAACAAACCGATGTCCCCCCCTCTCTCTCAAAATTAATAAAATAAAAGTAAATAAACTAGGCGTGTAGAGCTGGAAGTTGCCAGTATGGAGGTGCAATTAAAACCATGGGATGGGTGAGCACGGAGCAGGGGCTCTAGAGCCAGAGTGGAGAGGGCTGCAGACAAGCCCGGTGGGAAGTCAACAGCGGGCAGGGTCCCGCCGTGGGCTGTGAGCAGGAGCGGTGTGAGAAACAGGTGGAAGGCAAGAAGGGAGTGAGGTCATGCAAACTAAGGGAGAAGTCAAGTTCAAGAGGATGGATTGGTGGTGAGGGTTAAAAGCTACAGAACTAGCTAACAGCTAGAGAAGAGTACAGGGAGAACATAAGATTTTCCACGGAGGGAAGTGACAATTTTCTCTGAAAGGTTCTTATTTCTAAGGATAAAACGAAGAGTTGGTCATTAAAACCTGGTGAGTGCAGGGCTAGGGGGGCCAGCCTCTCGTTAAGACAGCCGCAGACCTCCCCAAACCCCGTCCGGGAAACCATATTCCACGCTGACTTTTCTTGCTTCTCCTTACGAAACGGGGTACAGGAACGTGACAGAAGCTTTTGTCCACACCCTGTGACTGTGTTAGAATAACTGAGGAACTCCAAACCAGATGCTCTGTCTCGCTGATGACACCCTACCTTGTTGTGGGGTCGCTGCAGAGGGGTCTCAAGGGAACCCTTTGAGGTCATGGAGAAAACTACCCCTCCCCTCTGGGAGAGCCCTCAAAAGGGGCACTTACAGAGATGCCCGGAGGTTAGCTTTCTGAAAGGTCAACCATGACGATAACGGTTTTCCCAACTTGATTTATATTAATTTGTATTTATCTTATTTATATTAAAAGAAAGTATGCCTCTTTTTGAAAGAGATTAAATTAATGTTAACATAAAACATTTACAGGGGAAACGGATTCATTAATATCAACATAAAAACAATTACAGTTTTTCTCATTTGGGGGAGGAGAGGATACCCATCTGTCTGTTCTTCTGTTCATTCTTCCGTGCACCTATCCATCCATCCGTTCTGTCTGTCCATCTGAACCATTTTTAAAATTTTTATTTATTTATTTTTAGATAGAAGTGAAAAAGGAAGAGAAACAGCAATGTGTGGTTGCCTCCTGCTGGGGATCTGGCCCGAAACCTCAGCCTGTGCCCCAACCAGGAATCGAACCAGCGACCCCTCAGTTTACAGGTCGGCACTCAATCCACTGAGCCACACCAGCCAGGGCAACTGAACCATTTTTTAAGGTCCTCTTATTTACTGGGTTTTATGCAAGTTCCTACTAAAAATGAATAGGACCAGATCCCAGACCTCAACCAAGTCCCATCCTGTATATAGGAATTTGATCTAAAACATAATTAAAATTAGGCCAGGAGTCAGAGGATATATCAAATTCTTTTAAAATAAAGCCCAAAGATACACTTTCGGCAGCATCTCTGTACTTCTTCGGTATACGAATGCTTCCTGACACTGTTACTCTCACCGATAAATGTCAAAGGGGAGAGTGATATTTTTGGAGCTGTCTTCTTAACCCTATTACAAAAATAGATTATAAACACATACACATATGTCACAAAAAGAACTAGGCTAATGTTTTTAAACAGGGACAAGAGTTAGCATATTTTTATTTATTATTATTATTCATTGATGTATTTTTAGAGAGAGGGGAAGGGAGAGAGACATTGGCGTGCAAGAGAGAACATCGACTGGTTGCCTCTCACATGTACCCCGACTGGGGACCGGCCCGTGACCCGGGCATGTTTCCTGACTGGGAATCAAACCGGCGACCTTTCGCTTTTGCAGGCTGATGCTCATCCTACTGAGCCACCCTGGTCGGGGCAGCATGTTTTTAAAGTTCACAGTTACATTCCTATTGTCAGGTATAATCATCTGTTGGTTTCAACTCCTTACTTTCTTTTTAAAGATTTTATTTATTATTTATTTTTGGAGAGGGGAAGGGAGGGAGAAGGAGAGAGAGAGAAACATCAATGTGTGGTTGCCTCTCATGTGGTCCCCACTGGGGACCTGGCCTGCAACCCAGGCATGTGCCCTGACTGGGAATCGAACCTGCGATGCTTTGGTTCACAGCCCACACTCAATCCACTGAGCTACGCCAGCCAGGGCCAACTCCTTATTTTATGACAGCTATCAAAATCTACTGGCACGAGGTAATCTGCTTAAAATTCACAAGGATGTAAGGATTTTACGGTCAAAGTTTCCTGAAGGAGGCTGTGTGAGTCAATATTTTCATCAAACCATCTTTATAAAGGCATAACCTAAACCAACAGATAATGATCCCTAATAACAACATGAAGCTATAAAAGAACTCACATGTATGAATATTTATTTTTAGGTAGCTTCCCCCCTATTTAGGACATCAGTCTAAGGCAGCATTTACTTGAGATTTACAGGAGGCACGTGCTAAGGGCAAAGACCGTCTATACTAAGGCAAAGGACGAAGGAGTCAAAGCCCTGTGGGCTGTCATGCTGCCCTACCACGGGCCCTCTGCTCCTCTCGGGAGGTGAATCCGGATCGCTGCTCAGAGAAGTGCAAGATACAATGCTTTCCATGAGGCTCGCTGGAGAAAGTTAGGGCTTCTCTAGCCTTGGAGGGCACACCCTCATAGAACAGCCCCTTACTTGATCTGCTGGGAGTTGGAATGTCATATTACACAACAACTATGCTATATTTAATTCAAAGATTCTGTTGGAGACACTGTCAAAACAGCAAGTACAAAGGCTGCAGGAGCTTTTATTATTCATCACAGATTGGCAGCCTGATTTGTAGAGACCAGGGCTGATAGGATATTCAATCCCAAACTTCATCTTCCTATTCCCCTCGAACAGCATGAATTAGTCAGCTCTGCTGCTGTAACAAACACGCCCCCAAATCTCAGAACTACAAAGGCTTTTTCTGTGATCTGGAATGAAGAAGACATTGCATTAAAACCGGCCTCATGTCTTCTTTCTTCCAGACCCAGGCTGAAAGAGCAGTGCATTTTTGGACATGCAATTCTTATGGCAAGGAGAAAAGAACAAGAGAGCTGGTGGAAACACACAGTGGCTCTGTCTTAGTTACTTCAGGGACACAAACACCATCGTGCTTTTGTTACAGATGGCTTAAACCACAGGTTTACTTTGTCCCAGTTCTGGAGGCTGGTAAGTCCAAGACCAAGGACCCTGCAGATTCAGTGTCTGGAGCAGATATGTTTTCCGGTTTGCAGACAGCTGGCTGCTCACTCTGTCCTCACATGTCTGAGAGAGACAGGCCACCCCTCTCATGCCACCTTTTATGTAAGGGCACCAATCCCATTCAGGAGGGCTCTGCCCCACGACCTATTTACCTCTCAAAGGCCCTACTTCCAAATACCACCACATTGTGGGTTAGGGCTTCAACATGCGAATTTTGGGTGGAGATATTCAGTCCATAGCAGGCTTGTACGTAAAGCTTCTGCTCAGATGAAGCGGAATTGAGGTTACCCACATACCACCAACCAAAGCACTCACGTGCCCAAACCTCACATCAAAGGTGGAGAAACTGCACGGTCCCCCACAGGAGGCACAGTCATGTAACGCTCTGTCTAGGAATGGTAACAACGGGCCGCACCACATTCCCTGCTACTGCCCCCACCTGACTCTCCAGCCTGTTCCTTCAGCTCAAGCAGGGCGCCTGCAGTGCTCCTTGGAAGAAGACCGCACAGACAGTGAGGCTGCAGTAGCTGCTGTTTCTACTCTTCCCTGTTTTGTTCTGATCGGCCTCCGGGGGTGGAAGGCAGAGTGGGCTGAGAAGGAGATGAAGTGGGAGACAAATGGGAGCACCGAGACCTTTCTCATTAACTGAAGGGGTCACTCGGTGGTGACCTTTCGGTGGGTCCTAGAGGTCTGTTCCTGAGAGCATGTAATTAGGCCCACTCCGCCAAGCCATCACCCTGTTCAATTAATATTTACTGAGCGCCCACCGAGACACTGGCCCTGGACTCAGAACTATAAACTCTCTTGGGCTGGGAAAGGCTCTAACTCATTTGCACATTAAAAAGCACACAGCCAGTGGAAGCCCACCTTTTTCCCTCCCCAGTCACCCTGGGAGAGAACTCAGGCTTCTCCATTCATGTGTGGAAACCCAATTAAACGTCGTAAACAAAGGAAACTTCTTACATTGTAATTTTCCTCCCTCTCCCCCCGCTTTCTTCCCAGTCGGATTTATTGCTCAAGAATTGCCTCCTTTAAGCATCATCCCCTATTACTCAGAGAGATAAAAGCCATAAAGGGAAGGGAACTCCCTCAGTTCTCTTTGCCAGTTTTGAGAAGAAGCAGCGCCTTCACAAGGGGAGTTGACAGCTGTTGACTGAGACTGTCCTGCACCAGGGCGGGGCTCATGCTCTGAATGCAAACTGCAGGTCCCCGAGCCTGAGCTGGGCTTGGTGGCAGCTTGAGCCCCGGGCAGATCTGCTTGGGACCAGAAAAGAGGTATAGTTTTAAAGAAGAGGCATGCTCTTCACGTGGTTGACTTGCAAAGCAACAAAACTTGTTTTTTTTTTTTCCTTCTTAGCCTATCACAACAGTTAAAGTAAATAGTGTAACTTAAGACAGGGCGATTCCATCAATTCCATGTAATATTTAGTCCACATAACTGGATGAAACTTAAGTTAGCATCACACATAAAAGGCATTTCACTTCTGCACGCATGGTATAATATTAGGAGCAAACAACATTTGTCTCCAAGCTTATAAACAAAGGTGTGATGTTTGCAAAACAGACCCTCTGTGCAGAACATCTATAGCTGGGATGCCACACAGGGTTTCCGCTGGTGGAAACGGTGTTAAATATTTCAATGCATGTGATTTTTATAAGACACATTTTCTCCTTCTCTGTGAATACCAAGAAGCATTGTCTTTACCTTTCTCCAGACTTGCGTTCTTGGCTCAGTTATTCCTCCGTGACCTTGAGCATCTCATCGAGTCCAAGCTCCTGTTTCTTCACCTGCAAAATGAGGTTGTTGGGCCGGATCAGAGTCTCTCTAGATCTACTCTGGGAGACACTCTTTCGGAGGAAATTGATGGGGATGACATTTTTAAAAGGGAGACCCATGGTCAAATAAGTTTGGAAATCGTGACACAAAATTACACAAAATTAAACATACCTCTTTTCTCAGGGCCTCAGTACTCTAATAGCATTCATTGTGATTCTGCAAGAGGGAGATAGAGCGTGCATTGTTTCCCTAGGTTTTTTTAACTGGAAAACTTTTTCTTGCAGATCATTTCTCAGAATCAGTCTAAATGCAGGCTGTGAAGACCCTTCGACTCATGATGAAACTGCCTGTTTATTCTGCCTAACTTTCCAGTTTCTCTCGTCTGTCAGGAAAAGAAATACCTGGGCTTTCTGACTCATCTGTACAGTGAAAGTTCGTGTGTTCTTTATTCCACGCCCCCGCATTTTACTTTGAAAATTTACAAACCCACAGAAAGTTGAAAGAATAGTACAATAAGTATATACTCTTCACTTAGATTCAACAATTGTTAACATTTTGCTCCAATTTCTACTCCTCTCTCTCTCCACACACATATACATATACGTATATACATTTAATGTATTGTATTTCTAATTTTACTGCTGAACCATTTGAAAATGAATTGCAGATATCATGATACTTTATCCCTAAATACTTCAAGATGTATCTCCTAAGATCTAGAACATTCTCCTACATAACCTTAGAATCATTATTACACATAGAAGTTTAATATTGATTCATATCATCTAATGTATGCTTCGCATTTAAATTTTCCTAATTTGACCCCAAAGTGTCCTTTATAATTTTTTAAAGTCCAGGATCTGTTCAGTGTTCACACATTTTATTTGGTTGTGTCTCCTTGCTTCTTTTATCTAGAACCTTCTACCTAATTGGTTTGTCTTTTATGAAATTCACTTTAACAAAATGTTGCATTCTATTTTTTCCATTACCATTTAACCCCCTTATATATCACTCCCCTGGCGATCACAACACTGTTGTCTGCGTCCATGAGTCCTTCTTCCTTTTTGCTTGATCCCTCCACCCCTTAACCTCACCCCCAATAACTGTCGTTTGTTCTCTATGAATGAGTCTGTTTTTATTTGGCTTGTTAGTTCAGTTTGTTCATTAGATTCCACATATGAGTGAGATCATATGGTATTTGTCCTTCTCTGACTGGCTTATTTCACCTAGCATAATAATCTCCAGGTCCATCCATGCTGTTGCAAAGGGTACAATTTTCTTCTTTTTTATGGCTGAGTAGCATTCCATTATGTAAATGTCCCGTATCTGTTTTATCCACTCATGTACTGATGGACACTTGGGCTGCTTCCATATCTTGGAGATTGTAAATCATGCTGCAATGAACATAGAGGTGCTTATGTTCTTTTGAATTAGTGTTTTGGGTTCCTTTGGATATATTCCCAGAAGTGGGATTGCTGGGTCAGGTGGCAGATCCATTTTTAATTTTTTGAGGTATCTCCATACTGCTTTCCACAGTGGCTACACCAGTCTGCATTCCCACCAACAGTGCAAGTGTGTTCCCCTTTCCCCACATCCTTGCCAGCTCTTGTTTGATGATTTATTGATGACAGCCATTCCGACAGGTATGAGACGATATCTCATTGTGTTTTTAATTTTGTAGAATGTCTAAGATTTTAAATTTGTGTGATTGTTTCCTCATAATTAAATTCATTTTAAATATTTTTGACAAAATATCAATAGGTGATACTGTTGTACATTTCAGTCTGTACCATATGAGGACGTAATGTCATTTTGTCCCATCCCTGGTGATGTTTCGAATAATAGCTTGGTTACAATACTATTCGCGACATTCCTCTCTAATAAGGAATCTTTTCTCCTTGGTAATTAATACGTGATCTGGTGGTTGGTGCTTGAAGACTTGTGAATAACTTCTTTCCCAATGACCCTTCACCCAATGGCTTTAGCATTGATTGATGATTCTCTCCTGGACCAAATATTATACTGGGATTACAAAAGAGTGATTGCTATAATCCTATCATCTTCTACTTTATCAACTGCTATTCTCTTATAAAGATATCTCCCTTTCTCTCTCATTTCTATATCAATCTCTTTGAAAATCACAGACTCTTCTTTTTATTCAATGTTTGATAATCAACTATTGTAATTAGTTCTCTTCACATTTATGCAGAGACTACTCTGTGCCTGGGACTAACGTGAGATTAACCTAATGCTAATGGTAGTCTTCTTTACTTTCCCCCACGGTTGTTAAGAAAACCGTCCATGCGACATGGACAACTAATCCAAATCCTTGAACTGGCCACCACCTGCCACAAAGTTTGTCACGTGGGAGAGGGAACTGATGATGGAGATGGCAGTGGAGGGAGACCTCCAAATTATAATTGTTATTCCCCTTTTGTAAACCTTGGCCAGGTTGCCGTGGTTCCAACAACCATCCAATGGCCATCGGAATCAATCATCGCACTGAGAAAAAGATCAGTCACCACCTCTGTGGCGCTCTGCTGGGCCTGCCCCTGAAGGCAGGCAGTCCCAGCACCAAGGACTTGGGCCCAACACATGGGCTCAGGACCCACGCAATGGGGGACCGTAACTTCTGTTCCCATTCATCGAATGATGACCTGAGTCGGTGGGGAGACTGGGGTAAATATGTCCATGTCTTTAACATGTGACAAGTTATTAAGCAAATATTCAGGTGCCGAAGGCCCTGGGGAATGCAGGAGCCCCAGAGCACTCCCCTGGGCCAACGCCGGCCACAGGCCCCACACCGGCAGCATCCTCACCTCTCCAGCAGGATCTGAACCATGGGATCCAAATACTTAATCACCAAATGAATTGGGAAACAGCTTTCAGTGGGAAGATAAAGGACCCTCTGTTCCTGGGGAAGGACAGCCTGGCCCTTCTTGGTTGAGTTTTCCAGTGGAAGGAGGGTTCTGAGCATTGGATACGAGGGAAGACCTTTTTCTGTGCAGCAAGCCTGGTGCCCAGGACCCAGCTGGCTGTCAGAGGGTGTATGATCTTCTGGACTTGATTTTGCCTCTTCCGTGGGAGGGCCCCTGCTCTCTGCGAAGCCTGGAAGCAGCTCCTCCAGCCCTAGAAGAATATACAGTCTGTGTTCTCCTTGGGGAGGGGCAGGCAGACACCGGTGTCCTGCCCCGGAATTAGGGTTCGGGGGGTGATTGTGGTACCTGGAATCTTTGTTGCCTCAAGGTTTATAAGTCTTTAGCATCTCTCTGAGGCAGTGGGGGAAGATCCTTCCAGCTGCCAGAGCACCTCCGAAGGGATAAGGGGGAAAGCCCGAGTTAGAAGACAGAAACGTGAGTGCAAACGCCACCCCTGAAAGGCACAAGGCATGAGGCCTACGCAGCTTGGTGCATACGGTTCTCTCACCTGCAAAGGTGAGAGATTACAAATACCTCGCAGACCTGTGTGGAAATCACGCTGAGTATGGTAAAGCACGTGCACCGGTTTAGGAGACAGGATGCCTTTCCTTCCAGGCAACAGAAACCAACCTGAGCTAATTTAAGAAAGACACGTGAGAGACCCAGGCAGAATTAATTATAAGGGTGCAGTGATACCCCATCACTCTTACAGTGAGGAATTCAGCCGAACCGTCTCAGGAGGCTGCCGCCAAGGAGCGAGCAGTCGTCAGGAGCCACTGGAGCTTCTCGCTGTGTACCTGGTTTTCCCTCCTTCTGGGAGGACCGGCTTTCTGTCTCCTAAGCCAGCAGAACCGACCGACTGTGACTGCCCACGCACAGCTTCCGAGTCTACGTCTTCCCTTCCCAAGACACCGACACCAAGGGCTCAGAATCCCCCACGCAATTCCAAAGTCTCGGCTATGGCAGGAGTTCACTGCGGCAGGACTGGGTGGTGGCTGGGGACAATGGGGTGAGCGGTTAGTAGTGAGCTCAGATAGTGGAACAGGGCTGAAGGGGCTCAGCCTTGGGGAGCAGCGGAGCTGAGGAGACCTTCTGAAAGGTGTCTTCTACGGTACCTAGCCCGGTCTCTTTCGCATAACATGGGTGTTCTTTTCCCTTCCTCTCATTCCAGCTGTGATGAACCTAGGAGAAGAACTAGGGACAACCACTCAGATTATTCTGGGGCATGTAGGGCCTTAGCATAAGTGAAATGGAAACCATTAAGACGAACGTGGTCTCTGGCTGTAACAACACCGAGGGGATAAATAAGGCAGGATGTGTGCTTCGTAGACCTTCCTTGTCCTTCCTAAATGTGGCCTCTTGCTGTGTTCTCTGAAGTGCATCTGTCCACCCTTGGAAAATTTTTTGTTTCTGGTGCTAGGATGGCAGGAACGACCCCTGTATGGAGCCAGGCGCTCCCTATGGAAGCAGGAGCACTCAGAGGTAATGGCTGGGGCCAATGGCTGGACAGAATACCAGAGTAGAATTGCTACAGAATCTTAGCTGGCCATTTCCTGCTCCTGCAGACCATGTTTCCAAGCATAGCAACGGTGCATAAAGCCAATACTCATTCCTTCTCATTCTCTCTCTCTCTCGGTGTTTACGGAGCTGAGCACCGTGCTATTGACAGATATAAAGAGAAGCACTCAAGATGTTTCACGTGTTCACCTCTCTCTCCTGGGCTACAAGCTGCCCGTGGCAGGAACCCGTTACAGGAGCCCAGGGGCCTGGCCAGGGAGGGACCCCGGAGGGCACCCAGGCCTTTCCCACCCAAGGAGAACAAAAAAGAGAGTTCTGAAGTAAGAAATGTTCTCCAGAACAAATATTTTTCTAATAGTTACATCAGAGTATAAAAACCTTTCTCGGTGACTCTATTTCCTGCCCACCCCCAAACACAGTTTGCAAAGCTGCAATGAAAGGAACATATTTCACTGAAGTCACTACTGAGACTAAAGTGTGTGCAGGAGCTCAGACCAAACGTAAGCTCTTTCCTTGAGAAACAACCATGCGCGTGTGGTCACTTAAGTTCACGTATTTTTACGTCACCACTGAGCACAAATCACATCTGGGCAGCAAAATATCTTAGATGAGTTTTGTGGTTTTCCCCGATTTTAGCAGCTTAGGTTAGAGGTAGCATTTTATCTTCATCTATTGGCACTTTTCCTTACCTGAGTTTCTCAACCAGTTGAAAGCCCCGGAATCACTGGGAAATATTTAATGGGTAATAAGAATCGCTTGAGTGGCAAGTCCTATTTGACTAAATAGCCCAGCCATGTCTTTGCTATTGATATAAATGCTTCCATATTACATTTACGTCATTTATATCCCCTGTAAAAAAAGTGTATTTCAACAGTACAAAAATAATGTGGCAGGAAGGTAACCCCGGGGTGTTATAAATATCCTAGAAGTCATAACTATAATGATAATATTGGAATTTATCTTCAGAAGATAAAGGTTGAACTTATCAAGAGGCCACAAGTGAGCCATAAAGACTTCCTTATTGAGTGCAGATAAATTTCAGGTTTTCGATAATCTTGTTAAACACTGTACAGTTCCTTATTCTGAATGCTGTTCCCTAGTTTTAAAACTGCTCACTGCTTTCATAATTGCTGCTCTCTGTTCTCTGTTGCTTTTCCGCATCTGATAACCTCTGGGGAAACACCAGTGACCTGTCACACGGCCTCTTTCCTTTCTCTGTCCCCCTTCTCCCCACCGTCTACACCTGAGAGTCGGATCAAAGACATAAACAAAGAAAACGCAAGTGAGAAGGAGATATTTAATAACAGGAGAGAGATGTGCAACTCCCACTTGCCCCTTTTCTCCACCTAAACGAATCTCACTCTCCCTCTGAGGCCACCTCGCCAGTCTCTATGAGCTGCCGTCACAAAGTGACACAGACGGCGAGGTGGGGTGGGGTGGGGGCGGGCCTTAAACCACAGACATTTATTCTCCCTCAATTTTGGAGGCTACAGGTCTGAGGTCAAGGTGTCTGAAGAGCTGTTTTGTCCAGAGGCCTCCCTCCTGCGCGTGACGGTGGCTTTCTCCCTGTGTCTTCCCCTGGCGTCCCCTCTGCGTGCGTCTCTGTCCTAGCCAGCTCTTCTCTGCAGGACACTAGTCTTATTGGATCAGGGCCACCCTGATGCCCTCGTTATAACGTAATCACTTCTTTAAAGACCCCATCTCCCAGCACAGTCACATTCTGGGGTCATGGGGGTTAGAACGTCAACATATAAATTTGGGGGGAACACAATTCACCCCATAGCCGCCACCCTCATCTACCTTTACTAAAACACCACTTCTCTGCCGCACCGCCAGCCCTGGCGTTGACTCTGTGACCTCTGCCATCGATCTCTGCCACTGTCTTAGTGGCTGATTAAATGTAGTTGGGCAGTTACAGGCAATGTCTTGACTGGTGTTTAGATGAAAGTCATTTCTTTCTGCACAAGATCCACGAGGACAGGGATAGTTTTTAATCTCTTTCAATGCCTAGAACATCGTCAGCACATAGGTAGTCAGGCTCATAATAAGACGAAAAGTAAACATATCTCAAATGAACTGGAGACGAAAGTGCCATTCTTCAGTTGCTCTATTTGTAACTTTATCCCTTTGGGAAGAGGAGCCTCTTAGAGTCAAGACTATGCCCTCTGAAGAGAAAGTGATGGAATTCACCCAAGTTGGCTAGTGAAAATAAAACTTGAACAATATCCAAAATCTTTTGTCTTTCCACTGTGGTTTTCAAGTGTAGTGATGTGCACATTTTGTAAATGGGTCAACTGCAACAGTTTCATGGTTTTGGCCGAGGTGATTTTGTTTACAGGAGCTAAGTTAAATGAACTTCTGGCGATGATCTCTAAAAGCTGTAGCATAACACCGACCCTTCTCCGTAGAGTAAGTTTTGAACACCATGGCCTAGGCACTGAGAACAACTCTTGAACGTAGTTATTAGCAGAGGAATCATCTACATTTTGCTTAGCAGTTTGGTTTTCCCATTTATGGAGCTACCTCATATGCCCCCCTTTAAAAAAGATTTTATTTATTTATTTTAGAGAGAAGGGAAAGGAGGGAGAGAAACCTTGATGCAACAGAGAGACATCGATCGGCTGCCTCTTGTACGCACCCCAAGCGGGGACTAAACCCACAACCCAGCCATATGCCCTGGGAAGAAGCTCCCTGTGACCTTCTGGTTTTCGGGACGACACTCAATGCACTGAGTCACACGGGTCAGGGCTGCCCTTCCTAACTTTACCAACATGGCGGGTAATTTTTTCGCATGATTTTGGAAGTTAATTTGGCTATTCACGTCTCTATAACTGAAGCAGGCTCTTCAGAGCTCACTTTGCTCATCCCTGAGGATGTGCCTGCAGAAATGTCTAGTCCCTTACATTCTCACATTTGTTTGAAAAACTCAGTCTCAAAAATAGATGAAATTTATGTTGTTTGCTGAACTCTTTAGGAATGTAAGCAAATATTTATCTTATTGAAAAAATCATAATTCCTTAGCATAAGAAATAAAAGCCAGATTGAGGGAATTCCAGAGTGGCCAAAATAATGGTTTATGTTATCTTTCAAGCCATCTCCAAGGAGAAGTAGCCCTCACTATCATGCAGCTGGTAATACAGAAGAAAACGACAGAAAATTCTGATTTAATGCTTCCTGCATTGTTCATCCTTCAGCTACCAGGGCAATAATGAGGAGGATGGTGGTAATTCCCAAAAGGCATCAGACATTTATCTAGTGTTCGGCCTGTGAGATAATCATACCTATTTTGAGGGAGACGAGGACACTAGGAGGCCGATGGGAGGCTTTGCCCAGGAATGCTGCTGAATTGCTACATGCTTTACTTGTATGACCTCATTTAATCCTCACCACAATGCACTTAATGAGGTGGGTATTATTCTTACTGTTTTACAGCTGAGAAAACTGGGGGGTGGTGTTGGGTCAAAGAGTTTATGTAACTTACCCAAAGTCACAGAGCCTGAGCAGGGGAGAGAGGATTGCCAATGCACACACTGCGAGAGACTGCCAGGCCCAGCACTGTATCAAGTTAAAGGCAGGGGATCTGGGTGGCACAGGTGTTTGCCAAAGGGACAGGCTGGGTTTTTTTATCCTCTGCAATGCACTTAGTGTATCCCCTTCAGGAATGGTCCCAGTTCTCAGCTTCCGTCTGCTGAGAAGAAATGGACCTCCAGGCGTGACTGAGGGCTTCACCCAGGGGTTTCCACGTCACGTTAAAATAAGAGAGTCTCGCAGCTGCCTGACAGACAATTATGTATGTAGGAAATAATGACATTACATCTTGGTACAAGGAAATCTCTCTCCCCAAAACATACAGGAAGAGCCACCATTCACAGCTGAAAACACTTTGCAGGGTGGCTTCTGCTTCCAGACTGTAAACCACTTTCCTGGCACCTTCGGTTCAGAAAATAC